>VXBU01013993.1:0-23323 GCA_013400315.1 Bombycilla garrulus
GCTTTCAAACCAGCACAACCTTGTCGCATAACAGAAGACTGAAGGAAAACAAAAAAGACAAAACACACACACAAATGTGGTAGAAGACTGATATTGGGATTGTAGTTTTGCCTTTATGGATGAAATTGTTTTCATGGGTCTGAGACAGCAGACCCATGATATTAACCGTGGAGTATACCTCAAACAATACACTAACTTTGTGAAGTTCCACTGTGTCCTGGAGTGACTTTGTGATGCTTGTATATCCAAATGGTGTGATGGTTTCAGCTGGATGTTGAGTTCTGCATCTTTAAGACTGACTCTGAGAGCGAAGGGGGAGAAAAGAAGGAGGGTGGACTTTTGTTATCAAAAAACAGTACTTACTCCCCTGCATTCTTCAGTGGGACGGTGCTTCTGCAGTCGGTCAGAGAGCTCTTTTGGTTTTGTAGTTAGTTAGCTTGCTGAGGCAGAGAAATTCCCTGGGTTGTAGTCTTATTCTTTTTCCTTGGAACTGTTTTGAACCTGCTCTGGACTGGAAACCGAGAAGAGGACCAGGAGTCCCCACCTGTGGCCCACCAGGACCAAGCCCAGGCTGCAGCATTTTCCAGCACTGGAGGGACTGAGCAACCCACGAGAGGGACTTTTCTGAATTTGTCATCTCCTTGGAGCAGTGAGAGGTTTTGTTGTTTTAATATTGTGCTGGGGAGTGCTTTGACTGTTGAATAAAACATTTTTTTTTCCCACTTCTCTCTGAGGAAGTTTTTTCCTGGACCTGTTGGGGGGAGGGGCTGCTTGAGTCGGCTTTTCTGGAGGAACCCCTTTAGAAGTTGTCTCCCAAAATTTGCCCAAACCAGGACACACTGAAAATTAGCTGGTAAACAACTTATCTTTTTTAGAATTACATTAAAACTGAAATCAAGGTATATCCATCAGAACTGGGTTGAAGCTTCTCCAAGATGTTTTGAACAGCTTTCTTTTCTGAACTGCTTTTGCAAATTACTATCTTTGACCCAAATTGGAGTATTCTGAACTTTTGTGAGACATTCTTAGTATGTTTTTTATTGAGTATTGTGAATGCTAAGCAGCTGTTCTGCAACAATAAATAACTTGGCCTTTTCCCAATATTTTTTTGAGAAGAATGGATGAGCTTAGTGTACTTTATGGATTGTCTACTGTTCTATTTAATTTTGTCCCTTTTCCTTCTTTTAAGCCCAATGGAATTAAATTTAAAAGTGTATCCAGGTAGTATACTTTTACTTTGTATAGGTGGTAAAAAGAACATCTAAGCATAAGATGTTTCAATGTAGTGTTGACTTATTTGATTAGAATTTGGTTATCTTCTCCAGTCTATTCAAATTTATCATATGTTATAATCTGGTTAGTGAGAGCTGTCTCTGTTCTAATTAACATGCAAATGAAACCATATGCCAAAGTATGAATTTTATTTAAAATTCTTTTGAGTCATCACCTTTGTACAATCTGGGTTCCATGTATCCACAGGGTGGTTGCAGATACTCCTATAATTTGGAGTAGCATGTGTATAAACACTTGCTTTTCCATAGTTCACCACAGGGGGGAATTTTGTCCGGGTGCATTAACCAGGTGCATTTTAACCAGACCTTACCTCTGCTAGGCTTGTAATTAGCACCTTCCTTTTGTGTTTGTTTCAAGTACTCACTGTGGTGGCTTAACTATGGCTTTGACAGTATTTTGGGACAGACAACTAGGCTCTGTAAGTCCTTTCACCTTATGAAATTGGGATTATACAGTTATTTGCTTTTCACACTTGGTGTTTAAAAACTTGAACATTTTATCTGTGGGTAGCCTTTATATTTAAAAGTGGATATTTTTTTTAGAACTTGTTTCATTGTGCCTTTACCCAGAATTTTCAGTATTAGTGGTCTAGAATATGTCTAGAATATGCATGGATGTGGGAGTGGTGGTGAGAGAAAAGCCAGTTATGATGTGTATTGAAAGGTGAATTCAGCATCATAGTAATGCTAAAGTTGCTCTCCGGTGGGAGGAGAGCTATTCAAGTCAAATACAATCATTTTACTGTTCCTAAACCAGTTAAATCTTAGGGAATTTTAAATACCTCAGCACAGGGATGTAGAACTGGAAGGGGCCTGCTGCAACACTGTGCCCAGCCTCTTAAAATTACTCATGCAAAAAACCCTACAAAACAAACAAAACAGAATATCTTCATCTTCCCTTACATTCACAGTAGAGGTCCCACACTGGTCACACTAAATGGTAAAGCAAAGACTAGTGCTGCTTAACCTGAAATAGCACTATAATGGGAGCAAGGAAGAAAAAGAAAATGGAATGGCTTACCAGTGGATCACATGCTGATCTTACTGTGGGAGGTATAGTGTGCCATATTTGACCAAGACAGATTTTTTTTTTTTTCTGAGAGAGGGAAAAAAAAATCCAGATGAAAATTTTAAATGATCAAGAAATTTCAGTAATGACCTAGTGATCCTAAAACCCCCAGCATAACCATGCATTGTGACCTGCCTTTAGATACAGGCAATCTCCAGTGTTTCATAAGAAGATTTTTCTTGAAGGAAAGCAAGAAGAGGAAGGGAATCCTCCTGCAATGCAGTCAGCTAGCTTCTTGCATTACACAAAAGAGATTAATCCTCATGCTGCATAAAACAAATGAGACAGCACAATGTTCCTCGGGCGATTTCAGCCTTCCTCCATTTTTTCAAAAATGCATGTACAGGGATTTACATCTGTGTGCAGATTAGTGTGGAAACAGAGGTTTGTGGTCACACTGCAAGTACAGCTTGCACATCTTTGGTTTTGTTTTCATGGGCCTGACAGAAATCATTATACAAATTATAGGAACTGTCATTTGTGTAATAGAAGAAAATAATACATAACAGTATTTTTCTAGAGATTTGTATTAATTCCCATTCAATGTCTTTTCATGTTTTTTTTTCTGTAGGTGGCAAGTAGGATTGAGATATTTTTCTTTTCACCTCTTTTAAAATTTATTATTATTTTGATTTTTTTTTATGGCTATGAGAAGGTAGAAGGTCTGCTCATCCAGGCTGGGAATGAAGAGGCTGCAGTTTCATTCGGGGCCCCAAATGCTAATTATTCATCAACATTGTTAACATTTGCTTTGTTCTTTTAGACAGATCTTGATGAATACACAAGCACCTTTATTTCTTATTTTTCCAGAAGAAAGCAGGGATTATCAGCCTGCAGCAGATAAAGAATGCAGCCTCTGCAAGATTCTGGAACACTGGAAATGTATTACCAGTGCTTGATTTTTTTCTTGAAGGTAGCAGGATATGAGATTGACTTTTGACCTTCAGGGGAATGTTTAGAAATATCAGTTATTTTAGTGCCCACTTTTTTTGACTTAGTGAATGCTTCCGTAGGAAATGTCTTGTTAGGCACTTCTTATTGAAGAACATCTTAACCTGAGCTACAGTTTGTTTGTAATAGCTCTGGCTGATAAGATCCCTTTCTTTCTACCAGAATTCTGAACAGTGCCTGCAAAATGTACAATATTGTTTCTTTGTTCAAGCACAAATACCATTATTATTTTCAGGATTTAAATATCTTCACATATTTTGGGCATCTTAATTTGGATGATGCAATTTTCATTCTTACTGTATTTCAATTAGGGCAAAGTCAAGTCAGGATTCAGCACTGTATGTATGCATCTCCTAGAATTATAATAGCCTGCAGGTGATTTAAGGTAAAATAATAGAAGAAAATAATTATTTATATTTGGGAATTCAAGGATAATTCTTGAATATCTTTATCGTTTTTATATTGTCACATTATTTTTGTCACTTATTTTTCTACAGGATGAAAATATATTTAATTTCTTTATAACAGTGGTAATCTATTAATCTTTAATTTTCTAATAATTAAATAGAAAATATTAATTTTATTTTTAAAGAAAGTTTTCCATCTCACTTTTCTTAAAAATGCAACAGCAATGACAACAAAACCTCTAAAGACTGTTAAATCAGTAGGAAAATGAAAGAGTTGTGGTCTACCAAGACACTGTTCTCTTGTTGCAATGTCTATTCCAGAAAAATTAAAGGGAATTACGATCCATCTTAAGGTTTGGTGGAACCTCAGGTTTTTCACTTTATTAGGAATATTTTACCAAGTATTTTTCCATTCTGAGGTCATAAACTCTCTGCTTTTTGATAGAAGGATAAAGTAAAGGTGTAACAGGAACTATGGGTTCCTGGAATTCAAAAAGGTTTAGGAATACATTAATCATTCTTTTTCTACATATGAGTAGTGCTAGAAATTCATAATTGGTGTAAAGCAATCAAACCACAAAAGGAAATTACCAAACAAAAAAAAGAATTCTGCTTTGACATGTATTAGGAGAAATTATCTCTTTATAATTGTTACTCTTTTAACATACGCAAGTGACAAGTGTTCAGTACATCTGTTCAGCTGACAAAAGAGCTTTACATTTTAGTACTTCTGACTTGTCCCTACAAGGCAGATGAATTGTAAATAATAATTCCTTCTGAAGCCACCATTGTAGAATAAGGTAAAAAATTCCTCTCATTGAAGGGTGTATCATATATCTGAGAGGTAAACCCAAAGAAACATCCTTCTTTCGTTAACTAAATGCACGGGAGACAGCAGGGTTTGGAAGATGTATGACCTTAGTATGAGGCTGGAGCACAGGAACTCTACCATGCTGTTGAGTACAGTACCTTCACTTTTTTTTTTCTTTTTTTTTTTTTTCTTCTGATATGCTGTGGCACATTTAACAGTGGAAGGATTGGTGTTGCGTTCAGTGTAAGACTCTTCCAGATTTCAGGTATTTAGAATTATACAGGAGGCTTTAATTTGGTTTTTTTACGAAGTACAGTAAACTGTCATAGTGATTCACTTGTTTTCTTAATCATTGTTTTTCATGTAACACAGACTGACTACTTTATAGTCTGGATTTTATATAATATCATACTTACGCAAAATTAACTGTTATACAAGCTCAGAGGTAAGCTCAGTGTCTGATGGATCATTTCCTAAGCACTCAGATATCACTAAAAGGATCAACATGACAAAAAGTGAATGACAGAACACAGGATATGAAGACAAAGGAGGAAAAATGTATTTCAGAAGCATAAAGACATCTCTGAAACAAAATTATAGCAAAGGTCTGTGGAAATAAACCTGGCAGTGTTTAACTGTACTGAAAACTGTGAAATATCTCCTTGAGCATTCCAAAGATGCTCAGATGAGACAGAACAACTAAACCAGAATCAGGAATTTTCATCTGCTGGCCTTACTCACTGTCAAATTCTATCTGTGTAAACCCACACACTTATCAGACATTAAGACAGTCTAAAAATAGCATGCTATCTAAACAAAAATAAAATCAGAGTTTCAAGAAGTGATACTTTTCATTGTCTAAAAACACAAACAAACAAAACCCCAAGCCCACTAAGGTCAACTAGCCTCAGCAGTAGAAATATGACAAATTCCTATTTTCAGTTCTCTGACATGTGCATGCTTTTATCAAATAGCAGCATTTTTGTCAAATAGCAGCATTTTTTTCTCTTACTGCAATTCAGTTAGTCTTTCAGCAATATGTAATAATTGCACATCTGTCTGTCCAAATTGTCATGCTTGGTAGAATATGCAAGCATTATAACCTCAGTTGTGTGTGTGCACAAGCACTGCAAGCAGGAAATGCCTCCAGAGGGTGCCCGAACAATTTAGGGAATTATGACCCTATTACTTTTGCTTATTTTTCAATGATAATGTTTCTTCTGCATTTTGTCTTTCCCTTCCTTTATTTTTTTATTCTTGATTGCCACCACTTTCATCTCTCATTAAATGTTTTCATGCCTATTTGTGTACTTTCCATTAAAATTTCATCCTCTTTTGTTGCTTCTTTTCTGACTACTTTTGAATATACATCTAAACTTCAGTCTCTACTATCATTTTCTTAGAAGCAAAATCTGAGAGCTTTTTGCTTCTGTGTGAAGATAAATGGGGGTGTCTTGCTCCATGGCAGAGTTTTAAATTGTGAATTTAAGGTTTCCTTTGAAGCCTAAACCACCAGCATCAAGAAAGGCAGAATTTCACACATATCCCTATCCTTTGTATGTTTTGTTCTTAGCAGGCAGTTTTAGTTTCTTTATAATGTCTGGCGAGTTAAATAATGATTCTTATTGGAACTACTTTCTTATGTTTCCAAAAAACATAGCTTTCAAGCCCTGTCTTGCTCTTTCCCAGCACTGAGTCTCCCTGTTGTCAGCAGGCAGTGTGAACTGGTCCTTCAAATTGCAGCTTCAAAGAAATTGATACTTATGCTGGTGTTTTGATTCCTATGTTGGTATTTGTGGGAAGGAGGAAAGATTGAGAATCAGTGATTTGATGCAAACTAGGAATATTTTTTGTTTTCCCACAAGGTGTATGTATATTGTATTGTATATTTGTAGTAACCAATGTTGTATCAACCTTATAGGCAGAACACCACACTGAGAAAATAAAAGTTTTGTCTGCATTCCTCTCAAGAAACAGTTTAATAAAAAGAATTACTTTTTTTGGTACCTGCTAGTTTTCAGAGTTGAAAGGCAACTGAAGTCTGAATGCAGTCCTTTGGGATGAAACCTTGGTTTCCCCAGAAGTGACTGAAGTATACACATTGGCCTAACCAAAGACCTGATTTTGACTTCTACTTTGTTGTGTCCAGGAGGAGTAGAGTGAGAGTAAAAAAAAATTCTTTCAGTTTCATCTGTGCCACCATAAAGTGTGCTGTATTTTCTACAGTTACAGTAAACCACAAGTAGAAAGGAAGCATCAAAGGACTAATCAGTAGTATAATAGTAAATGCAGGATAACACAATATGAAGACTTAATTTATGTGGATGTGTGGTATGAGCAAAGGCCACAAAGAGCTGTTTTTCAGTTGCTCCTTCAGCTGTATCAGAAGGAAATACCTAAGAACAAAGAAAGTGTCTTTGTGGAGCTTTGGCCACATAGGCCTCTTCAATAGGCGCATGAAGAGTGTGGCAAAGGAGATGGCTAGAAGTATTGAATGTTGATAATGAGAAAATTGAATTAAAGCACAATTATACATTTGCAATTATATATACATACATACATACGCATATATATGTACACATTTATGTACGTATGCATGCATACGTATAGATACACTGTTACAAAAAAGCCAATCAATCAACCAACAACAACAGAAACAAACAAACAAATCAAAACCAAGAAGAAAGCATGAGCCCTTATGGTGCAAAAGATACTTCTGTAAAGCAAAGCACATGGTTACGTTGGCATGGTAAAACCCCTCATGAATTTATAATTAAATGGCTTATTTTGTTATTCTTAAATTCACATTGAAGTGGAATAGTCGTAATCTGAGGGAAATATAGGAGTTTTTATTCTTCAGGTTTTGAAAGCAAGACAATTTTTCTGAGCATATACACTTGCCCTAAGAGATGAAAATGCATATTGCATTGACCAAGAAAAGAACACAAAGGGAAAGAAATTTACTATTATTCTTTTAAATGAGTGAACAGTAGAGGGAAGGACTGTACATCTCAGTATGGTGTTTCCCTCTTTCATAGGCCACTGCATTTTCACAATGTGACACTGACTTATATTAAGCTTATGATCCAATGTAATTGCCCCATCCTTTTCTATGACATGTCTTTTTGGCTAGTAATTTCCTGTTTTTGTGAGAAAGATTTAAAAATACAAGCACTATTTAATTTCAGGAGAGCAGGTCATTAACTGTCTCAAAATGCCAACACTGCTACTGAAAAGTAATAAAAAACTCTGTTATTTTCATTTATGACTGAACAAGTAAAATTGGGCTGAATTGAAGTACCTATTATTCAGTTCAGATATCGAAAAATTTAACAGATGCCCGTAAGGCACTGCATGTTGTCTAAGGAGTCTCTGAGCCCATGACTAACATGGTCTGTCAGGAATGAAATAGCTGAGAGTGATCTTGTATTGGAGAGGTTGTATATAATGTGGCTATAATATGCCATGGTCTAAAGATGAACTGAGGACTTCAGTGGTGCTCAAATCAATGCAGCAAAAGGACAGGTGCCTATTTACTTGGACTTTTGGCTCCTTTCCATATTAATGTTAACACTGTAAAAGAAGGAGGTAAAGAAACAGAATTGCCAAAGCAAATTATTAGCTTTAAGTATAGAACACAAGCAAAACCACATGCATAATAAATAAATTGATAAAACCAATATGCTTTTTTATTTGATAAAAAGTATTGTATTATTTTTCCTTATTTAAAATTATTCCTCTAATAAATTTTACTCATAACTAATGAGATAAAATTTGTGAGCATTTTTCTAGTGTTCAAAATTCCAGAACTTCTGGCTTGCTTTCCTGAGGTATGTAGGTCATATGTTTTCTTTTATCTAGAATCATATTGCTTAACTTTAAGAATCAGCCTGATTTTCATGCCATCCCTGATTAATGAAATTTTTAACATAATGTTCATGGCAACGATTTTGTCAATGATTTTTTTATTTATGTGTAAAATTATCTGTCCTTAAGCAATACTGCTGTGAACTTGATTATATGCGTCAAGTGATATGGTCAAGTTATATGATATATAACCATATATAATATGCTTATATTATATGGTTCAATATAAGGAAGTTTTGTATTTAATTCAAGAAAAATGCATACAAAATATTTTCATATTTATTTAGGTGCTTAAAAAAGTACATAAGTTCTTTTTTCACTAAAACTTGTTGCAGTTGAAACAATTGAAATTGACTTCCAGTTAAAAGAAAATAATTTAATTGCTTTTTTGCTAATTTTTGGTCATGATCTTCTCATGTACTAGCTCAAATCTGCTAGAAAACATGATAAATTGAAATAAAGGTAATTTGGGATTTAAAAATGGGCTAACCTGCTTTTAAGAAATTTTATTATGAGCAAGGAGGTTTGTTTTCATGTATCATATATTCCTGCACAGTGGCAAAACAGAAAAGAAAATGCAAGGTAAGCACAGCTTTATACTAGAAAGTAAAACTTTGCCTGCTACTTGTTCTGCCTCATGCTGTTCCTTTGCTCCAGCTTGGGGTTCATCCCACAGGCTGCAGTATCCCACTAACTTGCTAATGTCCTTCCCATGGGCTACAGTTCTTCACAGACTGCTGAAGCATGGGTCACTTCCATGAGAGGCAGTCCGTGTGCTCCAGTGGTGGATCTTCCAGGGGCTGGAGGAGGATATCTGCTCTGCTGTGGTTCTGCATGGGCTGAGGAGAATCCCTGTCCAGTGCCTTGAGAATCTCTTTCCCCTCCTTCTTCATGGACTCCAGCTAGGTGTTTACAGGGCTGTTTCTGATTTCTTTCACTCCTCTCTCTCACAGCTGCCATGCAGCATTTTTGCTCTTTCTCAAATATGTTTTCTCAGAGGTGCTGCCATCTTGGTTGAGGGCCTCCACCATGCCCTATGATGGATCCATCAGAACTGGCTGGAGCCAGCAGTTTCCAGCCATGCCACAGCTCCTCCTGCCAGTGCCTGGAAACCAGCACCAGGAAAGTATGGCTGAATTCACACATGGTGATGGACACCTGTGGTGTAGGTGGAGGTGCCACCATCAGCAAGAATGTCCTTCCTTGGAAGGAGTGAGAGTGTATCCCATTGATCTTGCATGCTAAGGTGACAGATCCCTAGTTCCTTGATGTCCTTATGATGAAGAGGTAAACATACAGATAAGTTTATTAATATGGTTTATTGTATAATCTCTTGTTTTCATTGAGGCTGCTTGAATATTTAATGTTAAAATATATTTATTATACTGGAGTGGGGACCTTAATTTTTTTCTCATATTGCTCAATACCATATGATGCCAGGAGCAGCAGGAGGGCTGCCATTGTCCTCACCAGCACGGTTCCTCCTGCACTTACAGTTTGTTTCCTGGTCAAACCTTAGCTGGATGCTAAATCACCAAGTTGAAAAGCTGGCTGAGTCCAGGTAGCCTCTGAGAAAGGAGTGGTTGTGGGGTCCTTTTCCAACACCTGAGGTTATTCTGTTCCCACTAGTTTGAGATTTTACTCAGTATTCTATTGTTTCATGATCATTTCATATTGAATGGTTTACAGGTTCAGCACAGCATTACCATGACATGCTGAAAAATGGTGCTTCCAATACACAATTAGAAAAAATGGGACCTACAGTCAGAGATTCAAATAAATTATTTGGAAACTGCTGCATTGCAACGTCTGTGAAATTGCTTCCAGGCTTTTAAAAACCAGCTTTTTCACTTGGGTTTCTGTTTGGATTTCATGCAAAGCATGTTCATTTATCTACGAATGAATTCTAATGAGGAGCTTTTCAGGTTTCATGATGTGCAAAAGATTTCTGCAGAAACTGAAGCCACTTGCATACAAATTGTTTCTTACCTTGTTTCACTGGTGTATCCTCTGATATCAGAAATGAATTTTTCACATCTGACTCTTCAAAGCAGTTTGTAGCTTAGTAATAACATTTCAGCACCTACAAATGCTAAATTAGAAACACTTTTATGATTCCCCCACACCCCTGCACCAGGACTCACTTGCTGCAAAAATCTTCAGGATTTTCTCTGCGGCCAATTTTACACTTTGTAACCCAGTATATCAAGAATATTCCCATTTGTATGGCAATATAGCCCTGAACTTTCTGTAAATTTTAAAGTAACTATAGGGATTAAAGTAAAATTATTACCGTGACAGAAAATAATATTCCCTAGTGTATTTAACTAACAGAACCATTTTTTTCAATAGCAGTGAGCATATTTATTTTGATTGTTGCTGTATTTGCACTTACTGTTGTGGTTTTGGAACGGTTATGTGTGTTTTATTTAATGGTTCTGGGGCAATATAAAAATTAAGATGAATAGGAAAATAGATGACATATCTATAGATTTAATTGATACTTTAAATCAAGTTTAATAATTTATTATTGTTTATATCAGATATATTTCCATCATAGTCCAAGCATTTTCATAATTCTTTATCTAGTTCTCATATGTTGATTACACCTTGAGAAATTTGACTCATGTTTCCTTAAATGCAAGACTAATAATGTCTCCTGGTTTCTACCAAATAAAACAACAATGAGAAATGAATAAAAAATACAAAACTCAAACAAAAAAACTTATTAATGAATGTCACTCCTTTTTCCCTACAGACACAATCCAACAATCTAAGTGCTAAAATAATGTAATAATAATCCTAGTGTAGGTATGTAATTCCTGCTAAAGAAGTTTCGTGTTGTATACAGCAGTCTCAAAACAGAATGTGTGAGGTACAGATCAAAAATGTTTTATTCTGAACTGTTTAGGTAGATTTTGTCTGTATCTGCTTGATCAAATACTTTGCTGAAAGAATTAGAATTTTAAATAGAATTCTACCATTTACAAAGCAGAGAAATCAAGGAGCCCTAAAATATCTGCCATCCCAATAAACTTTTTTAGGGCTTTTTTAGTGCAAGAGAGTAAATATATCAATACTTGTGTAATTCAGAACGCACAAAGTCTGCTTTCTTTTTTCACATGGTTTTCTGTATTGAGTTATAATTGCCTCTGCACTTTTCTTATTGCTTCCAGTGTTGTTTATCTTTAGGTAAAAGGTTTGACTCCCTCTAGGGTAAAAAGTCATTTGGATTATCATCTTTTCAGGCAAAAATGAATGGTAAATAAAACTACTTGTATCATCACTCTTCCAGACCTCTGTTGAAATACCTTTGTGCTGCTTTCCTGCGGTGCTGGAGCTACAGACAGCATTAGGATTTCTGATGAACATTTTAAATTTGGCCAGTAAAAAGTACTTTTAAGCAGTGTATAGGTCACTTCAGATTCCAATTGTGGCATCCAAGGGTTTGCAGAATATTGCTATAGGAAGAATCATTCCCCATCTACACCCAGCTGCAGCCACTCTCATAGCCTCATTACATTTCTTTGTCAAGAGACCTCAGCATGTTTATGCTGCCCACTTTATTTCTACTATGCATCTCAGGGTTTTGATCCTAGAACTCTCCTAGAGATAAACTGCTGCTAGTACCCTGCACTGACTAGTTTTCTGGCATTTATGTTATTTAAGGCATCTAATTCTCTGCCATTTGAGTGCATCAAAGATTATGGCAGTTAGAAATGTTAACTGAAATTTTGAGAATAACTAGAATCTGTACAAATATCCATTTTTGTGTGCTATTTGTGTGCTTATGGCAGGTGTTCCATCCCCCCTCACAATATATCTGTCTCTCTCTAGATCCACAATGTATTTGACTTCCTTACTGATTGGCTCTGCTGCTATCTCCAGATCCTGCTCCTGTTCTTTGTCCCATCCCACTGAATCACCAGTCACTTTACAGTGAAGGACACAGAAGTTTTCCTTCACCCTCGAGGAAGAGGATGGTGTGCAGCTATGTCCCATGCAGCCAGTGAGTGGCCAGCTGGGCTGTGCTTAGGTATGTAGGTCCTCAGGTTTGGGTAAAGCCTTTGAGACTTTGGGACTCCCCTGTCAACAGAGTCAGACCTGGAAAACAAGATCAAAAAGGTGTGCAGATGTGAGGGAAAGAAAGAAACAATGCTATCGCAGGAAGTTAATTTCCTGAAGATACAAGGTTAATATGCAGATGAAATGTTGTGGTCTTTGTTCTGGTCTGGGATGCCACAACTGCTGGGATCTCCTTAACCCCAGGAGACCCCGCAATATGTAGAAAAGTCCAGGTTTCCGGCCCGTGCTGTTGAAGGAGTAGTCTGGAATCGTTTGTTGGTGTTCTCAAGGCAGTTTATTAAGTCCTTATCAAAGAGAGATTTCTCTGCTCTGCCAGGGTTGACACAGAACGCGTCCAGAGACACACTGTGCCCGCCCCGGGTGAGNCTTTGTTCTAGATTTGCGTGATGTTCATAAGAGTTATTTTCAAGAAAACGGTCAAAAAAGAAAAGTAGGGCTGAAAAGTTTCTGTGTGAAAGCATTTTCAAAGACTATTCCTTAAACCTTTATGAAGAGAAACCAGGAGACTCCACAGAAAATTCAAACTGTGAAATTCTACATCAACAGATTATTTTTTGGAAGAAAAGTTTCAGTTACTCTCATTTCAGAATATGATCTCCCTTTCATAATCACTGTCAGGGTCCTCCATAATACTTTTTTCAGGCTTTTTCTAAGGAATATCACAAGGCACGTAACAAAGAATAGCATTTATAAATAATGAGTTACTCGATAGGGGTATCCCTTTTGGCAGTGATCCAAAGGGAACTGTGAGATGCTACAGTAAGTAGACAACTTAGTAATAAGTACAGTAAGAAGAAAAGTTAGCTTTTACTATCTTCAGGTACTTTAACCCGCCCCTTTTTTCTTTATCAGAGTGCAGAATAAATAAAACTAATGTTCATTTTCGTATTTAGAAAACTAGATTAATATCCTCTGTAACTCTACAGTAGTAGTTGATTTGCAATTAAAATTTTCTTAGTCTGTATGGTAGAAAGTAATTTACCAATATCAACTTGAGGTTTCAAAACCAGATATTAAAAACACAGATATAGCACAATAGCATTTTATATTATATGAAACCATTTCTATCTGATCAATAATGTATTTCTTCTTAATTATTCAATATTATTTAGTGAAAATTTTATGCCTACTGGAATATTAATATGCTATAACAACTGTAAATGCACCCATTTAAATTAAAATACTTTAGCAAAAGTTTTGATGTATTGATAGTTGTGACAAAGCAAAGTAATCTATTGAAGTGCAAAACAAAGACAAGGAATTATGAAATACCTAAAGAATTTCAGGAAAATTATCTGTATAAATCATATACTTGCTTTTTTTTTTTTTTTAATTTCAAACACTATTGTATATATAAACCATATATCTAAAATATTCATAAATATTCTGTGTTTCTATTCATTTTTCATGCCCTGTGTATAACTTCTCTGTTTCTCAGAGCTTTAGGAATAAAAATATGCTCCTATTTAGTGCTATACGATTTCAATCTCAGATCTCCAGGAATTTAAATTTTCTTTAAACTGAAAAGGCTCATTCCTAATGGAGAATATACCAGATTATATATTGCTGTGAGAACTGTTAAAGTACTACCAAGCTTCTGGTAGTAAATTGATGTAAGGGTGATAACATTACTGAGCAGACAACCTGCACAGTAAAGATCTGCTTCAGATCCATTGTAGACTTCAGGCTGTGGCTGCAGTCCTGGATTCACTGATCTTGATAGCAGAAATCCTCTGATGTGACATCATTTCACAGCGGTGCAGGGAAAAGGTCTCATTGCATGTCCACACTGCTGAAGGTGTCTGGGCAAAAATGGAGCAAGGAAAGGTGGAAAAAATGGCAAAGAAATTCTGCAGAAGGAGCAATGAAAATGTTCACAGAACTTCTTAAAATTCTGCTTCATGCTAATATCATTATGTACTCATTTGGCAAATTAAAAAAAACCCAAACAGGAATATAGCAAGCACTCTCTCCCCAAAATCTAACTAAATAATAATTGCAGAATAGCGGATAAAGGGAGCTTATGGAATACAGAGTTTTGAGATTTATGAATAGTTTAAACATGCGAACTTGTATACAGTCCTTGGAGTAATAATCTCAGACAGACTGGAGATGTGTCTGTTCAAGTGGTCCTTTCATTAAGGTATATAGCTACCTAAAACACACAGAATCTGCAGCTCCCCATACTGAGGCTGCCTTTATGATGGCTACCTCAGGTCATCCCTCACTGAAGTTGCTGCTGTGTGGAGCTGTTCTCAGGGTTAATGCACATGCTTGAGTTATTTTGCTCAATGGGACCTACAGAACTGTGAAATTATGAAAAGAGTAAGAAGGAATTAATTAGAAAAGAGATAACATTCACAGAAGCAAAAGAGAGGCAAAAATGGATTGTACTACATTTCCCCTTTCACTATCAAATACATTGCTGTTCCTTTGAAAAAGATGGCTATTTTCTCTACAGCAGCACCTTATTGTCACATGTGGTACTTCTCTATCCTAGACAGAAACTATTAAGTCTTAACCCTTTGTTTTCTATCTTTACATCAGTTTTCATTTCATAAATTGTTTATTTTCAAGACTATATTTGTGGCAGCTGTTTTCCTGTCTATGCTTTTAGTGTTGAATCTTCTCAAGCATTTCTGAAAGATCCAAATACTTTATGTCCACTGAATCCTCTTTATCCGTGCATTTAATTACATGCTCACAAAGTGCTAGCATATTAATGAGACAGTCTTGTTCTTCACAAAATCCTAGCCCTTCTTGGTTGTAGATTCTTCTCTTTTAGCAGAGATGGTAGTCAGTCACCAGTTTCCACAAACCTAATTCAGATCCTGTGACAGTAAAACTTGATGCAAAAATTCCTTTTCATTTATTGATTTATTTTCAGGAAAGATTTAACAAATATTTAAGGATTTGCATCAGTGCTTCATTTGTTGCATGGAAGTCTCTCCAGGAACCCCAGTATCTGAGTTGGAAACAAAAAAAGGAGGGAGGGAAGGAAGGGAAAAAAAAATCTCTCTTCTAACCACTGAATGTTGCCCCTTTTTAATACAGCATTTGAGGAAAAAGTAAAAGTGACATCTCAAGAACAAAAGGAGTGGAGCTGCTGCATTTGTTGTCATTGAGGTTTAAATTCATAGATGCTGGAATTACCATTAGCAGTAAGCAATATGAGCAGTAAGCATATCCAGTTGTTCAAATCCTGCAGTGCTTGCCTATGTGGGAAACCCTGAGAATTCAAATTTAAGACTTTGAGTCACTGCAAACTAAGATAGGGAAGTAGAGTTGTTTTTTTATAAAGGGAAGTACAAAACTGTAATTACTTTTTATGCCACTGTCAGCATCTTTAATAAGTATCTGTGCTCTCTTCAGCCTGTTTACTAAACTTTGATGCAGTGAGTATAGAAAAAAATTGGCACCTCTTTGTTCTGCTTTCTCTTTTCTACTAAAGTTGTACAACTAAAACTGAAATAAAGATACTGTTTTCTAACTAATGAATAGAAAAGATGCTTATTTTCTTTATTTGTGGCATTATTTAATGAATAGAAAAGATGCTTATTTTCTTTATTTGTGGCATTATTGCACATTTAGAACAGGACATATCAGGAACAGATTTTAGGGTTTGCAGAGTGCTCATCATGCACAGTAGGGGAAATAAAATCTTCTTTTCTGTTTTTCTCATACTTGGCAAAATCTTGTCTATGCTACAGGTACTGACCTCCTTTTTCCTTTCAAACATAATAAATATGTTAATAAAAATTAATAACATAATAAATTAAACTCAGCATGACTATTCTCAACTACAGTCTCAGAATGTATTATATCTGTTTCAACCTGTAGAACAATTTATGTTATCCTAATCTTGTCTCCTTAGTCTTGTTTCCCCTTTTCACTTAACCTTTTCAGAAAAGTCTCCTTTTAAGTCTTGCTTTCTCTTGAGTTTAAAGCTGTGACAATTCCTGTAGCATTACAAACTCAATAGCTGTAGTAATTAGCAGATGGAAAGCCAGTATCTGTTCTGGAGGGCAGTCTGAAGGACTTTCTGAATAAGTGATCAGACACGTTCTGTGTGATGACTTAGTTTCAAAGTATGGACCATAGGATATCCACAACTTTTCACCTGCATTGAAAGAAAATACTGTCTTGATTTTTTAAGTTACCCATGTAACCTGTTCTAATTACTTCCCCTCATAGTTAAAAATGTGTATCTGATTAAAAGGCTGTGTTTGTCTAATTTCAGCTGCCAGCCTTAGGCTGAAAGCTCATTATCAATACCATTATTAATTTAATTCATATTTTGTTGCTGCTTTAAGATTAAACTCTTAACCAGTATTTCTAACTATGCTGTAAAGTCATGTAAAACATTACTCACTGCAGCTAGTCATTTAAGGCATGGCTCTCCCCCATCATTTACTTGAGAAGCCGGATGTACAAAAAGAGCAACTGGAATGAGAATGGGTGAGTCAGATCTGAGTAACTCCTGCATTGCTCCTGCTTCACACAAATGTAAATGGCTCAGCAAAGTACAGGCAGTGCATAATCACATCAACTGAACTGTTTTTTGTCTAGATGCTGGAAAACATCTTGAACTGCTGTCATGTTTCACCACATTCCTTCCTGGTTTTTATTTACTATTTACAAAAATTCATGTGAATGCCTTATTGTTCCGATGGATTTTTGGAGAATAGCTACTCTACTTATAGATTCATGTGTTTGCATGCAAATAAGTATTTTTGCAATAAGAAGATTAATATATTTTCCCATTTAAAAACACTTAATCAACCAACCAAGGAAGAGAAACAAACTAAGTACAGATGACCACTGACACGCCGTGAATAGTGAGTAGCAATCAAAATGTTTCAGGACTTTTTTGTCTATCTGTCTAATACATCTAAATAATAAGCATTTTCACATAAATAAATATTTGTTTATTGAACAGAACTCAGTGCAGATTTTGTTTGCTATGAATAATTTCCTGTTGTTCTGAAAGAAAAAATTATTTTCATCCACTCTTCATACAGAAAGAATGCTATCAACCATCAAAATCTGGTCTTCAGAACAACCTTGACTTTCATAATTTCAAGATGTGCTTGCTCACTTTTACTGCTACTGCCATGTGAAACATTATCTCATTAGGTCCCTGCTTTCATTCACTGAAGTGCTGGAAGTGGAGCAGATGATAATGCCTGGTTACATAAAACACATTCCCAGTATCTCCATTAAAATATTAGAACTTCTGGTCATGAGTGCTCAGACTGTTGAGGAATTTTAGGTTTGCAGTGTTTACAGATGAAAGCACAAGCTGTTTGATCTCAATGCACATGGTGAAATCTTGAAATCTTTCTGCTATGCTTGTGAGTAGCTGCAGGAATGTAATTACAGCTCAGTGACTGAATTTGCAAATTTATTCCTCTTTTCATTTACAGCATGAAAAGTGTTATAATATTTGTTTCTGTTCTAAGAAGTCAATGGTATAATAAACATCTCTTTTCATTCAAGTGGGAATGGAGAGAGCAGAATATGTTTCCTAAATATCTATTTCAGAGAAATCTAAATTGCATCTGATTAGCTTTTTATCAAATTAATATGAGGCCATCATTTGTGAAGTAGAGAAGTTTATAGGCATGTAAAATGTGACAAGATATTTCTCTAATTTGTCCTTTAGCTATTCTTTTGTGGAAATTCATTTTTCATTGCCTGGAGATTTTAAATATTTCCCAGATCTATTTTAGAAACTGGACAGGCCTCATTGTCTTTCTCTTGAACTTTCTACTCTGAAACTATCTCTGGTGATGAATAAATGTACTTTGTATGCTCTTGGCACTGACACTAACAGCTTCAAACTAGAAATTATTTTTTAAACACCAGTCTTCTGTGACCACTGCACTGCTATTAAGCTCTCTGGCATGATCTTTAGTTTCACTCAGTCATAGTTGATAACAGCTTGTTCTTCCTTTTTTTTTTTTTTCCTTTTTCCTGTTTGTTTTTTTCTTTTTAAGCTCTGTTTTATGGTGCAGGTTACCTTTTCCTGAAAATTAATATTTAACATAAAGTATATTGAGAAACAAAAAACTAAGCAGAGTACAGGCACATCCCAGTTGTCTCATAGTTTTCACTTTATCTGCAAATAATAGAATTTCTGTTTGGCTCAGCTGTTTGCATGTTAGTGGAAAAACATGATACTGACAGTTTTCTGTTCCTTTCAATGGCTGTTGTGCTGTAAAAAACTCTACAGCATCAGCAGGCCCAGCAATTGAAATCTCTTAAAGGAAATACTTGAAAAGGAAAAGTCAGCTGTCTCTTCCAAAGTTTTCTCCTTGCTCTCTGAATGAAAGAGAACAAACTGGAACACCCATTGCCAGCCTGGCTATTTTAGTTGTCTTCTAAAATGGTCCTTGGTGTCATGACTCTCTTGCTTGACATCAAAATACAGATGATCTCCGATATGTAGTAGAAGGAGGATGAAGCTGAAAAGGCTCAGATGAGAACTGGGAAGCATACACTTCAAATGTACATCTCTCCACTCCTCTGGACCAGTGCTGGATAGGTTTCAGAATACTTGAGAATGAAAATTAAAATCCATTTTGCATCTTAAATTCATCATGTGAGAAGAAGAATCTAACACTGCGATTAAGATTACAGAGGGCAGAAGTCTAAGGCTTAAAGCAAGCAAAATAATCATGCAAACAATAATATATCTTTTTTTCTCTTTTTTAAAAAGTGTTGTATTATTTAAACTTTTGCAAATTATACCACTATAATAAACCAACATGATATAACAGAGGATTTAAATATGAACTTGGGCTGATTAAACTGCATGGTTTTCTGGAAAACACAGGTGCTATTAGTAACATGTTGAACCTCCTTAACTCAATGTTCTCCAAACTTATTATTAAAAGCCCAACAAGAACTGTGCTGTTACTCAAAATATTAATCTCTCTCAGACTTCTTTATTTTATCTTCTGAAGTTTGGATGTTCTCTGCAAGTTATAGCTTACTTCAAAAGTGCAACTTGAAACACTAAGGGATGGATAAAATTCTGTCCTTGCTGAAATCAACAGCTGTTCTGTTTCTGAGACTAGTCTAGGTCAGATTTCTTCCTTGTCAACGAAAACAGAAGATGCTTTCTTTGCCTTCACTAGACTCCAAAAAAGGAAGAAGTCTGTGTCCAAACTTCCTCTCTGCTTTAATTTTTTTGGAGTTCCATGGCATTTACCTTTTTTAGCATTAGTTTGGATGGGACTTTGTCTTTCACAAAATAAATAAAATTGGAATGTGTAAGTGAAATTACAGAGCATACAAAATAACTTTTCTGAAGATGTTGTTGTGGGACCTCAAATATTTCTATTTTTTTGTCTTCCATCTGAATATGGGCCTTTAGTTGAAGCAAAAACTTTACTACTGGTAAAGCCAGGTGTTATGGCAGGGCCAGTTACAGCCAGGTACTTCCTATATGTTATTGTTTCTACTGAAGTGGAAGTAAGCAAGAGTATGACATTGTGTAGCAGCTTCAATATGCTTTATGTATTTCATATATATTATAATTTTTCTAAAAGCACCTTTTTTATATCAGTATGCCAGTTAAAATATTCTTTTGGTTCGATAGTAAAATAAGGTTCAACCTTCATGTTGCTAAAATAGGCTGTCAGTATTTTTTTGTTTTGGTAAGGAATTTATATGAAATATGTATGTGTATTATATATTGTAATACTAGACAAGCATAATTTATCTTATCATATGTGTTGATACTACCTTTAATGCTAAAACAGGTTCCAGAGTTTCTGAAGGCAGATTTTATGGTCTTGAATATTTTATTCCAACACTAACAGTGAGTAAGGTTTAGTTCACACACATCAATGGTTTTAATGCAGCAACCTGTTCAACTGGGTCCAAGACATAAAAATTCTTTAGCTTGCTTGGGAGGCTTATTCAACACTGTGAACTTGAGCTCAGCTGAATCCCAATGTGGCAATGCAAAATATCCTACAGAAAACTAAATTAAAAGTATAAATTAAAAATTCAGAGCAGAAGCTATTGTGGAAAGTTTTCTCTATGTAGAAACAAAATGTTGGAATGCTTGAATAAGATATTGTTCCATGTAGAATATCAAATTTCTCTCTTCCAATTTATTCTGAAATGCAATGAAAGCTGAAAAATATTGAGCCTCCTGGTTTTCTGGGATAAGAGTAAAATAATACATTTGTGAGCTATCATTGATTTTCCAGGTGGTCATTCAGTCTCCTGAGCTTGTGGTTTTGTGATCAGGGCATGAGGACTACTATATTTGAGTAGCAGTTCACTATTCTGTGTTTGTTGCTTTTTCTATCTCACCTATAATTTAATGATGATTACAATACCTTCCAAGAATTTAGTACTTCCTTAAAAACATGCATGCAATAACAATAATTAAATCTTAATTTCCAGCCATAAAGTCTTTCTTTTTTTTATTTTTTAATTTTTTTTTTTTTTTTTTTTTTTTTTTTTTTTTTTTTTCCTTTTTTTTTTTTTTTTTTTTTTTCTATTTTTTTTTTTTTTAAAGACAATAAGTTACAGGACATGGATTAACTTGACTGGAGGGCTGGAGAAAACTTAGGGCTCACCAAGAGGCCAGGGGAGGATTTGCTTGCTCTAAAGTATATACAGTTATTACTGGAGTTCTGAAGTGTTCTCTGTAGCCATGTTTTTGATGTTTGCTTCCCTTGTTGCAGAAGGAGGGTTTAGAGTATAACACTGTGTTTTGTAGTGATGCAAGTACCAGAATGGTGGGATCTGCTACATGGCTGACAGGCAAAGGGAGAAATGGTCACAGTGAAAGGGGCCTGCCAATGGATAGCAGCAACGTGTCTGCTCCCAGGGGTACCACTTGAAAGGCAAAGACGTCAAATAATGTTTTATGAAGGACTCAGTCATCTGGCAAAAATTCAGCAGCATCTGATACTTCTTGGTGGGGACTATAAATTGCCTTTACCATGTGCAAAGGTAGTGGACAAAGGACCTGTGTACTTAAGGTGGAAACTGAAAGAGGATATGAGGTTAAGATCCATGTGACTTCAATTAAAAACTGCATGTTTTTACTTAGTACATACCATACTGAAGTTAATTATGGTATATAATTTGCTCACCTGTATCAAACTGGAATAGTTAAGTTATACTTAATGTAGTGGTAAAATGTCTGAGTTGTGAGTAATAAGATTAGTCAAGAGGGGGATGGAAAATCCAAGGTATCTCAGTATATAATAAGGCCTCCCTAAAAATTGCCTGAACTGATAGCTCTTGTAAAATGAGACTGTGAGATGCAATTCCTTGGTCTGGTAGTGAGTTTCTCGCATGTAGCTGGTGTGGAATAGTGTTAATTGCAATAACTATGTCAGTTCATTAACAACTTGCCTGTAATAGACATGAAAATGCCCATGTCCTTGTTGTAAAGAAACATCTTTTCCAAAGGGTGTAAAATAATTTCTCCTCATCCTCAATCTCGGATGGCCTTCATTTGCTGAAATACAGCAAGCATAATATAAGGTCCAGTCATCCTGAACTATCCTGTTGTGGCTGTTTATTACTTTTACATTTTTATTTCTTCCAAAAGCTAATAATGAGCTTCATTCATTGTTTGCGGTTTATATTTGTATACAGTGTGATTTTTCTAATGTAAGTGCTTATGAGCTGAAATTTGAACGTCTCCTTTCTAGTCTGCAGAGTAAATTTGCTGAGGGCAAGTGCTTTGTTTATATCAAATACCACCGAGCTGCTAGATTTTTATTTGCCAGTGATAACTGGGACAACACTGTTTCTGGGGTGACCGAATATAGCTGTCAAATATTCTTTTGGAAGAAGTGATCACATTTCTCAGGCATGGAAAACTCTAATATTAGGTCAAGGAGGTTTCAAAAGATCATGGATGCTGTTTCACAAAGCTACAAAGGAGCTGATAAAGCAGAGTGTTGGTCTAGCAAAAATGATTCCCAGAGGGAAGTGTTAATCAGACTATCTTTGGCAGTTAGAAGGGTGGTGCAGAGAATGCTCGGAGGAGAATGTTTCCTTGGAATGGTAACACCATAAACCCTTTTGTTTCTTAAAGTTTTAAGTATAAAAGCAACAAGCCTTTTGTAGAAAGTACTTTCTTATATATCTATATATAAATATATATATAAATATATATATATATATATCAATGCAGACTTTTAGAAGTTTTTATTAACATACAGTGTAGAATTTAATCTGATATCCATGCCATAGGATTCTGTACTTATCATCTGTCAAGCAGTGGTGGATTTTGAGCTCCTGCAAGTAATTTTTGGTTGGAAGAATTTGGAGACTTTGTTAGACTGCCTAGATTTATTTGTGTTTCTCCTTCTGAAAAGAAGGAATACAAAATACACAGACAACTCTACATTTTTGAATTCTCAGACAGAACACTGGAATATGCTTCATAGAAAGTAGTGGTACCTCCAAAACGGACTGTTTTAGAGAGAGACAAGAGACAGACAGCATTTTTTCTGGTATTTCAATAAAATGTCGTCTTAACTAGTTAACACTTCATTTAGAGCAGGGTACTGTACAATTTTCTAAAGAAACCGACCAACCAAACAAAAAAACCAAGAAAACCAACTGTATGGCTGAATTTGAAAACACATCTAGAAGAGAATCTTTGTAGGAAAATGTTAGAAAATCTATTGATAAGCTTTCCTTTATTTCATTTATTCCTTTATTATTATTTTATCTTTATTAACAAAGATATAGCTAGAAGAAAAAAAGTGGGGTTGTTTATTGGTTGGGGTTTTTTTGCTTTGTTTTGGTTTTTTTTCAGTTTTCAAATGAGCCTCTATTTTTTAGGAAACCA
>VXBU01013998.1:0-14144 GCA_013400315.1 Bombycilla garrulus
GGCTGCTGGAGCTGCTCGAGGCGCTGGTGGCCGCGCCGGGCGCTGAGGGGGAGGCGACGCCGGCGCCGGCCGAGCCGCAGGAGGCGGAGGTGAGCGGGGAGCTGGGCCGGTGGCGCCGAGCCACGCGTGTCCCCGCAGGACTGGGCTGGGGACGGCGCCGAGCCGGCTGTTGGCTGTTCCCGGGGGATGGGGCTGACGCGGGTGTCGCACGTTTTGTGGGATGGCTGTGACCCCGCTGTTCCCGTTCGCCGTGGGGAGGGCTCGGATGGTTCCCGCTGTTTCCTTTTCCCACGGGGTGGCTCTGACCCCGCTGCCCTGCATCCCCTGGGACGGCTCTGGTCTCGCTATCCCTGTCCTCTGCTATGGGTCTGACCCGGCTCCGGCCTGTCTGGCCCAGCTGTCCCCCTTTCCGAGGTGGTGGCACTGACCCCGGTGTCCCCCATCCCCTGGGAAGCCTCTGAGCTGGCTGTCGCCGTGCGCTGGAACAGCGCTGACCCGGCTGTCCCTGCCGCCGGGGGTGGCTCTGACCCGGCTGTCCCCGTCCCCCAGGACCCGGAGCAGAGGCTGTGGGAGGCCGAGCGCCGGGAGCGAGCCCTGCACGGCCGCCTGGCCTGCCTGGAGGAGCAGAACCGCCAGCTCCTGGGGCAGCTTGCGGAGAGCCAGTCCCAGGAAGGTGCGTGTCTCGGTGGGTTTGGGGTCACTGATGCCACAGGGTGTCCCTGTGGAGTGACAGGCCGGGTGCAGGGCTGAACCTGCTCTGCTGCAGCCTGGAATGCTGCTCTCCCCACCTTGGAGACCTGTCCTAGCAGGGAGCACAAGCATTACCTTGTTCTGCAAATCACAGGGATCCCAGACCTCCAGAGCACCTCGAAAGCCCTCAGGAGGGTGGTGGAGGCAGGCACAGGGTGTGGGGCTGCTGTGCCAACACAAGGATGTGTCAGGAACGGTCTAAAACTCTCAGTTCTCTTTCCACTGCTCCCACTGTGGGATTACCAGGATGAAGTCAGACTTCACAGAAGCACTGGGGAACTCTGTGGCAATGTGGGCTTTAGGGGGAGTCCCTGGGGACTCTCACTCCTCTCCACCCCTGTCTGCTCTCAGATACCACGGCACGGAAGGAGCGGGAGGTGATGCTGCGGCTGAAGGAGGTGGTGGACAGGCAGAGGGATGAGCTCCGTGCCCAGGCCCACGAGATCGTCTGCAAGAGCCGGGACACGGAGGCGGTGAGGGCGTGGGAGCTCAGGGGTGTGGTGTGCCCAGGGACCTGCTTTCATGTCGCATCCCCCTCCCCGGGGCTGGCACAGCTGCTGAGCCTGCTGGGGCAGGTGGCACTGATGTCCCTGGGTGGGGACACTGCCTCACCTTTGGCTGCCCTGGGCCCTGCAGCTGCAGGAACAGCTCCATCGCTTCATGGCCATGAACGAGGAGCTGCGGCACAAGGTGGCCGTGGTGCAGGCCCAGCTCAAGAGTGCTCTGGAGCAGAAGTCAGACCTGGAGGCTGCCATGCTGCAAAGCCAGAGGGAAACGAGCAGGAGGAGCAGGACAGCCCTGGAGAGCCGGCGGCCAGAGCCTGGCGTGGTGAGTCTGAGCCATGGCCTCGCTGCTGCTGGGGCATCACCAGCACTGAGTCCACATTCCCAGCCTTGTGTGCAGCTTTTGGCACACCCAGACTCAAGGAAACCCCGCAGCTGAAAACTGAACAGTGTGGTGTCTGCAATGCCAGGAACACCTTCTCTGTGAAAGCTGTTATGGGTGGGACAAGATTAGGTGGCAGGAGTTAAAACTCGATGGGACATGGAGGATGAGGGGGGTTTGCCACATGTGGTGATGGGCTGTGGTTGCTGGCTGAGATGGGGACGTTCCTGGGACTTTTCCATTTTTGCCTCCACGTGCACCCAGCCTTTGGGTGGGGGTTTTGAGGTCTCTCCTTGTCTGCTGACTCCAGGAGGGAGCCCTGTCACCCTCAGAGGAGCCACAGCACCAGGATGGGGACAGGAGCTCTCCTCACTGCTGCTTCTCCAAGGAAGAGCTGCAGCAGATCCTGCAAGAGAGGAATGAGCTCAAGACCAACCTGTTCTTGGTGCAGGAGGAGCTGGCCTATTACCAGAGGTGAGTCCTGTCCCTGCAGCCACCCCTGGCCCGTCGGAGTCAGGGCAGAACCTTCCCCGGGCTCTTGCTTAACCTGCTTTTTGCCAGGGAGCTGCTGAACGAGGAGAGAATTCCCAGCTTCTTCTTGGATGCGATGAAGTCAAATATCAAAAAACAGAGGAAAAAAATCAGAGCCAAAATGCTGGGAACGACAGAGGAGTCGGCGAGCAGGTGAGCCAGGGTGGGTGCTGGGATCCTCCTGTGCAGGGTGGGTGCTGCCTGGGCCTGCTCCAGTTTTTCCGTGTGTGTGATGCCCTGGATTGGAGCTTCCCCAAGCCCAGAGCAGCCTCCTCCCTCGAGAGATCAAAGGTTTGATGTCTGCAGTTGATGTGTTGCACTGGCATAGCTGTGCCACAGGGGCTGGGCTTTGTGCTGCAACTCATGTGTCCCTGTCACCAGTCGGGCGTGGCCTGGCCAAATGCCACTTGTCCCTGCGTGCATGTGACAAAAGGGAGGCGAGGTGGTGGCACTGGGAGCACTGGACAAACTCCAGAGTAGCTCCAGCACTTGCTGCTGTGGCTCAGTGTAGGTTTACCCCCATTTCTTTGTGCTGCAGTGATGAAGAGGAGGGCTCCTGGCTCCCAGGTCATGGCACAGACTGTGTGGATGCTCAGCCTCCAGAATCCAAAATCAGGAGCTTGTAAGTTTGTTTCTGTGCTGGTAGGGATGGAGGCTCTGCCAGGGGAGCGGTTTGGGGCTTGGCTGGGGCCTGGCACCTGTTGAGCTTGGATAGGATGGGAACAGAGTCAGCAGGCTGGTGCAGGGCTGGCAGGGACGCTGCCAAACCAGGGGATGCTGCTTTAGGGGAATCTGCCCTGTCCTGGGTGCCACACACTCCCAGGACCCACAGCTGGGCTGTGTCCTGCTGCCACCACCACAGAGGGAGGCTGGGATGCCACATCCTCCCTGGGGAGGTTCTTCTCTCCCACAGCCCTTACCTGCTCTGTCTGCAGTTTTGGGCTGTGGTATCAGGGCAGCAGCAAAGACCCCCCCACATCCACCTGCTCCGGAACCTGGGAAATCATCGACTCGCTGGACACGCAGCTGGAGCCAGAGGGAGAGAGCAAGGCAGGGTCCAGCTCCCCTGACAGAGCCCACACACCACTCTGACCCCACGGGAACGGGAGCAGGATCTGTCCTCGCAGCAGAACTTCCTGGATCCTCTTCTTCCAGTGGCTTCAGGAGCAGCACGGCAGCCCTGGCACTTCCCCTGCCCTGGTGGTGTCAAAGCCACAGCGTGGCAGATTCCTGCAAACCCACTGGGACACTTGGGTGTGGGCTGCCAGCCTGGCGTGGGACAGCTCAGCACCTCTGGGCAGCTCTGCCCGCCAGCCACCCTTTCACTGTGCCCACTACAGAGGGGCCCCCACAGCTGAGCCCCCTCCCCACTGCTCCCTGCCTGCAGCTCAGCATGGTGGGGGTCTGCACCCTCTTCCTGCTCCACACCCCAAAAAGGATCTTCCCATGCACTGAGGGCTCTTTGCAAACCCCTCTGCTCACAGCCCAGGATTCCACTGCCCCGTGCTGCTCTCTGGGGGTGTTGTACCTCACCCTTTTCTGTCCGTCCCTCCCCAATCCCTGCAATGTGAAGGTGCAGTGGGGGTGTCCTGGGGTCACCGCACGGCTGGGAGGGGCTGAGCACACTGCACTGGGTGTCCAGGTGCTCCCGTGGCTGGGAGCCATCAGGATCAGCACCACCAGGGCCACTCCTGCACTTCTCAGGCATGGGGTGAATCAGTTTTGTACTGGGATCTCTTCCTGCCACCTCTGGGACCTGGCAGACTGGGACAATCCTTGTGTTCATGGCGGCCAGTCAGTCCCCTCAGATCAGGTACTTTCTACCTTTCATTTGGAATTAAATCAGTCTTGTTTCTCCTCTGAGGTTCTAGCTGCAGCCTCTTCTCTGTGCTGGGGAAGGGCTGGGTGATGCTCCCAGCTTTCCTTTTCCCTTTTCCTAAGGGCTGTGCCCCCTGAGCCCCTTGTGGTGTCAGCTGTGGTGGGGAGGGGGCTCCAGGGGGGTGACCCCGCAGTGCTGGGCACAGAGGAGTTAATTCCTGCATGGCCAGGGGGAGCACTGTGCTTCCAACCCACAGCCCCCCCGGGCTGAGCCTCGGTAGGAAAAAGGTGTTTCCTGTGCATCTGCTGACACAAAGCTCCTGGGGACGTGGCGAGGTGGGGCAGTGGCCAGCAGCCCTTCCAAGGCCAACACAGGTCAGGCTGTGTCGCCGTGGGGGACATGAGGACCCCTCCCCTGAGTCCTGCCAGGGGCTGGCAGTGCCGTGGGGTGGCTCACGGGGGTTGAGGCAGGGGGTGGCACCTTGTTTGGGTCGGGGGGACATTGGCTAAAGCAGTTTTGGGGGCGATGGAGGATGGCACAGGGGGAGTGGGGTGACGCAGGTGACACGTTCAGGCAGGTGCCAGTCCCTGTGTGGCTGTGTTGAGCCCCTGGATGCCCCTGTCTGTGGTAGGGTGGCAGGCAGGACCAAAAATAGCCCGGGCAGCAACAGCATTCCCTGCTCCCCCTTCCCACCACACCCCTGACGTCGGGATCAGGGCGCCTCCTCCCGCGTTTCCTCAGGAAGAAACCCAAGACTGGAGGGAGGAAGAGGCCGCACCACGGGTGGGACAGGACAGAGGGGACAGAGGGACACCAGCGTGGGGCTGGGGAGCCACCAGGACTGGGGCCCTGGTGCCCTGCTGGAATGGAGAGCGCCCGGCCCATCCTCTGCCTCCAGCTGTGGCTGTGGGTGCAGAGCTCTGCCCAGGAGCTCGACCCTGAGGGCACGAACGTCTGCAGGTAGGTGCCACGGGGGTCCCCGCCGGTGCCACCCCAGCTGCTGGGGCCTCTCAGCAGCTCCAGAGGGTTTTGTCCATCCCTCCTTGCCATGGACAGAGATGTGCAGCCTGGCACGGGGTGGGTGCAGAGGCTGGGGTGATGCTGGGGAGCATGGCTGGGGCATTTGGGGCATCAGATCCCTTCTCCAGGGTTTATTTCTCATTCGCCCTCGGAGCGCAGGGCTGCGGGGCAGCATGAAACCCTTGGCAAAACTCATCGTGGGGAAATGTCGGTGTGGCAAACCCCGAGGAGCTCTGGGAGCTGATGTCCCCTGAATTTGTCGCCTCTCCCGTTGGCTCCCATCAACGGTGACGCCTTTCGCGGCCTTCCCTGGGTGCCTCATTTCTGCCGGCGAGCCTCTCCCAGGCCAGGGCACACCCGGCACGGGCTCCACGGGAACATTCCCAGCGCTCCGGGTCACGCCAGCCCCGCCGCCCACTCGGGCTGCAGCCTCCTAAATTTCCTTCTATTTTTCTGGTTTCCTTCCGGAGCGTTGCCCTGGGGGCCGCGCCACCTCCTCAGCTCTGGGGCAAGGATCGCTCGGCCGTATCCGAGGCCGTGAAGCCGCCTCGGTCCCCCGGGCCTGGCTGAGTCCCCCCGCTCTGTCCCGCAGGTTCCCGGCCGGCCCGGCGTGCTGTCCCGGCTGGAAGCAGGACGGGAGGGCGTGCACGGTCGGTGAGTGATGGGTGGGGATGAATCCCGCAGCGCGGTCCCCACCTCATCCAGGCGGATCCTCTGAGTGTGGGGAAGCCCTGCAGCTCTCCTCGGGGGGTACCAGTGGGGGACCCCGCAGCTGCGGATGGCGCCGCAGCTGAGCCGGAGGGATGGAGCGGGAAGCGGGGTGGTGGTTTCCCTGGGAATGCTGTCCCCGCGGGAGGCGGCAGGTGGGGTGTGAGCCCAGTTTGGGGTGGCCAGAGCGTGCTGAGTGCCTTTCCTGCCGCGACAGCCGTGTGCGAGGGGGAGGACGCCTGCAGGGAGGGCGAAGTGTGCGTGAAACCAGGGCTGTGCCGCTGCAAACCCGGCTTCTTCGGAGCGGACTGCAGCTCCCGTGAGTGCCTTCCCGGCTCTCAGCCTCTGCCCTGCCCCTCTGGAGCCGGCCGCGTGCTCGGGGGGCTGCCGGGCTTCTCCCCATCCTGCCTGTGTCCTTTCCCCTCGCAGGCTGCCCCGAGCAGTACTGGGGCCACGACTGCAAGCGGAGCTGCCCGTGCCACCCCAACGGGCGCTGCGACCCCGTGAGCGGCCACTGCACCTGCGACCCCAACCACTGGGGCGGGCTGTGCCAGTTCCCCTGCCAGTGCGGCCCCCACGGCCGCTGCGACCCCCTGAGCGGCGCCTGCCACTGCGAGCCGGGCTGGTGGGCGCCCAGCTGCAGGAAGCAATGCCAGTGCAACCCCTCCACCTCGCAGTGCGACCCCCTGACCGGGCTGTGCCGCTGCCTGCCGGGCTGGTGGGGCAGGAGGTGCAGCTTTAAGTGCTCCTGCAACGTCTCGCCCTGCGCGCAGGAGACGGGCAAGTGCGAGTGCCTGCCTGGCTTCTGGGGGCCGGCGTGCCAGCGGCGCTGCGACTGCGGGCACGGCTCCTGCAGTCCCGTCACCGGCCACTGCACCTGCGAGCCCGGCTACCAGGGCAGGAGCTGCCGGGAGCGCTGTCCGGCGGGGAAATACGGATCTCAGTGCGTGCACAGGTGAGATGGGGAGCAGCGGGGCTGCGGTCAGATCCTGGGGGAAGGTACTGCGACTGTGTCTGTCACTCATCTGTTCCCTGAGTTTGAGCATCCCAGGCTGGATGCAGCATCAGTGTTGCCCCAAAAGAAACACCTCGCTAACCCCAGCAGAAAGTGTCGCCCTAAAGTTTGGTGATCCTTAGTCAACCCTTATCACCTCATGGTGATAAAGCAGCACCTCCCAACCCAAAATATTTTGTGATTGTTTCACTCCCACCCCCTTGCTACCACAGAGCTTTGGGCACCACTGTGTATTTCCACTTGGTCCAAAATGATGCTCAGTGATTTTGTGGGGTGAAGCCTGGTTTTTGTGGGTGAAACCTGCTTTTTGTGAGGTGAAACCTGCATTTTAGGGGTACGAGGGTGTGCGTTGTGACCTCAGTGCCTCTCTGCCCACGCAGCTGCGGGAGCTGCAAGCGCAGCCAGCCCTGCTCGCCCGTGGATGGTTTCTGCCTGGCCTGCCAGCCCGGCTGGAACGGGACCCTCTGCAAGGATCCCTGTGCTCCTGGATTCCACGGGGAGGGCTGCCTCCAGCCGTGTCCCCGCTGCCGGCACGGGGAGCCCTGCGACCCCCAGAGCGGGTCCTGCCTGCACTGTGACCCCGGCTGGACGGGCCCCAGGTACACCCAGGGTGAGGGCCCTGCTCCCGGGGGTGTCCCTGCTCTGGGGAGAAGTCACTGATGCTTTGCTCTGTTTTGCCAGCTGCAACAGCTCCTGCCCCGTGGGCACCTTTGGTGATGGCTGCCAGTTCCTCTGCCCTGAGTGTGTTTCGGGGAGCTGTGACCCTGTGACAGGAGTTTGCATCTGCCAGGCAGGCTACTGGGGAGACAGGTAACGCCAGGAAAATGCTAGGATGATGCTGGGAGTGGGGCAGGGCTGGAGCCTCACTCTCTCCCTCCTTTCCTCTCTCTCGCAGCTGCAATGACACCTGTCCCGAGGGGTATTTTGGAGTGAATTGTTCCTCACCCTGCCAGTGCTCCCGGGGGACCTGCGACCCCGTGCAGGGTGACTGTGTGCTGAGTAAGATGAACCTCACATTTGCTCCTTGGTGCTGGGCAAGGGACAGTCACATCCTCACTGGGGAGAGTGCTGTGAGGCTGGGATGCATCCTGGTGCCTCCTGGCCCCACCAGGAGTTGCTCTCTCCATGCAGGGCTGTTCTATGGGACATGCCAGACTCAGCCCATCTCCTCACACAGGTTTGAAGGACCACGGAGCCCTTGCAGCTGCCATTCTCGTCCCTCTCCTGCTGCTGCTGCTCTGTGTCGCCTGCTGCTGCTGTGGTGCTGGCTCAGCAGATGCCAGAGACAGGTATTTTTTCATATTTTTCAACCTTTAACACAAAACCCCATTTCCCGTGTCCCTTGATGTGCATGTCTGCTCTGCAGGGCTGTGCCGGACGATGATGTGGTGGCCAGGATGAAGCACCACGTGCAAGGCGTGCTGGCAAACCTCAGTGCTCTCATGCCCTGCTTTAACCTGGGTACATCGAAACTTCCCAAAGTCACAGGTAAGCAAAGCAGAGCTTTGATAAGAGAAGTGCTGCACTCTCTGCACTCTCTGTCTGGGGGGGAAGGCTGAAACCCCTCTTCCCGAAGCACCCTGGGGTGCTCAAGTTCAGCTGGGTGTCTTCTCCTCCCCCAGTTTCCCATCACGACACGGAAATCCCCTTCAACCCCAGCTTCATCGAGCCACCATCGTCTGCGTGGGTTTCAGACAGCTCCTTCTCCTCCTTCGACACCGACAACGAGGGGCCCGAGTACTCCGTCCCTCCCAGAGAAGGTGACGCCCATGGCTGCTCCTCCTCCCTGATCACCTCTGGGCCGCCGGGGTCAATCCTGGCCGTCCCAGGGAGGTGTGCCTGGCACAGACAGTGTTTATTTCCTTGCCCTTGTTTTCCTGTCTGCAGGGCTGTGTTTGGTTGCATGCGATGGGACGTGCCCAGTGGGGCAACCCCATTTCACAACCTGGGAAACGATCCCAGGGACAATCCTGTTGCATCAGCTCCTGTCCCAGCGTTCCCAGTTATGTCCCCGGGCAGGACGGCAGCTCTAGCAGCCCTAACACGTGTCACCTTGTCCCACAGGCATCCCGCTGCTGGGCGGGGCTGAGCTGCAGGATGGAGCATCCCCCACCAGCGAGGCGCTCCCGGACCCGTCCGCCTTCGACTCCGAGGACGTCTCGCAGCCCTTCGCCATCCCCCGCACCTCCAGCCTCGCCAAGGCCAAGCGACCCTCCGTGTCCTTCGCCGAGGGGACAAAATTCGGGGCGGCCGAGACCCCCAGCCCCGGTCGGAAGCCCAAGGCGCCGTGGGGTCCGTCCCGGCCGGGGGACACGGTGACCGAGCCCCGTGGCGAGCGCCCGGCCAGCGATTGCTACGAGAACCCCGAGCCCCTCGGCAAGGGGGACGAAAGCCACCGGCCATCGCCTCGGGCCACGCCGGGGGGACGCCGCAGGGTGGTGTCCAGCACCAGGCACGTGGCGCAGAGAGTGGAGGCGCTGGAAGCAGCTGCGAAGTCCGGCAGCTGGGAGGCCAAGGGGAAGGAAGCCAATGTCACCACCATCTACATGATGGTGGGAACGGCCGGGCAGGACCCCAAGGAGGAGGGGACTGGCGAGGGACGGGTTCAGGCCGTGCTGAAGCGTCTGGGCAGCTTGCAGAAGGGCAAGTGGGCTGCGAAGGAGGAGCCCAAGGTGAGGAGGAGCATGGAGGCCATCCAGAAACCTCCTCGCCGGGCCCTGGCGCAGCGCAGGGACTCGGAGAGCAGCTGCAGGCAGAGGGAGAGTGTGCCGGGGGCTCCTGCCGAGGCAGCCCCCGGCAAGCAGCAGAATCCAGCTGCAAAGAGACTGTCCCTCCTCCTTGCATCTCTCTCGTCCAAAAACACCGGTGCCCTGGACGGGGCCGGCGAAAGCCTGGGTGCCACAGAGAAAGGCAAGAGCCCGGAGTTAGTTGGCAGCCTCGAAAGGAAGGGACAGGCTGCCACGGAGGAGGAGCCGAAATACGAGAACGTGGCCAGCAGCGGTGCTGATTCGCCCTCCGGCCCAGGCCAAGAGCTGCCGGCCACCCCTCCGGCCACCTGAGCCACCAGCACCCGGGCTGTGGCCGAAGGAGCCACGGGGCTCCTCCAAGCCCAGCCTGAGCGAGCCGAGTGCCGCTCCGAGCTGTGAGCTGGAGAAGCATCGAGCCTTCCTGGTGACCTCCTCCCTTTCCTCCGTGCCGTGCGGCCGCTCCGAAGCCTCGCTGGGGACAGCCAGTGGGGTTGTGGTGCTTGAGGGTTGTTTTCTGCTCCTCCCCGCCGTTCCAGCCCCATTTGTGTCTGCTCAGCCCCGGGGGACAGCGATGCTCTGGACGCTGTGGTGGCACCCTCAAGTCCCTGTCACCACTGACATTCCCAGTGCAGGGCTGCTGAGTGCTCAGCTGGGAAATGCGTGCACAAAATCCAGTCTCACCCCATCGGTTTTCACCTTGCCCTGTCCCACTTCCAGCTTGGAGCCTCTTGCTATAAAGGTGCTTCTCACTGAAGGGGATTATTTGGTGGAGCTGGGCTGAGATGATGGGCAGCTTCAGAGAAAATTAATTTTAGCTGCTTATCTCAAAGAGTATCTGGGTCTGTGGGGGTTTATCTCTGTGGCTCTGGTTTCTGTGGCAGGCCCTGGCTGCCTTTGCTTCCGTGTGGAAAAGCTCGTGGCAGGACACAGGGTATAGTGGCAGCATTTTAAACTCCACACAGTTCCAGGCTGCACTTGTGCAAATGTGGCAGCTGGGCAGTGACCATCAACCTGTGCACCTGGCACCGTGCTGATAAGGGTGGAAGTTTCCTGGAAAATGGGATTTCCATGGGTGCCCTAAGCTCCTGCCACCTCCCACGCCTCGTTCCTGCTGTAAAGGCGTTTGAGATGCCAAAGAGGATTTGCAGAGTGATCTGGTTTTAGATGTATCTAAGTAGTAGAAGGTTTTTGTGTATTTTCTTTTTCTGTTATTTCACGTGGTGTGAAAGCCTTGGAATGAAAATTAAATGCCCTTCGGGAGATGGGTTGCCCAGCCACCCTTTGAGTCCAAGATACAACCAGGAATATTCTCCAGGGTGTGGAAACTGTCAGCAGCCTTAGGCTTTCCATTTGTTTTTTGTTTTTTTTTTTTTTTTTACATTTTCTGGTTCTGTTGAATTCTGAATTCTCACTCACTGAGCTGAGCCATGCACAGAGCCCAAGACTGGAGTGCAGGAGGAATGTGAGTGGGCTGTGAGTGTCCAGAGCCCCTCTGCTGCAGCAGATCCCACACATCATGTACAGAGCTCCACATGAATCTTTCTGGTCTGGCACTGCTCAGCTGGGATTCAGGGCTTGGGGTGATTCAGAAAACACAGTGGGTTTTGCTTTTTCCCTTTTGCCTTTCGTGGGTGCTTCTCCACAGCACGAGGCACCAAATCCCCATGGTCTGACGTGGCTGAAGCTTCCAGTTTTGCAGCCAGCACAAAGCACCCTTCCCTGCAGTGGAATAATCTGCTGCTGTGATTATAACACCAAATATTCTGGCATCCAAATAAAACTGCTCATCCTGGCAGGACTGGAGCAGCAGCCTGTTCTGCACAGGCTTGCTTTTGTTTTGACACCGTTTCATGACAGCAGCAGGGACAGTCCCACATTTGATTTATAAGCAGCCATTTTTTCCCTAATGGGGTGGATATTTTGAGCCTGTGAGCTGAGCAGTGCTGTGCCAGAAGTGAATACCACGTGAGCCAGTTCATTCTGGGTGCAGCATGTAGATAGCTGACAACAACCTGACAGCCTTCGCGCCGCTCAAACCAGCCCCTGGTTTGAGAAACCAACGCTGCTGGGAGAACCTTCCATGTCCACGGAGCCAGGATGTTTCCCCTGCTTGAAGATGAAGCATCTTGGCCGTGTCTGGGCAGTGAAAGGGAAAGGAGATGCAGATTTCCAGCGTGTGGCTGCCCATGCACACTCCTGCAGCTTGGCTGCGCTGGTGTCTGCTTGCTGGGGATGCTTCCGCCGGCGGTGCCGGGGGTTTAGCTCTGGATGCGGGAGGTCTGCAAGGCAGAGCTGGCGGGTGAGGGAGGGGGGAATCTCTTCCCGTGCTGGATCTCTGACTTTGCAAAGCTGCTGCAGTGTTTGGAAGGCAGGCAGAGGGAAGGGATCCGTGTGCAGGCGCTGTGTGTAAGCAGTGAGGTGTCTGTGTGCTGAGCCTGGAGCTGTTCCTGGGCTCTGTCCCGTGGTGGTCTGTCCTTGTCATCCTGTCAGCCTTGTCATCTCCTTCCCCAAACTGCCCAAGCCTTTGGAAAAGCACCACATCATTTACCCCAGCGGCTGTGCCAGAGCAGGAGCTGTCAGCTCCCTCCCAGCTAAACTCATTCCTGGCCAGTTTCTAAAAACACGTCTCTGTGTCAGTGCTGTTCTTCGGCTTCACTTTATTTTGTTTCTCCCCATGCTGTTTACTCAATCCCTGGGGTATTTATAGCTGGCCGTGGATCACCTGATAACTTCTCTTCTCTTTCTAGGATAGGAAAACTGAGCCCCCCCCGCTCTTGCTGTGGCAAAGGGTTCCCGTGACCCCACAACAGCCTCCGAACCCTCCCCGTGCTCCTCCCCGTCACAGTTTGTGTTTCTTGGTCACAGCAGCCACGTCTGGGTGCTGAGGTCTTCTGGGTCTCCTGCTGTCTCAGCCTTCCTCTACCTCAGTTAAACACCCGGCACGGATCCAGGCTGCTTTGTTTTCTTTGGGCTTTTTGTTTGTTTGTTTGCATTGGCTCAAATTCACCTTCCAGCTGTTGAAACATTTGATCCCTCTCCCACAGCCAAGGCCGAGGAGTTTCCTCTTCCCGCCCGCCACAGGGATGGAGTGGTGGGGACACGTCCGTTTGTCTGGGGCCCTCTGCTTCCTCTGGGGTGTTTACCTGCCATAAATGGTCTTTTCATCTCCTCTGGCTGAGCAAACGTCCCCTATAAAGGTTCTAGGGATACATGGCCACGTCCTCTGTGGCAGGACCTCCCTAAGGAGGGACGGATTTATGGCAGGTCTAGAAATATCTCAGAGGAACGCTCTGAAAAATAATTTAACAGAAAAAAGAGGGCAGAGCTCTGCTGAAGTCAGATGTGAAACTGGCTTGTAATGATTTTACTTTATTTCATGAAACTGGGCTGTATCCCCAGCAGTGTGATCAACAGGTTTAGTGAGGGGATTTTTTCCCTTTTTACTCTGCTCAACTGAGACACCACCTGGAGTATTGTGTCCAGCTGTGAAGATTCCGACATAAAAAGGCCAGGGATGTGTTAGAGTGAGTCCAGAGGAAGCCACAATGATGATCAGAGGCTGGAGCAGCTCTGCTGTGGACAGACTGAGAGAGCTGGGGGTATTCAGCCTGGAGAAGAGAAGGGTGAAGGGAAACTTTATAGCACTTCCAGTGCCTAAAGGGGATCCAAGAGAGCTGGAGAGAGACTTTGGACAAGGGAGAATGGCTGACATGGAGCAGATGGGATATTGGGAAGAAATTCTTTGCAGTGAGGCCCTGGCACAGGTTGCCCACAGAAGTTGTGGTTACCCCATGCCTGGAACTGTCCAAGCAACCTGATCTGGGAGAAGGTGTCCCTGCCTATGCCGGGGGGGTAGAATGAGATGATCTTTTAGGTTCCCTCCAACCCAAACCTTTCTGTGACTCTTTGAATGAGCTGTGTGTTAGGCTGGGGTGTCTCAAGGGCTCATTGCCCCTGTCCAGCTGTGCCGTAAGGGTGGTCAGCCCCGGGCTGTGCTGGATGCCTGCTCCCAAAAATGCTCTTTTAACGGGGCGGAGCAGCTTCTCCGCTCTCTCTCCTCGAGCAGGGTTCCCAGACTTTGCAGGACGGATCCGGTGTCTGTACCCACGGCAGATGAGCAATGCCGCGGGTGCTGTTCATGACACCGTGTGCTCGGCGGGGCTGTCCTCACCGCAGCCGTTTCCGCGCTGCTGCTCCCGCGGCCGCCGCCCGGGGTCGGCGGAGACCGGGGCGTTCCCCGCAGCGCCGGCCGGGGGAGCCGCATCACCTCCCGCCGCCCATCCCGAATTTGTCGCTTTTACCTGGAAGGCAGCGAGCCCGGGCAGAGGGTCCGTGTGTGTTTTTGTGTGTGTCCCGCTCGGCCCCGTGCCCAGCCCCGGCTGCCGCGCCCGGGAGAGCTCAGGTGCAGCCCCGGGGAACCGGGGAGGGTACTGGATACCGGGAGAGGGGTCCCGGGGGATATCGAGGAGTACCGGGGGGATCCCGGCGAGTGCCAGGGGAGAAAAATATCAGGGGGTACCTGGAGGTGGGAGGTAGTTGGGGGAGATATCTGGGGATACCGGGGAGTTGATATCGGGGGTTAGCGGGGGAAGAAATGGGGTGGTTACCGGGAGGAGATACCGGGGAGTTCCGTGAGGAGATATCGGGGATCCCGAGGGGGGAGTATCGG
>VXBU01014026.1:222-22334 GCA_013400315.1 Bombycilla garrulus
GAGGAAAACTCCACCCTTCTACAAGATCTCTGCTTCAACAGAACCATCTGTCACTTCAGGAGGACTACTAGAGCCACCATTCAAACTAGACTGTTACGAACACCCTGACTGACAGGGTGTCAGGTTGTACTCTGTTAAGATTTTTGGGGTTTTTTTGTTTATTTTGTTTGTTTGTTTGTTTGTTTGGGGATTTTTGTTTTGTTTTTGTTTAATACTGTATCCTATTCTAATTTTCCTATTAGGTTGTAATTTGGTAGTTTTTATTTTACTTTATTTTGTTTATACATATTAAAGAACTGTTATTCCTATCCTCATATCTTTGCCTGAGAGCCTCTTTTAATAATTTGGAGGGAAGGGGTTTACATTTTCTATTCCAAGAGAAGCTCCTGCTTTCCTTGGCAGCCACTTGTCTTTCAAGACCGAGACAAGAAGACAGAATCTAGTGTTCTAATGAAAGATTGCAAATGCACCAAGATTTAGGACTTAGAAAGATGCTCAGATTTCTCTTTCATATTCCTTTCAAATTTTAATGAGCTCACATTTATTTTTGTAAATATTCTTTGCTTGATTCAAAGTCATTTGCAAGAATATCCTAAATGTATACCAGAATTTAAAGGAATTCCACTATATTATTGTTATTGTTATTGTTATTGTTATTGTTATTGTTATTGTTATTGTTATTGTTATTGTTATTGTTATTGTTATTGTTATTGTTATTGTTATTGTTATTGTTATTGTTATTGTTATTGTTATTGTTATTATTCCACTATATCAAACCAGGCATTTTTAAGTATTAGCCAAAATTATAAACACTTTTCTAAGTCTCAAAAGCAGACCAAAGTTACTAAGGAGGTATTTTCTGATGAAATTTACTAACTCATCTTATCCTTCCCTCCCTTGTATCAGTTTTTCATTGAAATACACAAATAATTCCATCAAAATAATTCTGATCTGAAAACATTTAAATAAATGAGAAAATCCTTAAGACTTTAGCTTGTAATATTAATTTAACATGAGAAAAACTCTTATGCCAAATCTAAGCCCTGATTTTAAAAAACTGACATCAGCATAAATGCAGCCACAATGCTGTTTCTAGATCAAAACATGATCAGGGTTCATAAGCAATCACAGCCCTGATAAAACAGTATTAATTCTGACTATGTCATACTGACTATGTGAAACACTCAGATTTTGATTTCCACTGCCCTCTGCATTGTGTTATTATCTAAACAGACTTTTTCATTCCCATGATGAAAAATCCTCCAAGATAAATTAAACTCAGGAATCACCACATCCAAAATAAAATTTTGGAGGAACCATCTCAAAATATGGATCATATAGAATGTAAAGAATTCCTTTTTTATTTAGAATTATGAATCTAGCATCTCAGCACTTTAATCAGATACACAACCCTGCATACAGCACAGACTGTGCCAGTGTCTCCAGCTCCAAAAGAGTCTTTTTGCAGACAATTTTTCAGGAAGGCACCTGTAATGTTCTTAAGTGCTGACCCAGAAATCCCTAGAGTTCAAAAGTTTTCACTAGCTATAAAAAGAAAGAATGTCTGATCAAGGATCCATTACAGTACACATTCTGCTTTTTTTTTGTGTTCTGGAAAACAGCCCTTCTGATCTCATATTGAGGGATTCTAAGGAGCCAGAGATGACAGTGAACTTCTCAGATTCACAAATAAAACCTCACAGTTAGTTTCAATTAAATCCAAAAATGAAATGCATTGAAAGAATGTGGAAGAAGAAAGTCTTTAATCCTCCTTGGTTATTTGGGTGGGAGAGAATCATAGAATGGCTTGTGTTGGAGGAGATATTGAAGATCATCTAGTTCAATCCACCTGCCATGGGCAGGGATATTTCCCACTGGATCATGCTTCTCAGATCCCCATCCAGCCTGGCCTTGAACACTTCCACGGATGAGGCACCCACAACTTTTCTGAGCACTGTGTTCCAGTGTCTCACCACCCTCACAGTAACACAGTTTTTCCTACTACCTCATCTAAATGTACTCTCATTTTTGAGTTATTGCCCCTTGTCATGGAGCTATTGCCCATGTCACTACATGCTCTTGTGAATAGCCTTGTGAATAGCTCTTGTGAATAGTTCCCCTCAGGTACTGGACTGCTGCAGTTAGGTCACCCAACACCTCCTCATTTCCAGGCTGAACAACCTCAATTCTCTCAGCCTTTCTCCTAGGCGAGATCCTCTATCCTTATAATAATCTTGGTAGCCTCCTTTATACTTGCTCCTGCTATAAGACCATGTCCTTCCTGTGCTGGGACCCCAGAGCTGATGCAGCACTGCAGGTGGGGTCTCACCAGAGCAGGAAGAGAGGCAGAATCCCCTCTCTATCTCTGCTGCCCATGCTGCTTTGGATGCAGCGGACATGTTTGGCTCTCAGTGAGTGCCCATGGCTGGGTCATATGCAGTCTCTCACCCACCAGCAACCCAATTCCTTCTTGGGCCAGGCTGCTCTGATCTGTTCATCCACAGCCTGGATTGATACTGGGATTTGCCTTGACCCAGGTGCAGCATCCTGCACTTGGTCTTATTAAACCTTATGAGGTTCCCATAAGCCACTTCTCCAGCTTGTCCAGGTCCCTGTGGATGGCATCCCATCCTTCAGGTGTGTCAACAGCACCTCTTAGCTTGGGGTCATCTGCAAATCTGCTGAGGTTGTATTTAATCTCTTTGTCTATATCATTGATTAAGATATTAAATAACTGGTTCCAGACCTGGGAAAGAAACCACTCGTCAGTGATGTCCATCAGAACCAGGAGTCACTGATCACCCTCTGGATGCAACCATACAACCAATTTGTCAGTCACCTAACAGTATACCCATTAAATACCTCACTCTCCAGAGAAAAGGATTTTGTGGGCAACCATGTGAAAGTCTTTAGAAAGAAACCTCTCCACTGATGAAGCCACCCAATCACAGAGGGACATGGGGTTGTTCAGGCAGGACTTGCCTTGGTGCAGACTGTCTCAAATCATCTCCCTGTTCTCCTTGTGCCTTAGCATAGACTCTAGAAGGATCTGTACCATCATCTTCCCTGGCACAGAGGGGAGGTTCACAAGTCAGTAGTTCCTAGGGTACTCCTTTCTACCCTTTTTAGAGATGGATACAATATTTCCCCTTATCCAGTGACCTGTGAGTTTTTATGACTGCCATGGATTTTTGAGTTTCATGGAAAGTGGCTTGGGAACTACATCAGCCTAATCTCTCAGGATTTTAGAATTCATCTTGTCAGGTCCTGTAGACTTATGCACATTTAGGTTCCTCCGGTGGTCAGGAACCTGCTCCTCTCTTAAAACAGGAGGGACTTGGCTCTCCCGGTCTCCATTCTGTTGTTCACTTGAAGGTATAGGAAGACAGACTGCTTTTGAAGACTGAAGCAAAAAATTGTTGAGTAGCTCAGTATTGTCTGTTGCTACCTTGTCTGTTGCTACCTGTTCACCAGTCTTGTTTGTTGGGGAGGGTACACTTTTTGATCTACCTTTTCTGATTAATGTATCTATAGACACCCTTCCTGTTATTCTTTGTCTCCCTCACCGAGGGGTTTCATTCCCAGTTTTGCCTTGGCCTTTCTCACCCCCTCCCTACACAACCATACTTCTCTGTACCCTTCCCGTTACCTGTCTTGGTCTCCACTGCTTGTGCATTTGCTTCTTTTCCCTTAGTTTGACCAGCAGTTTCCTAGTCAGACATACTGATCTTTGGCCTTCCTTTCCTGATTTCCTTCTCCTGGGAATCACTAGCTCTTGTACTCTGTGGAAGAGTTCCTTAAAAATCTGCCAGCTGTGTACTGCTACCTTGTCCCCATGGGCAGTCTCCCAGAGCATCCCACTGACTATGTCTCTGAAAAGCTGGAAGTCTGCCTTCCTAAAGTTCAGAAGCCTGATGTTATTTCCTTATCTAACCTATATTCTTCCAGAGAGCAGACTCCACCAGTGCATAATCACTGCAGCCCAGGCTGCCTCTAATCTTGACATCCCTGATTAGCTCACTTACACAGGTGACCATCAAATCTAGGGAGACAGCCCCTCTAGTTATTAGGGCTGATATCACCTGGCCTAAGAAGCTGTCCTCCATGCATTCCTGGAGTCTCCTGGATACAGCTCATTGTGCTTTTTTTCCAGCAGATGATAGGGTAATTGAAGTTGTTTAGCAGAAAAAGAGACAGGTGATCATGACATCTAACTCAGATTTTTCCATGCTATGTCAAATGTGGCTTGGCTTGCTTCATTTGATACAAAATAAGATTTCATCACTTGTACAAACAAGAAAACTCATTTTTGATCCTAGACACATAAACTAAAATTGAGTCAGGACTCAAGGAACCAGGGGTTCACATGAACAACCCACTCAAAATTAATTAATTCCTTTGCAGAATTACAGTGTTTACCCTAGACGTTACAGTCAGAACATGTTTTCCTCATGCTCAGCAAGATTTCTTAGAAATATATTGAGGCTGGACATGGATTTCATAGGAGCCATCAGATCTCTTCTAATATTGGCTTCCATGTTATTTAAGGCAACACTATAAAAGAAACTCCTTTGATAGAAACACATCAATCTAATTGAAACTAATGAAAATTACTTGCCTGCAATGATGAGAAAATTAATAGAGCCTCTGTTTCAAGCACTGCACGTCATAGGTACAACATGTTCTTACTCCTTCTAAGTCTAAATGAAGCATTTAATTTTGAAGAACTGTAAATATAACCTAAACAAACTGATTTCAATCTAGCTTTTAAAACCCAAACCACAGAAATCTTTTTGACTACAAGAACATTCCAGGCTTGAATTTCCAATATTCCCAATAGATGCTCACTGAAAAAGTGGAAGCACAAAAAGTTTCCTTTCTTGAAACTATTTACCTACCTCAAGGAGCATCTTTTATGTCAGAGAAGTCATATGAGCTTCTTCAAATTTGCATGTTATATAGTCAAACTGTTAGTGTTGAGAAACAGAACACATAATCACAGGTGATTATATGCAGTGCTTTATTGAAGGGCCCGAGATTTAGGGGCAAGAAACCCAAATCTAACTCTGAGAGAACCTCGAAAGGAAACCCCCTTTTATCCCTCACAATTACATAACTTAAAGGTTTAATTATTACATTTACATTGTTCTATTGATTTAATCCATTTAATTAAAACATTATTCTTGTTATGGGTCATAATCATATACAATCGTTCATAAATTATAGTCACACAAGTATATTTAACAATCACCCCATTTATCAGAATCATTCAGGTGAGTTTCACCTTGACTCACCAAGCCTAACGATCCGAGACTTGCTCTGGGCCTACCTCTTCCCCCAATCATTCTGTGATTTTACAAACTTTTAACCCTTGTAATATCAAAACCATATTACTGCTTTAACAATTAGGGCTAGGGTTAACTTTTCTTAGGTGCAGCAGGAACTGGAGCACAGAGCCATGGACGTACAGCTGAGGGTTGTGTGAAACACATCTTGCTCCAACAGCCCTGCTGTTGTTTTGTTTCCTGCTATTTTTCCACTGGCTTTCAGTAAAGCAGTTCACAAGGAGTTCTTGATCCCAAAACCCTTCTGGGAGCACTGGTGTGAATATATGAAATTGGCTCAGCTTTTATCTGACAGTGTGGGTTTTAAGCTCTAAAAATTGTCTTTTGATTCTATTGTGCTACAAAAACCCAAAAGCTAGAACCTGCTGTCAACTGGGCCTTGATTATCTGTAAACTTCACTGTCATTTAGTGGTATGAGCAATTTCAACCACGTCACTTAAATCCTGATGTGTGGAATTTTCACTGGGGTAAGGGGCAGCTTTGGCGAAATTGATGCAGTTGCTGTAGAGGTGCAGTTGTACATAAAATCACGCACCATGGCTTCAAAAGCATTGGGTCAGTTACTTTAAGAGCCTTGACTCTGATTTCTGTGAAACATACTATTGAAGAAAATTTCTATGGAAAAAAATGCAGCATTTTGCGTTTTTTCAGTGCAAGGAAGCAAGGCTGTGAAACCTAATTTTTTTTAAAGATACAAAGAAAGTAAAATAGTGTTTAACCTACTGCTGGCTCATTAGAGTGTAAAATCCAGCACGGTGGTCTCAAAATGGATTGAAGAATGATTGTTTTCAAAGTGAAAGATGGTGATAACTAAAGTCATGCCTTTCTAGACCTGGACAGGTCAGCCTGTGATCGGCAGTGGAGCAAACTGGCAGCAAAGGCAGATTTCTGGATAAGCTCCATTTGTTGAATCAAATTTTCTGGTCTTCCAGCAGGGATCAATAATAAAACCTGTTGCTCTATATGCTTCCTTGACTGACCTTTTCCGTGAAGTCTCCACTTCTATAATACATATTTTCAGGAATTTTAAGAAATAATTACAGAGTGCCAAACCCTGGGCTAAACCTTAGGGACTGTCAAAAGGCCAAGTTTTTTATGAAGAAGCAGTAGCAAATTGTATGTTAAGCAGCTATGGGCATTCAGCATACACCTGCAGCTAATAATTTCAAATAATATCTTTGGAGGATGAATTCTTTTCTCTGGTGAATTACTGTCATGTTTGCCATGGATGTATTAGAGTCACAGACTCATCTTGAATAACATGCTAAAAAAAAGCCATAGACCATTCTTCCTACACAGCCTTTTGCACATACCTTACTATCTCATCATAATATAACCACAATTTCTGAGAGAAAAAGTTTATAAAAATCTTTTTCAGTGCTAAGGTAGTTCAGACAGCACTATCTTAACTGATTTCTAGCACAAATCATATGGATGCAGCACATTGAAAATACTACTTAGCTGTGCCTACGTAGGCAGCTGTAATCTGTCAATAACTAGCACAAATTAGAAGTTTAATAAACAGGCATCATTTCTATGCTATCTGCGATTTTAGTTTTAGTTAGTTTCTCCTCTTCATTTTTACCATCCTTTTCATTTTCCTTCTGGCCTTAATACTATAACAGCTTAAGATGATTTTACACTTAGAATTTTATCCTTCAGCCACCCCATAAAACCTCAGTTTATTCCTTTATTTGTCTGATTTTCTTACTTAAGTTCTGAGTATTTAAAAAATAGTTATACAAATTTTCAGGAGAAATCATTAATTTTAATTATTCTTCTCTGATGAATAGGGAATGTATATGATCATTGTAGACTCAGAAACCAAAGTTATAATCCCACATAAAATGCTGCATAAGGTTGTGATGTGTCCTACAAAAACATAGATGGAAACTATTATTCATAGGGTATTCAGTCAGTTATTTTCTACTTCAAATATAGTAGGTTACTACTTCTTAATTACTCAAAAATCTCTGGTACACCTATAAGCACCTGGTCTCAGTGTCAAAATTAGCACATGGAGACGTATAAATGGAATAGCTCCAAGGTTGCTGCAAAGTCAACATTTTGCTCTGTACTCAGGTTAGCATGTTACAGAAGAGCTGTAGTGAATTCTTTCTCTGTCTTTAATGATCTTGAGTTATCATCTGCTTGCATTTGCATCAATAGCAACCAAATTCTGCCAAGCTTCCATTTTTCCTTAACACCAAAATTCTGTCCTCTTCTTGTTTTCCTCTCATCTCCACAGTCCCCCCTGTGACGTGTTACTCAGAGCCTCTTCTTCATCTCTTTTCAGCTTGCTGTGAGAGCTCTGTCCCTACCACCTTTCTCTACCCTCTGCTTGTCTCAGAAATGCTCTCATCCCTACAACAGACAGAGCAACTTCTTTTCTCCATTCCCTCAAGGGAGGTTGAAATCCTAATCTCTCTTGCACTTTCCATGGATATCTGGCTGCCAGTTCAAACAGTATTGTAGCCAAGAGACAGCCTTTAATATGTTTTCAATCCACACTGATGCTTCAGGACAACACTGTAATCCTGCAGGTCCGTGAGCTGTGTTTTTCTTGACTAAGACCTCCCTCCACATCTTCTCTCACTTCCCAGATATCTGGAAGCCTTTTGTTTTATTTCTGCATATGCCTTTCTTACCAACCCATAAATCTATAACTAGTGCAAGCTAATAGATGATACTAATTGTCTTTACAGTACTGCAGGAACTTTTCTCTGACCTAGACAGAAGCACCTTTGCTTTGCTCATATCTACTCAGAACACTGTCGTGATGGTCAGTTGCCTTGACTGTCTTGATTGTCTTTGCATCTCTCCCACCCTCTCTCTCATTTTTTTTTCCAAATGAATTTCATTTTTGCTCTTTGTTCAAGTTCTTTCTCAATTAGTTAACCCCCTAGCTATGTCCTCTTTGATAACACAAGGTTAGCTCTCTCCTTATTTCTACTCAAGGACTGAAAATATCAGCCCCTTCCTGGCACTTCTGTGTGTCTATTCTATGCTTTCAGGAGTCCTTTATGTTTTCTCAGGACACAGAATATAGCAACACAGCATCATGCCCAAAGTTGTTTGTACCCAGAAAAAGTAAGCTGCATATACTCATGCACTACTTTGCTGTGCCAGAATATTCTCACTGACACAGGTAAAAGTGGCAGTGAAAGCAAAGAGAAAAAGGCTTTTTTTTCTATGTAAGCAATGTAGATTAGACACAAATCCAGGATCCCTAGAAAAAACATGTCCTATCTGGGTAAATTTATGAGAGACTGACTAAGACCTTCATTTTGTGGTGAGCTACAAAAAAGCAAGATGGGATGAGAGTTCTTGGCTGCTCAGATACAGCAAATGTAATACTCTTTCTTCAGAAAGGCAAACATGCAAATGCCCAAAATCAGTGATACCAACCATAAAGCTGGTATTGAAATTCTGACATATTACAAGACTGTTAAATTTGAGAAGTTATCTGGTAACATTTGGGATTGTGGCTTTGGAATGAAAGAAAAAAAATCCCAAATAATGCATTTAAATCAAATGAGCCATAAAGGATCTGAATTTTTTTTTATATCCTAGTTTATTATCCCAGTTTCATACAGATAGTCCTGTAAAGCTGTTTCTGGTAACATGTGAGATGTTCTGTGTAGGGCTGACAGAGCAGACCCACATATTATATATATTTTTATCATGCTAATACATGGGCAGATGTACAAGCTCAAATGAACCTGACCCCTCCTACCACCCACCTCAAATTTAGAATCAGCCATGTGCTGACCAAAAAAGGATCTCTTCACTTCTGGGATAGAAAATGTTCAAACATCAAAATCCATGTCTACAAGGAGCCTAGCACTACCCCACCATGTCACCATGCCTTCCTGACCCCTGCTTCCTAACCTATCACCCCTGCAATGTGTGCAAGTCTCAACAGACTGGAAATCCTTCCAGAGAAGGAATAAACTGGTGCAGCAGAGCTAATGAGCCTGGACTTGGCTCTGATGAGAAAGCATTAGGTTTGCAATTTATCTGAGCCATAAGATCTCAATTAAAAGTGGTTTAAATACTATGGCCCAGTTAAGCTCTGCTTAGGGTTATACAGAGGTACTTTATTACATTCAAGTTATTGCTATGCACAAAGAGAAAACAACAATTATTTCTCATATAATTTAAACCTTACCAGATGAATATTTGACTTAAAATAATAATTCTTATTATAGATTAATTATTTCAAAAAAATAAAAGAGAAGCCTGGGCTTGCCACTTCCCTGATATGCTTCCTTTGTTATCATTCCATCACTTCATCACACACACAGGCTGTTTCCACTTGCAAGGCACTTGCTATCACACTATACCTGTTCCTCTCTATGTATTATCAACATGCTATGGGCATGGCGTTGTCCACCCTGAGAAGAGAATGCTCTGGTGAGACTTTGTGGAGGACTTTCAGCACTTTACAGGGTCCTTGAATCACTGAATCATTGAATCACTTAGGCTGGAAAACATTTCCAAGATTACGCCCAACCTTTTGCCAAACACCACCATGTGAGCTAAATTGTAGCACTAAGAGCCATGTCCAGTCTTTCCTTGAACATTTCTAGAGATAGTGACTCCACCAACTCCCTGGGCAGCACATTCCAATGCCTGACAACTCTTTTTTTTTGAAGAAATACTCTCTGAATCTCCTGTGGCACAGCTGGAGACCTATTGTTCTGTCACTTGTTACCTGGGAGAAGAAGCTGACCACCACCTGACCACACTGTCTTTTGTCCAGTTGTAGAGAGTGAGGAGATCCTCCCTGAAACTCCTTTTCTTCAGTATAAATAACCTCAGCTCCTTCAAGCACTCCTCATATGGCTTGCTCTCCACAGTCTTCCCCAGCTCCACTGCCTTTCTCTGTACTCACTCCAGCACCTCAGTATCTTGTCATGAGGAACCAAGAGCTGGACACACGATTCAAAGTGTGGCTTCACCAGTGCTGAGTACAGGGGGAGAGTAGCTAAAACGGTGACCGGGGGTTGCCCGCCTTGCCCGGGTGGCCTGCCTGGGTGGCAGTCAGACCCCCGGTGCCGCTTTAGATAACCCGGATAGCGAGGGTCCCGGTCTCGGTCCTAAGGGCGGCTCTCGTCCTGCTCCAGCACACACCCTAGCCGCGAACTATCCTGGCAATCAGCCTGAGGCTATCAGGCGGTTCAGCTCTTTTAGTAATTTCAGCTCTCAGTGATAATCAGCTCGCAGCTTGCCAGGTAGTCGCTTTGCTAGCTCAGGGGTGAAGAGACGAGAATAGCCGACCGGAGCATTTCATGAGGTCTTTATTGGGGGTTCCGTGAAGGGGTCCAGGAACGGCGTCTTCCGCCGAAGTGGGCAGAAGTAGGGGTTTTTATAGGATTAGGTAGGATTGGGATAACTAGCCAATAGCCTGAGGTCTTGGTGATTTGACCTATAGTCTTAGGACATCTGGAATGTAGCCAATAGTGTTACAGGGAGATAACAGAGGGTCTTAGGAAGTAGGGTTTAGTACATGACTAAGCATTTTCTCTCCACGGAGGCCTTGCTAGATTCTCAAAGATTGCAACAAGTAGCCACACTATTTTTGATATAAATCAGGATGCCATTGGCCTTCTTGGCCACCTGGGCCCACACTGGCTCATGTTCAGCTGCCATCACCAGCCCTCCCAGGTCTTTTGGCTCTGGTCAGCTTTCCAGCCTCTTTGCCCCGAACCTAGGCTTATTGTCACAAAAGTGCAAGACCCAGCACTGTGCCTTGTTGAATCTCATACTGCTGTGAATCCAGAATGTCCAAATCCCTCTGTAGAGCCTTCCTTCACTCCTAACCAGCTTGGTGATTTCTGCCAGTTTACTGTGTACTCACTCCATCATCTCATCCAGGTCATCAACAAAAATATTTGACAGGATTGGCTCCAGTGCTGAGCTCTGGGAAATCCCATTGACTGGCCAGTGGACACTCTCTGGTTCCAGCCAGTTTTTTGTTGCCTTTGTGTTCACTTTTAATTTCATTGTTTGTAATATTATAATGGTTAATTCCTATGTTTTCCCCTTTGTTTCCACCCTTGATAGGCTCTGCTTAAACTGTATCCACCCCCAAGAAGCTGTACTTCAGTGTATCCCCTCCCCTTGTTCCAGCTCCTTCCCTGCCCATCACTATAGCCCTGCCCTTTGTGCTAGCCCTTTCACTGTCAATTGCCCATGGGCCAATCCCTAATGCCAACACCCCTTTGGAAATCCCCTAAACCTCGAAGCCCCATTGGCCCATGTGACCTTCTTTCTCCTCCCCTGGTCCCTATTAGCTCCCAACCTATTGTGTCATCTCTTCACTCCTCCCTTACCCCTCCCTTAAAGAACCCTTATGGGGTGATTATTTGTACACTCCCACCAATTTTGAGCACTATTTAACCCCATGCACAGAGGTGCTTGGGGCTCTTTTGTTCCTGCTCCCTTTATCCTAATAAACTCGAGTTGGAACCCCAGGAAGAAGAACCTCCTCTCTACTCCTTTATCCCCTCCCTGACATTGAGCTACTCCATAGGGCTATTAGCTCTATAGGTTCAGCCCTCAACCTCAGCAGTGTCGTGGCTGTTCCCCACTCTTGGTGCAGCGCCAGTGTGAGCATCGAGCTAGCTGGGGCTCCGGAGAGGTGCATCACTTTTTAACATTGAAGAGTGCACCTATCCAAGCCAGGACCAGCCAGTTTCTTACAGATAAGACAGTGGGAGACTGTGTCAAAGGCTTTGCCAAAGTCCAGGTAGACAGCATCTACAAATTGTCCACTATCCACTAAGCAGGTCACCTGCTCATAAATGAAGATCAGATTGGTCAGGCTGAATAGTCAGGACCAACTATTTACAAACTTCAGCTAGCTGAGCCTGATCTCTTGGTTGTCCTACAAGCCTAGACTGTAAAGGCACTCAAAGTAATCCGTTCCTTAATGGTCCATAAAATCAAGCTCAGGCTAACAGGCCTATATTTCCCTGGATCCTTCTTCTGACCCTTCTTGTAGATGTGACCACTGGCCAGTTTCCAGACATCTGGGACATCCTTGGTTTACTGGGACTGATGACAAAACATGGAGAGAGGCTTGGCAAGCTCTTCTGCCATCTCTTGGATGAATCCCATCTGGTTCCACCTAGGAGTGTCTAAACTTATGGTTCAGTAGGTCAATGCCTACTTCTTCCTGGGTTTCAGAAGGTCTTCTCCATGAACCTGTGTTGTGGTGAACTATAGATACAAACCTGTCAACCAGCTCAGGGGAGTGATTTCCCCAAGGATCCCTGGTCTTAGGGTTATAGACTGAGGTAAAGAACACACTAAGTACCTCACCCTGATCCTCTTCCTTGGTGACAGTGTTCTCTCTTCATCCAATAATGGATGGGGACTTTCCTTGGCCTTTATTTTTACTATTAATGTTTTGTGAAAGTACTTTTTATTAACTTTTACAGCAGTGATCAGATTGAGTTCTAGCTGAGTTCCCCTTTCTAATTTTCCCTCTACAAGACCTAGCAACATACTTGTACCCTTCTTGCCTGCCCCTTCTTCCAAAGGCCAGAAAGTCTCTTCATTTTCTTGCAAAAGCTTCTTGTTCAGACATCCCATTTGTCTCCCCTGCCAGGAAATGATAGAGACAAGCTTTTAGCAGGGCTTGTTGTAACATGAAAAGGGCTAATGATTTTACACTGAAATAGAGTAGATTTAGGGATGAAGTTTTTCATGATGAGGGTTGCTGAAACAGTGGAACAAATTGTTCAGCGAGATGACAAATGTCCAATCCCTGGAAACATTCAAAATCAGGCTGGATGGGGCTCTGAGCAAACTTACCTATTTGAAGATGTCCCTGTCAGTTTCAGGGGGATTGGATGCAATGACATTTAAAGGACTCTTCAAAAACAAGCTATTCTATGATTCTATGGTAAATATTTCATTCTACACAGAATAGTTCTTGTTACTAGCTATCTAAAAATGATGGTTATACCACATGATTATAAGAAAAAGTAAGAATTAGGCACTAGCAATCAAAATATTAGGAAAAAAATTGCAGCAACAACTAACCAGGCTCAAGCAAAGCTGCCGTCAATCCATGTTCAGAAAAAGCCTGTGACTTTGCTGGGTTAGCTTAACCTGCTGCCTCTTTATTAGTAATAATAAATCCATATTTACCAGGCTACAAGGCTACGGCTTGGCTAATCCTGAAGTACAGATATATGTCCAGATGTGTATACACACAGTATTCTCATGCAGAGAGATGCATCAGGTCTAAATTGCCAAAGACTGCAGAGTTACTACATTTTCTGTAGCTTTGTGTCCCATGTCCCACATGCCAGCCTCTTCCTAATGTACTTTTGCTTGTTACATGCTAGGCTTTCAAAGAGACCAGGAGCTCAACAGTTTTGGAAGAAATCTTAATTGAATGTCCTGATGGAAAACAGAATTCACGGAATTCACAGAATGACTAGGTTGGAAGAGACCTTCAAGATCATTTAGTCCAACCCATGACCTAAAACCTCAAGTAGACCATAGCTCCAAGTGCCATATCCAGTCTTTTTATAAACACATCCAGGGATGGTGACTCCATCAGCCACCCCAGGCAGACCATTCCAGTACTTTATCACTCTTTCCATGAAAATCTCTTTCCTACTATCCAACCTAATTTTCCCTTGAAAATGTGTTTTCATTCCCCCAAATTAGAACTGTCATTTTATCATTTCTGTTCTACCCCACTTATGACCATTTTGTCCTCAGCATTCTTGTTTTCTACTTTAAAATCAATTCCAACCCATTTGGGAACTGCTTTTTCTTTTTTCCTTTTCTAAGAGTATCACCTCCTAAAATGAGACAAAATTACAGATCTGGATGTTTTGAACTGTGACCTAATGACCCAGCCTACTATTCATTGTTTCTTCATATTTCTCAGAAATATGGTCCCTGGAATAGTTTCTAATAAATTTAGACCACAAACTCATGTTATAAACCACAAAGAAGCTGGCAGACCAGAACTTTTGCATGAGAATTTGTGGACTTTCTTCAAAAATGTTGAGGGTGGAAAAAAAAGTTTTTTCCAAAAGACATGCTAAGAGATGCAATTTCCCAAACTCAGGTATTTTGAAACGGGATAAATTAAAAACAAATATTTCTAAGAAACTTTATTGCACTTACCCATTAAATTTCAATTAATGTAATTCAAACATTATCAAAATTGACTGGTTTACTTTGAAGATGTTCTTCACTGAAGAGTTTTCATATCTGTAATGTGGATAGAAAAACAGTAATTGGCTAGAGCCTTCTCCTAATTTACAGCCCTCTCCTAAATCTACTTTATTAAGATCTTTGTCAGAACTAGTTGAGGAAACAATTTGCTCTCCATGTGCCAGACATGACTATCATCCATCACGAGATTTATGTGCTTCTCCTTTTAAACAGTGTCCTCTCCATTCTGAATATGAATGCATCTACTGATGCTCTCACCACTTGACTGGAATTTTCCTCAGCTTGTCGGGCTCATTTCTAGATGGACACAGCAGCTGATGAAGTGGAGGATAGCTGGTAGATTCTCACCACCGCAATGAAACACAAGACTCCCATTCTGCCATCAGCTTGGAGGGTGTAGTTTCTACCAATGAGATGGAACAATGCTGTATAGAAAACACTGACTTCAAGGGACATTCTTTTATTGTGCAACTTATCTGGATGCAGAAATTTGCAGAGGACTGGGAAAAGACCCAGTGCTCTGCATAATAACCTGGAAAAGAAGAATTCTCTTGGCTTAACCTCCCCCATGGTGTGAAACAGGATGCCACCAATCCTGGTCAAAACTCCATTCTTTAGCATGCAGTGGAATTCGGGGAACTACAGCAGAAGGGCAATATCTAGATACCCTAGCCAAGAAAGTGGGCTAGCTAGTACTTGAATCTTAGAGGTTGTTACTAAAACGTTAAACAAGCTCCTAAAGTTGTATAGTAGCCTTAACCGTCCCACAGACTTTCATGATGGAACATATATCTCCTTACAACACCACCCAAATAAGAGAGTGAGATAATCTTAAATTGACAACAAGTCACTGCAAATGTGCACATTTTCATATTGCTGAATAATCTGACAGATTCTGTGACGGAGACAGACGGAACCTGCTGTGCATTACTAAAGCATAGTCTCAGATATCATTTAGGGTATTTTGTTTTCTAGCTTTCACTAATTCCTTTTCAATGCATAGTTTTATTATGCATTTTATACAAAAAACCTCCAACTTCATTATTTACTTTTTCACATACCTTGAAAAGAGCTTTCCATTTCCTGAACAAGTTCTTCAGCAGAGTCTCTGAGTCTTTTGGTTTTGGGTTTTTTCTTTCAATGTTTTCATAAATAAATTCACGTTTATTTATGAGGTCTCACTGCTGTGCTGCCTAAGAGGTTAGTAGATTACTACTATTGTAGTCAGTGAAATAGAATATTGGTCTTAGAATAAAAACTGTCTTCATGGGAGACTTATTTTGAAATAAGTATTTAATGCAGAATAGATTTCCCTTATGCAGCTAGACATGAGTACCATTACTTTGAGCCTATCAAATAATTTTCAGGAAACTGAGATAATCTATCTTAATAAATAATGATCTAGATCAAAATGTTCCTTGTTTTGAAAAGACCAGACACTACAGAATTTTTCTCACATAATGCATTATGAAAATAAAATATGTTTTAAAAATCATGTTTGCCTAGCTTGTTATGATGTACACTCATCATTTGTGTTGTGGATTTATCTTTCATTTCCTCTCTGTAGATATACCCATCTAATCTTCCTCTCAGCTGGCACTATCATGTAGACAATTTCTCAATACAGCATATATCAAGGCAATAACTACAGCACCCAGCTACCTGGGATCAGAAAGAGAAGTCAGTATTTTCCAAAACTCCCAACAGATCAAAAAATATATATCAGAATTACTGGAAGAAATCACTAATGTACCAGATACAGAGGAACATTTTCTGGAAAAAATAGTGAATAATTTTAAAAAAATAGTTCCATGATCTGTTCATGATCCTGCCAGGAACATTACATTTGTCTGATGGATAAATTATTAATTGTGAAATATTTCTTTGGTACCATCTGTGACTAAAGTTCTCAGAGCACTGTACTGTTTGCTAATTCACTGAGGACTTATTATTATTTAAAGCCTGTCTATAGTAGAGGCTGCAGAAAATGTTATAGTAAATACAAACAAATCACTCAAAGTATGAATTAGATAAAAGAGACTTATACCAAAGCCATCATTAAATGCTCAACTTTTGGTGTTTAGATGCAGAAAATCATCACTGACTGACACTGGAGAAGGATGTGAAGAAGCTAAAATGGGAGGACAATCTCTCCTGCTGACACATTCACACACCTGCCTGCCATTCCACTCCACTGACTCTCCCACATGAATTCTGACACTCATGCTCTCTCCTTTCTCTAGTCCTACCTATTTTCTTCCTGCCACATCTTATTGCCCCTAGACACTTTGGTCTGTTTCTCCTTTATGAGTTCCTCTCCAGCACAGAGAGGAACTTCATTCTTGGTCCTACTAGACAAAAGCTGCCTACATTTTAGTAATTTGCTCATCTGAGCTGCGTGCTACTGCTGCTTCTCCCTTTGTTCTGGGCCTATCACTTTCCCTGAATGTAAGAAAAGAACTGCATATACCAAATGAGGGAGAAAGGGACAGCACTCTCACCACTGAGCTGTCAACATTTCTTCTGTCCAACACACCTTGTTTTGTATATTTTGTAGGAATATCCCACACTGGGCTAGGGAAGAGCAGTAACCACACTATTTATTCTCAAGTTTTCTGGAAACAGCTGTCCTTGTTCACAGCATTTTGTTTCCTTTAGCACATGAGCCACTACTGCCTCTCACTCTATGGGAACTGATATGAAATATGATTGCTAGTTTTTAAGGGTTACTCTAAAACTATAATTTGTGTATATGTATATGCATGGACATGAGAAAAAAACCCCACACAAAACGTAACCTTCACATTCAAAAGGGCCAGGTTCATAGAAAATAAGTGTAACATTATTGTGAGTCAACTCCACAGCAGAACTTCGCATTGTTCATTTTTGCTGTTGATAGTTTTAATTCTGACAGAACACATTGAATACAGGCTGAGGTCTGCATAATGCAGACAATACGTCCTGGGTGGGGAAAAAATCTTGTAAAAGAGCTTTTAGAGAAGTGGTTGAAAAGCAAAGAGGCTTTACGTTTTCTCTGCATGTAGCTCCAAAATGCCTGCTGGAATATTTCAGAAAAGTAAACGCTTCTTTCTTCACCCTCTCAAGAGATTCAAGGCAGAATTTCTGAGAAAAGCAAAGATTTGTGGATGTTTTAAGAGCCACTGTTGCCCTGTAAATTCTGACATAGGTGCATGAACTGCTGTTGCAAAAGTTGTACAGAGCTCACCAAAGTTTAAATCCAGTGAACCAGGACAGTCTTGGCTCCTCAAGTGCATCGAGACCCTTTGACTAGAGACATATCTCAGCTAAACTCTGAATCTCTCTCAGAATTGGCTGTGGCCTGTTGGAACCCAGGGGGTTCCTATGATACCTTTGGCTGACCCAAAACCTGGTCAGGAGGCTTTTCAGCTTTGCCAGAAGTGTCAGAGACCCTGGATTGATACTGAAAATGCCTGTGGCTCTGATTCTAATCCATGTAACAGGTTGTCAACTTTGTATGAAAAATTTCAAGTCACAAAAGCTTAGATAGAAAAACACTAGTAGTTATAAGTAAAAAGAAAAAATTTGTGTATGTCCAGGGGGTTTGAACACCACACTGTCCAGATCTCTGTCAAACCAATCCAAAAGTGCCAACATCACCAAGTGTGGTGTGAGGGGCACAGATTGGTAATTAATGATAAACATTAAATACATAATTATTAGTATAAAATATTAGAGCTAACCCAGGGCGGGCACAGTGTGTCTCTGGATGCATTCTGTGTCAACCCTGGCAGGGCAGAGAAATCTACTTTTGATAAGAAACTAATAAACTGCCTTGAGAACACGAACAAACAACTCCAGACTACTCCTTCAGCAACATGGGTTGGAGACCTGGATTTTTCTATACATTGTGGGGTCTCCCGGGACAGTGGAGAACCCCACAGTGGCCCAGTAGAAAAGTAAATTAACAAACTGAGCCACTTTTGCTTGAAGCTTGGAGTAAAAGCGAGGTCTCATTTGAAGGAATTTAGGAAACCTGAGACAAAGCTGAGTTAAGTGTCCAGTGGGAAGGATTTTTCTTCACTATTCAGTTTTTCCTATTAATTAATGGGATTACAAACCAGCATCACCTCTTTTCAGCACCTGCAATGACAGTAAACTTATCTTCCTCATTGCTAAGCAAGTTCTGTTCAGAGGAGAGTTTAAATTCCTGATCTCACATTTAATCTGGAGAAGGGGCTCAACAAGCCACTGGTTGTGTGATCAAACCTGACAAAATCTGCAACAATTTTAAATTCCCCATGTATATTAATCTGAAATTCTTACATAATGCCTAAAAATTCTGCCATTTAAATTCTGATTTTTTTTCTCTATTCTAACAAAATTATTAGGAATATTTTTTCCCTAACAATTTTTTTATTAAGCAAAAGCTTTGGACAGTGTTCCTGTAACATTATTTTTTGCTGAGGCTAATCTGAGGAAAATAAATAATCTTTTAGAATGTGCACATCTGTGTAAGAAAAAATATATTCTCCTCCTGCTATATGGTTTCTGCAAAAATTACAGTAAATTTGATACAGCTTAGATAGTACTGAAGATAGTAGTTAAACTAAAACCTGGATCAAGATTAAATAGACAAATATTTAAATGCATAAAAGAAAAATGTAAACAACCTAAAGAAGAAGTTTTTGAAAACCCTAGAACTATTTCTTTCATTGTGGCTCTCAGATTTTTTTTCTCTGATCAGAATTCCTATAGGAAGAATATGATAGGAAGAGTTTATAAAGAAGCAAACATATTTGCAAGGAAGTGTATAACTAAGAGGAATTTTTGATAGGATTATTCTTAGCAAAGGTTAGAGATGTCTAGTTTCAGGAATGAAGGTACTTTCATAAATAAAATACAATATTTATGAGTTCCTAGATCCCCAGATTATTAAAATAGCAAAATGTTTGAGATATGCCATTGTCCTGCATCAGGCCAGGAGAGGATTAATTTTTGCAGTAGCCAGGAGAAGCCTGGCCAGGATGAAGGGGTTACCTTCATGGAATACCATCCCATGCGACACACAGAGGGTGGGGGGAGAAGGAATCCTTTCTGGCCAGGTGGGTGGTGCAGTGCTGGGTTCTGCATGGTGAGCACTCACCTGGGAAAATAGTCTGCCTCTCTTGTATGTTGTTATTCATTTAGCTGCTGCTACCCTTCATTTCTTATTTCACTGCTGTTTCTAGTAATCTGTCCTTATCACAACCCATGTTCTTTACCTTTTGAGCCTTCAATTCTCCTCTTCATCCCACTGCAGGGAATGAAGTGAGAGACTAAGCAAGCAACACAGAGATCAGTGTTAGTAGGAGCACTAAATTGGAGAATAACATCCCTAAACTACAACACTCATTTATCTGAGCATACCTCATTGACACATTGACTATAATAAAGCAGACCTGTCAAAGCACATGGAGTACATAGCTAAAGTCTGTGTGTTAGAATGCTAGAATTCATGCCACCCTCTAAATACTTTTTACAATAAAATCAAGTGTTTGTCACTAGTTGTTTAGTGTTGTGGTGCGTGTTTTTGTCCCTAATGATTAGTTCTTTCTACCACCGCAACCNCGTGTTACCTTCCCTGGAATCCCCACCTTTTCCCTGCTTTTAAATCCCTGTCCATCCCCTAAGTCTCCTCCCAGACCCTTGTCAATCCTCCCTAGATCCACGCCTTGTTCCTGAACCTTCCCTGTTCATCCCCTGGTTCTCCTCCCAGACTCCTTGTCAATCCTCCTTAGCTCCTCCCCTTCATCCAGAAGGTTCCAAGTCAGTCATCCCCTTCTTGTTATGTTATTTGCAGACCTAAATTGTCCCTCCCCTACATTTTCCCCATTGGTATATTTTGTATTCAGCCCCACCTTATGTTCCTCCCACTCTGTATTATGATGGGTTCTACAATTGTATCCACCCCCTGGTACCTCCCTGTATTTAAGTTATTGTAAGCCCTTTGTTCTCGGCTTCTGCTGGCTTCCTCCCCTTGGCCTCTTACCTCCCTGGAATCCTCCAATAAACCTCTTCCCTGGACCCAACAGAAGTCTCCCCTTCATCCTTTGCCTCCTTTGGATGTCTGGTAGCTGAAGAGCTGTTAAGCTCTTAGCTGCACCCTGACAGCGGGTTGCGTCACAGGGGCAGCCCACTCTTGGAGCTGATGCCAGTCCTGTGAGCTAGCTGGGTCGGACCGAGTGACCAGAGTTGGACAGGCACTAGCAAACAGGATGAGGTGTGCAAGGATACCAGTGAAAAGTGATAAAACTAGAGCCTGAACCAATGAAAATTAATCTCAAGGGGTGGAATGTGCCCAGGAAACTAAGATGCATGCTCCAGAGGCAGAGTTGAAAAGTTCAAGCGTGGTGAAGAGTTTTGAAGCCATCATTCAGAGACTGCTGATGACCCCCGAATTGGGGAGGCGCAAGCGTAAAAGGACTTTTGGCTTGTTTTAATACGAAGCGAGGGTAGGCGGGACTAGGTGGGCATAGGAAATTATTATGTATTAGGCATGTTGTGTAATCCTAGGCTTTTAGAGAATAAATAGAGCAGTATGAAGTTCCGGCGCACATGTTTTTGGAGGAGTTATCCCCATGCGCCTCAGCACTGAAAAAAACCATAGCTACTTCATAACTTTTACGGGTTATGGATTTCTTCCGTGTTTCATCAGAAAGAGAAGCTGACACCCTCTGACCTGACAGGGCTTTGCCAGTGATTTAAAAAGCATATCCATATCTATTGATGTGTGGAAACCTTAGAATTTTCCAGTCAGCCGGAGGCCACCACTTAGCAAGTGGCAGGAACTCACACAGGCAGTGCCAATAACTTTTTCTTTAATTGCTTTTCCCTGATTCATTAACTCCAGGGATGCTTCCTCTGATGGGCTCTAGGGGCCACAGAATTAAAAACCACTGAATTTTCAAAAGAAACAGGAGAAGAACCGAGAGCAATAGTTATTAGCAATTGATTCCAGCAAAGTTTAATTTCATTTGTCGTGTTCAGCAGGTAATCCTGCATGTGAAGGAGTCAGGGCAATGCCAGCAAATTCCAATGTTATTTGTTATCCATGATGTACCATCCCCTGCACTGCTGTCAGTCCTTGTGACAAGGAGAAGGAGTCAGCATTTTGTCCACCAAGGTTTATTTTCAGTCTGAGACAACCAGCTATCTGTACTGATGCTATTTATCACTGTTATATATTCATAAAAGTCAAGCCTTCTAAATGAAAATTTTCACTATTAGCACTTGTTAATATTGACATCTCTTCCCAAACGCCTGTGTGCTGGTTTGAGATTGATTGACATTTTGGTGGGCAGGAAAGTAGCCACCACTGGAAGTGAGGTGTGCCTGTGGATTTCCCATGAGCCCAGTGCAACACCAATTGTGGGCCAAATTTAAAGACAGACAGGGAAATGGGCCAATCAAAAGTGAAATGCGTCTCAGTAGGATATACATTTGCACAGGACTGCCCGGGAATCTTTTTCTTTGGTTTCCGGCCTTGAACAGGTACAGAGCTGCGGGCCGTGCCCTCGGCCCGGCTTTCCCCCCCC
>VXBU01014116.1:13877-28823 GCA_013400315.1 Bombycilla garrulus
AATATAAAGGTTAATTTTTTTTCCTGCTACTTCTCACTTTAAGGAATTCAGCATCACTCTGACAAACAATGAAAAGCTTGAAAAAAATAGAAGTCACTGCATTGTCATTCAGAAGCAAGTACAATAAATAATATTTGAAAAAAAAACCCTGAGCACAGAATATCAGTCTGAATTACTGAGATAGAAAACTATCAAAAGAATTTGTTTGTGTAGGAAAACAGAATGAAAGAGCTGATATTTAAGCTGAAAGCTCTTGAAAATCTAAAATTGAGCTAAGACAAGTATTATGAAAATTAGTAGAAAATATAGACTGTATTGGCATTTTACACATTTTCAATAAACAATGTCTAAGTAAATCAATTTTGGAGCAACAGGTAATGTAGTCTTCCTGGATATAATCCTAAATATTAACCCAAATAAGCATTTTTTATTGTTTTGCACAGGACAAATGAAAAACAATATACTATAGTGGTTATTTGAAAATAGATACTTCAATTTTTTATTTTTTTTTTTGCAGAAGGAGGGAACTCCTATCACTAAGGAAGCTGTGGGTCTTCAGATTGCAACTAATGCTTGTTTACTATCACACCATCATATATTATTGCCTGAAGACCTTCATGTCCACATGAGATCAAGGTCTTCTTCCTCAGAATTGTTCTGCTAATTTTTCTCATCATTTTTGCCTAATATGGAATCTGAAGAAGAAAGAGAGGTGAGGGAAGAGAGTAAGCAAGAGGTTTTGTTAAGAAGTCTTTGTAAGATTAAACAAAAGATAATTTGAAGATTTAACCTCATCACATCTCTACAAACAGAAGTACCACTGAGGTTTATCTTTGCCAAGTGCCTTTGGCTTTACAGGTTAGACCCACACAACCATATGTCGGAGTGCTGCATGGGCAGGCAAAATCTTAACAGGCAAAATACAGGACAGAAAAAAGTAAAATCTCCTATAAGACATAGAATAGATTATCAATATGCAATTTCCCATCAAAATATGGCATCTGATTTCCTTTAGAGACAAGGTAACTCAGCTAGTTGATCAAGGAAAGTCGGCTGATGTAATCTTTTTGGATTTCAGTACAGCTTTTGATACTGCCTCTCCCAGCATTAAATATACAGCTCACAGCTGGATAAACACATCATGTGATGGGTGAGCTGGCTCAGGGGTCAAGTACGAAGGGTTGTAGTGAATGGGATGACAAGAGACAAGGTGACATGTCACTAGTAGGGTTCCACAGGGCTCCATCTTCAGCCCTGTGCTCTTCAACATCTTCATAAATGACCTGGACACAGAACTGAAACGGATACTAATAAATTTGCTGATCATACAAAACTGGTGCCTTGAAGGCTGGGAGACCCTTCAGAGAGATCTCAGCAAATTAGGAGTCTGGGCAATCACCAACCACATGAGCTTAAACAGGGGACAGTGCCAGATTCTGCTCCTGGGATGCAGCAACCCTGGATTCATAGACAGGCTAGGCAATGAGATGCTGGAAAGTAGTGCTATAGAAAGAGACCGGGAGTCCTGACCAGTGGCAGGTTGAACATGAGTCAGCAGTGCCCTTGCAGCCAGGAAGGTCAAGCATGTCCTGGGGTACATCAGGCCAGGCAACAGAGGGGATTGTCCTGCTCTGCTCTGCACTGGGGCAGCCTCACCTCAAGTGCTGGGGGTGGTTTTGGGTGCCAAAATAGAAGGCATTAGGCTATTAGTGTCCAGAGGAGGGCAATGAAGATGTTGAAGGGCCTTGAGGTGAAGCTATGTTAGGAGTGGCTGAGATCACTTGGTCTGTTCAGCCTGGAGGAGACTGAGGGAAGACCTCACTGCAGTTACAGCTCCCTCATGAGGGAAAGAGGAGGGGCGAGCACTGATCCCTTGTCTGGGGCGAGCAGTGACAGGACCCAAGGAAATGGCCTGAATTTGCATCAGGGGAGGTTTAGGGTGGATGTCAGGAAAATGTTCTTCACCCAGAGGGGAGGCTGGGCGCTGGAACAGCTCCGCAGGGAAGTGGTCACAGCACCAGCCTGACAGAGTTCGGGAAGTGTTAGGACAACACTGTCAGGGACATGGTGTGACTCTTGAGAATGATGCTCTGCAGGACCAGGAGTTGGACTCAATGATCCTTGTGAGTCCCTTCCACTTTGGCCTTTTCTGTGATTCTGTGATTAATATTTTTAGCAGATTTAGTGCAATTCTTGAGGCAACTAAGTTGAAAGAGGACTTCTGTTTTTCTTGCATTCCATACCAGATTTTCAGAAGCAAGAATTCAGTATTATTAAAACACAAAACTGATTTCATAGTCTTACTTTGTCACAAATCTATCTTTTTCCTACTTATTAGACTCACACATATCATCTCTTTGTTTTTCTAAAGGTCCAGACACATTTACTACTTCAGGGTTTTAAGAATGCATTTCTTTCTGAGTCTGAATTTTTTACACGAAAGGTAGTCCAAATTTTATCATTTGTTTCAATGAGCACAAAAGTCAATTTAATTTAGGATATTAGTCACTTTGTGTTTTCCAATACTATTCAATGTACCTTGAGCAAGTCCCAGAAATGGAGGCCCTTAAAAGCTACTTAAGCCTATAACTCCCCCTGAAATCAAGCTTGGGACCTGCCCATCAGTGAGATCAGGCTCTTAAACTGTCAATTAGTCTTACTTAATTTGTAAGGAAATTGTGCCAGGTCGTGGAAGAGGTATTATTAATTAAAGAATATGGGAAGATTAATCATATATGACTATTTAATAATATAAATTGTTATTTAAAAAAAATAAAGCACACACTTTGAAAAAAATTTTAGGGATATAACCAGTTTGAAACCAGTGAAACTAAATCTCATAAATAAACTGAGACAGAAGCTTACACAATTCCTGAATTAGTCTTGTAGGAGTGACTGTTCTCTTTGAAAAATTAAATTTTAATTAATTCCTCAAGTATCAAAGCCCTGTGAAATTATACTAGCAGGTAATCTGAAAAGAGGAAAAAAATAATTTGTCACTAGTGTCACGATCTGCTTTAACATCAAGATGGAAACTATGATGGTTCGAGGGATCTCGAGGTGCAAAATAAGAGGCAAACAGCAAGGGACTATAATTGCAACAAAACAACGAAGCACTTTATTGAGTGCTGATCAACTCAGTTATGCGATAGAGGNGCCCGAAGCACTGTACCGCGGAGCAGAGCACTTTCAGTGATTAGCAAACATCTCCCCCCTCAGCCAGGCCAGGATTTGTCTTGTGGGGTCTGTCCCAGTCTTTGTCCTGAGGATCAGGAGGCAAAACAAGATCTTTGGGCCGATCCTTACAACTAGTTATTTTTGCTTATTTTCATCAACATATTAAAGACAAGCATGCTTTCACACAATTTCATAATAACAAGTTGTATTGCTGTATTTTTAGAGTTGCTCTTTCAGAGCTTCTTATGAGGGGGAAAAAATTGGTGAAGTACATAAAAATAAATCAAATTTCACGAAGCAGGCTTTTTGTTAGTTATAGCGAAACTGTAGACCATGGAGCCATATTTTTTAAAGGCATCTCAGTTCAAAACTCTGGTATAAGTCATCTTCTTGAAAAGTCTTAAAAATCAATATGAGCAAAGTCCCCTGACATCTTTATAGAAGCTGTTCTTCTTTTTATTCAACTGCTTTCCAAACTACCTTTCTTATTTCTGTATTTCTCTATAATTTTCAGCTTACTTTCGCTGTCTCTGTTATGGCTAAGATCTTGTTGTCCTAGCCATTCCAGCATGTTTGTGAATAAATTGTAAAAACTCAGTTCTTAAATGATCATTGATAATGACACCTTCAATGAATATGTATCAAGTATCTCAAAAGGCACGGAATCACATGATGAATACTTATTATACTTTTCCTAATGGGATCCAGTCCTAAATTTAATCCAGGACATACTATTAAATGTATGTGCTACTATTTTAAACCAGGAGGTAGTTGCTTACAAGATAGCAGACAGCAGCTATCAGAACAATTAACTCTAGTCATTAAAAAAATTCCTTACATCATATAGCACTAAAAAATTGAAAAACACAGAATAAAGAGCCTATCACAGCTACCACGGTATTCTTGCCTATCCATGTTAACATTGTGGTTTAGTGTAACTCTTGTCTACATATCTTTCATGGTGTAAGTCATTGTATATTTTAAAAGCTGCTTTTTTTTTTTTTTTTTCCCCAGGAGGTAATTGAGCTTTGTCTATGTGAGCGAGCTGGTACCTGACACTGATAGCCTGCAAAAGGCAATTTCTCCAATTTCTTGAAAATACTAAGGAGACATGACAAACTGCAGCCTGGAATATCTTGCAGCAAGCCTATTAGTGCTGAAAAATGCGCAAATAAATTACTTACATAACATACACTCTCTTCATTTTTGTCATGGAACTCACTGTCCTGAAACAAAAGTTAAAGCTTTACTTTTTCCCCCTTTGTCAGAGGTTTTAAAAGTTAAATACATCATTTATTCAATATGACATACAATTATCTAGTATTCCTACTGCTTCTTGATGTAAGCTTCCTTTCCATTTGTTGGTTTCCTCAGCATGGGACCTCAGACCCTCATTAGACACACTTCATCTCAGCAATGTTGAGCTGTTGCACATTTCATGCGCAAGATTGTGAAAGAAGGGGAAAACATTTCTATTTCCTTCTGTAAGGCACTGCCTTTAGTTTAATTTTTGTCTCTGGATACATACAGCTCTTTAGTGACACGAATAAGACTAGACTTTTATTCAAAATTACCTCAGATTGGCTCAGGATACAAACAAATCAAAACCAAGCTGGTACTAGCCAAGAAATTTTATACTGGGAGGTCTGTGCTAGAAGATGGTTTAGTTTTCTTAGAGAAAGCCTTTCTCAGCAGCAGACAACCTACCAGTATATTCAAACTACGCATATAGACGAGTTCAACCCAAGCTGCATCCCAATGGCTGTACAGTGGTTTCATTAAAGAAAAGCTAAAGCATTTCCAAGACATTCTGAGTGTCATTCATGTTCTAAGGTTAGCCTCTGCCATGCTTAAATTTTAAGTCTGTAAAGTTCCATGTGCATTAAGGATCAGTTCTGGCTTTATGAGAATAAGGAGACCTTAAAGTACTGACTGCACTGATTTGGGACACAGCACATATTCTGTACAGTATTTAAATACAGGATCAGTTCCTGTTGAATTAATTCTAGTGCCTTATAGGTTTGTTGAGGTAAGGCTGAAGAGCACTTTAAGAGCCCTCAAAGACTTATGCAAAACATCAGCCAATCTCACAATATAACAAAAAGCTTAGCTACAAATGAAGTATTTACAGACTATTTTGCAAGCTTTAAAACTTTTTCTTCTCAACTTGTCAGTCCAGCATTTCAAAGATGTCTTCCGAGATATTTCACAAAGCTGAAGTAAAGAATATTAGATAACAATTACATAATCCACCTGAAATATGTACACCTGCAGGGGAAATAGATGGAGATTTTTATATTCAAATATGAATATGTAACTGTATGAAATAAGAACCTTTACTTACCCATTGCTTTTTCTAAACAAAGAAAGAATGAGTAGAACTTAAGAATTCCTCTTCCATGGGGAATATTGAGAGGGGAAATACTAGAAAGCCTTACAGACATAATTAAATGAGTTCTGTAGCATCATAGTCTACTGTAAATTCTTTTGAGGATCCATGTAGGTATTTACTCCTTTCTGACACAATCTTTATCATCTTAAATAGTTCATCTCTCAGCTTTTCACTCCAAATCTGATAGGTTGCTGGATTCAGACATATTTCTGCTATTGCAGAACCAAATCAGTATGTTATAAACTTTTGAATGTCAGATTAAACCAGCAATATTTTTTTATTGTTTTGTGCTGAAGGGCATTAGAGAGAGCTGGAAAGGCTGCTATATACATGGATATGAAATCAAATGATATGCCAGCTCTGGAATTCAAAGTAGAACACGTACTGAGACAAATTTGCTCACAGTAAAATCCCAATGGCATAAATAAATTTATGCCCAGGTAAAACAGGAGGAAGTCCTGTGGCTAGATATTCTTATTTTTCCAATTAGCTATATAAAATAAAATAAACTCTAGTAGTTCTGGAACAAGAGCCTATGCACTGGACCATACAGGTCCACAGACTATGCCTGACCCTGTACAGGTCTAGTACAAAGAGGTGTTCCAGCTCATCTATGCCTAATGAAAATGCAAGACTTAACACAGCATAATTAACTGTCAGGTTACTCACCCACCTGCAAGGAAGTCAGTCTCACAAGGGAACAAGGAGCTGTCTCACTGACAGCTGGAGTCACACCACAGCAGGAGATGCAGCTTGTCTCCAGGGGCTCTATTTCACAGTCAGATCAGAGATAAGGAAGCCTTAGAGTGATACACAGAGGATATGTCAGTCTCTGTTAATAGTACATTCAGCTATCACACTTCCATTCATGCATGAACTTTTCAGGGTTAAGAATAAAGTGGGAATGTTGTGGTTTAACCCCAACTGATAATTAAGCATCATACAGCCGCTTGATCACACCCCCCAGTTGGGATGGGTGAGACAATTGGAGGGGTAAAACTGAGAAAACTCATGGATTAAGATAAAACAGTTTAAAAGGGAAAACAAAAGCTGCAAAAAGAAGCAAAACAAGACAAGAAATTCATTCCCTGCTTCCCATGGGCAGGCAAGTGTTCATCCATCTTCAGGAGAGCAGAGCTCTATCACATGCAACAATCATTTTAGAAGTCAAATGCCATAATGTTCCCCCTTTCTTCTTTTTCCCCCATCTTTATATTCTGAGCATGACGTCACATGGTGTGGAACATCCCTTGAATCAATTGGGGTCTGCTGTCCCAGCTCTCTATTCTCAAAAACAAGAGGTTGACCTCTCTGCTGCTGTGATGGGCATGACCTTTGGGGAACAGTGAGTCAGCCAAGCAAGCAAGAGAGGCAAAAAAGAGAAAATTAAAAGCAAAGAAGGTAGCCCTCCAAAGAAGTCATAGTGACAAGCAACTGGGCTGGATGACCCACAAAGACCAGCAAAGGCCGGGGCCTGTGTGGCTGGGGAGCAGCCTTGCTGCCAGGTCCGTGAGGGTCCCAGTGGACAACAAGCTGGAGGTTCAGGAGTCCATAAGAGCTGATTAGTTTTTAAGAAAGTACTTTGAGAATCTCAAGAGCAGAGAATTCCCCTGCATGAAGCAAACAGGCCAGATGACCAGCTTTGCTGAACAGGGCAGTCCTTGAAGAGCTCCTGAGGAAAAAGAATTTATATGGTGTCTGGAAGCAAGGTCAGGTTTTTCAGGAATGTGACAAAGCTGCGAATCACATACATGGGGAGAAGACACAAAAGTCCAAAGCTCAGTCAGAGTTGTAGGTGGCCAGTGTTTTGTCTGACAACAGTGTGTTTTGTCTGATAACAGTATGGTAATAGCTGGAGGAGTTCTAAAGAAAAGATTGGAGCAATGCTTTTTGACAATTGTTAACTGACAAAGAGGGATAAAACTTCACAGAATCATATATTCATAGGAGGCTTGGGTTGGAAGGGACCTTAAAGGGATCTAGGTCCAAGCCTTCTGCCGCCTTCCACTAGACCAGATTTCTTAGAGCCTGCCTGGCCTTGACACCTTCCAGGGATGGTGCATCCATAGTTTCTCTGGGCAATCTTTTCAAGTGCCTCGCCACACTCACAGTGGAGAATTTCTTCCTAATGTCTGATCCAAACCTGTGGGGATCTCCTTTGCCCCAGGAGACCCCACAATGTACAGAAAAGTCCAGTTTTCCAACCCGCCTTGCTCAAGGAGTAGTCCGGAGTCGTTTGTTTGTGTTCTCAAGGCAGTTTATTCGTTCCTTCTCAAAAGTAGATTTCTCTGCCCGGCCAAGGCTGGCAGAGAACACGTCCAGAGACACACTGTGCCCACCCCGGGTGAGCTGTAATCTTTTATACTAAAAACTACGTATTAAATGTTTATAATTAATTNTCCCTGATACCTCTGGCAAGGCTGAAAAGCCTCCTGACCAAGTTTTGGGTCAGCCAAAGGCATCATAGGAACCCCCTGGGTTCCAACACAAACCCACTGTCTCTAAATTTAAAGCTATTCCCTTTTTTTTCCTATTTGCCTTTGTTAAAAGTCTCTTTCCAGATCTTTTGTAGCCCCCTCTTTAGGTACTGGAAGGGGCTACAAGATATCCCTGGAGCCTTCTCTTCTCCAGGCCTGTCTTCATAGGGGAGATGTTCAAAAAACAAACCAGACAACCAAACAACCAAACAAAAAACACAAAATAAACAAACAGAAAAAAATAGAAACAAGCAAAAAAATTACAAAAAAAAAACCCTTACGACAAACAAAAAAACCCATCCAGAAGTCTAATGGTTTAGAGATTTTCTTGGCTCAGTGTTCAATAATTATGAAGGACAGTGGACTAGATGATCTTTACGGTCTCTTGCAATCCAAACTATTTTACAGTCCTAGGGGTCTATAATTCTATGTTCAACTCATAGAGTTATTTCAATAAACTAACAGCACTCTTGGAATAAATTATAACTCATTTAAAACCTAAAAGTCAAATGGGAATCAGAAAATAAAACTGGTTAGAACAAAAAGAAAAAAAAGAAGAAAACTCTTAAGCATAACATAAAAATAATTCTTATATTCTCACTAGGTACTCTGCAGTTTTCCAATTTATTTTTAAATTAAATTCTTCAACATGTAAGATTTAACACCATCTTAAAAAACAGTATTATTTTAGGTTCTTACAATTGGTTTGTATTTTGATTTATTATTTGCATTCTAAGTATGCACCAGTGGACTTCTGGTCAGTATAAAACATGGATTGCCATGTATAAAACATAAAACATGACTTAATGAATACACTAATTAATGTATTCATTGCAATAGATTCATTTGATATTTAAGTAGGTGCAGTCAACAGTGACCATTGTGAAAGGACAGGTGAATTACACTGAAAGCCATGTGGCAAACAGAATATAGAGGATACTGGTTCACAAAAATAATTGTTACACCAGCACTTTAGAAATTATAAATTTGCAAGGCTTCACAAATTAGCCTGCAAAAATAAACTGCACTATATCTTTCTCATAATTTGTCCTTCATCAGCCTCATAAAGAAATAACATAACATTTTTTGAAGAAATCCTTGATTAATTAGGATTATTTCCAGTTCTGTACTGTGATAACTTTTTCTGTCAAAGAATGTGGTGAATCGAGTTAGATGCAGCTGCTGGCTACTCCCTTGTGATATTCCCTACAGCTCAGCCTTGGGGCCAGACCTGTTTAATATCTTTATCAACAACCTGGACAATGGCATTAAGCATTTCCTCAGCAATTTTGCAGATGACAGCTAGCTGGGTAGGAGTGCTGATCTGCTGGAGGGTAGTTAGGCTGCATTCATGGGCCGAAGCCAACTCTGTGAGATTGAACAAGACCAAGCACCAGGTTCTGCCCTTGGGTCATAACAAGCCCATGCAGTGCTGCAGGCTGGGGGAAAAGGTCTGGCAGAAAGGATCTGGGGGTGCTGGTTGACAGTGGCTGAACATGAGACAGTGTGTGCCCAGGTGGCCTAGAAGGCCAATGTCAACCTGGCCTGTACCAGCAATAGTGTGACCAGCAGGACCAGGGCAGTGATTGGTCCCTGTACTCAGCACTGTTGAAGCCACACCTTGAGTGCTGTGTCCTGTTCTGGGCCCTTCACTACAAGAAGGAAACTGAGATGCTGGAGTGTGTCCAGGGGAAGGGAAACAGAGCTGGTGAAGGGTCTGGAGCACAGATCCTGTGAGAAGCAGCTGAGGGAGCTAGAGTTTAGTCTGGAGAAAAGGGGGCTCAGGGGAGACCTCCTTACTGAAAGGTGAAGTTGCAGGAAGGTGAAGGTCAGTCTTTTCTCCCAAATAACAAGTGATAGGACAAGAAGTACATGGCTTCAAGTTGCACAAGAGAAGGCTCAGATTGGATGTTAGGAAAACTTTCTTCACCAGAAGGATGGTCAAGCATTGGAACATGCTGCCCAGGGAAGTGGTTGAGTCACCATCCCTGATGGTATTTAAAAGACACATAAATGTGGTACTTAGGGACATGTTTTACTGGTGGACTTCTCAGTGCTAGGTTTAGTTCAATGATCTTAAATTCCTTTTGCAAATCAAATGATTATCTGATTCTTCAATGCCAAAATGCACTTCTGGTACTGGATAGGGATAAATGAAATCAACCATGTCCCCTTTTCAAATTGCCCTTGTAGAGCAATGGTAATTGACCAGCGTTAAATATAAACATTTTTTTTTAACCCTTTATGTCTTCACATTTGTGTTCAACAGATAGCATTTTGAAGAAGTATTTGGCTTTCCCCCTAAATTAAGATAAATTTGCCAGTGTATGAAACAATTGAAACATTTGTATTCTGGTCTGCTGCTCTGGTTGCTCTGGGTCCAAGCAGTAATTCTTTTATGCTGCACCTCTTTTCCTATTGATTGCCATTTTATTCTTCTGTGGTAGGAGAGTTTATTTCCCCTGATTTGTTTCATAGCCCTAACTCTCATAATTCATATGAACTCCTCTTTCTTAGTCCCTCAAATGGGTCTGTCTATTCAAAAGCCCCTGAACAGATCTGGTGTTGATGCTGTGGTTACTCTCCCTCTACTGCAGGGATTCATCCGATGTCAATGTTTTCCTTTAGTAATTTCCCCATCATAGATACATGGTCACAAGGGTTTCAGGAAGCTGAGTTAAATATTTTCTAGAGAAATGACACACAGTCATCAGCAGTCTCTTCTATAGCCATATGATCACCGTCACTGCTTGTCCTTGCAGCAAGTACTTCATCCTCTTTCCTTTTCTGGAGGCTGCCTGTCAAAGGCGTCCAGCGTCTCCCAGTTTTACAAAGGGGCAGACACCCCAGAAACTGCAATGAAACAAGGTCTGATTGGGAATCTCTGATGGAAATTAACTTTGGATATTGAAAAACAAAGAAAAGAAGTTTAGGGACAGTATGAGTGACAATTATGGAAAAGTTTCTTGCAAAAGGAAATTCTCCCTAATTTCAGTGAAGTGTCTTTCAGTTTAGAATTATATATCATACCTCTCACAATAGTCATGCTGAGTCAATTTGGAGTGGTATTTAGGCATAGCTTTTTAAAAGCATCTGGAGCCTTCAATACAATTAAAATTCTATTACATACCATTTTGCATCTTGTGAATTGTCTGGATACCTTGAAATGTTGCCCACCAGATATTAAAAATATATAAGCAGTAGTTTCTTTTTGACATTATTTTTGGGGATTTTGTATTTTTTTTACAATGGACAGTTTGCTATAAATATAAGTAACACTTTAATTACTCTTTTAGTAACACTGGTTTATTTACTATCTTGCAGAATGTCTCTAGACAGCTAAGAGAAGCCTTGCATGTTTTTTTTTCTTTCTTGCAGTTTGAAGGTTTTTTTTTTGTCATATCAACTTACACTGTAATAAAAAGTCTCCAAAGAAATACCAATACAGTTTTAAGCTTAATATGTTCTTTCAAAACAAATACCTGCTTAAAAATTGCATTTTGATTTAACTCACCAAGAACAGTGGATTTTGCAACAGCAACAATGTAGTTTATTGCTCTAAAAAGTGAATTTGTACAGTTACTGTACCAACTATATGGAAAGGAGCTTATGGCAATTGAACCATTGAATTTCAGGAAAGAATTGTGACTGTTGACACATATGTTTAATACCTTGATATTGTAACAACAACACTGATGCTGAATTTGCCTGGAGTTCACTTACCTAAGTTTCCACATGATAAGATATTGAGAAATACAGTAAAATTGCAACAAGTTAGCCCAATCTGTTATGCTGCCTGAGAGACAAATGAGTTTTTTCTGTACTTGGTATTTATTGTCCAGTTATACAGATGAGGAAAGACATAAGTCTAAAGAGAACATTTGAGTGTATCTGTTTGCTTTTAGAACCACTAAAAATTACCTTGTGTAGTTAATATAATAGATAATATTGCATAGCAGGTAATTTTTACAATTATTGTTTTTTAGACTTACCATCATGGGTGAAGGGAAGGCAAAAAAATAAAAATGGCAGAAAAAAAGTAATCTGTGGGAATAAAAATATCAATAAATAACAAATAGCCACTAAGGCCATTTATTCTGAACTGATGAAAAAAGTACCTTTGGGTAGACTTATTCCTGCAAACAGAAACAGACCTTCCCCTTCTCTTCCCTTCCCCTCCCCACATAGTTGTAACACCTAAACCTCTAGATTCTAATTCAGTATCATTCCTTTCCATAAACTGTCTCATTGATCTTAGTGACCAGTCAACACAGACTGAGATGAGCTTTACNTCATTTCTATCAATGTGAAGATGGCAGTCCAGGTGTTTCCCTTTTAACACAGATTTTCACACTGATAGGACTAGGAAAAATATCACAGTATATAACAAGACCCACCATTCTGCCTTTGAAATCCACCACAGTGTTTACCTGAATGATGCAGTTTATGGTGTTCTGTCAACATATGTGTGGTCAGGCAGTCAGACAGAAGTTGACTCACTTAACCTTAAAAAAAAAACTCTGCTAACTTGGGAGAAAAAGAGAAATCTTACTCTTTTACAATACCATGTTCTCAGAAGTCATCACATATTCAAATAGATTATATTAAAAAACTTTATTGTATTAATAATCCTAATCTTCACACCATTAGGATTACTGTCCTTGTGGAGGAAGTCCAATAGACACTGTATAGGCAGAAACTCAGTTTAATGAATTTTATGTTCGTGTTTCTTCCAGAAGGAAACACTGTATTTCTTTTGGTTTCAAATCCAAATACCTAGATGTGGACTACTCCTGTTGATTAAACAAATACTGGAATAATCTTTTTCATCAAAATGCTAAATGTAGTCATTTTTACAACTTAATGCAAAGAAAAAGACCAGTGTAATTAAACTGTAGAATTTTGGGGCAGACAAAAGGAAAGATGTCAGGTAGTTTTGGTATTGGGTATAGCACAATTTCAGTTTTGTAGGGAACTAGATACTTCTGCAATGCCAAAAGATATTGGATAAAATATTCTACTTTTTTGTATATGTTATCCCTTAACAACGTGTTCTCAGTGCAAAAACAATGCAAAGTTCCCTTGAATGATTCCTTTATGGAAATAAAGCTTTTTTGTGTTTATTTCCAAAGGCATTTTGGCTCACATTTTAGAATATTTTGTGTAATTTCTTTCTGACTGACAAATGTTTTCTTCACTGTTGAAAATAATTCAAGTTAACAAAGGAACCAATGGAGCTTTTTCAAATGCACAGATCTCTGTAAAGTTGAGTTTAATCACTTATTGATTCATCCAGGTTCCTTTACACTGCCTCTCAAAGCAGTTTTAATACTGAAAAGGAAAAAAAAATACCAAAGTTATGGTCTTAATGACAAAGTCATTTGCTGTGATCTACTACTACTCCTACAGTTTTGAGGACAAATTACTTATAAAAGGTGATTTTGTCTAGAAGATAAAGTACACATAGCTACATTTTGACACACAGAAAAAAATGCAGTATGATTGTGGTTTCCATAATGCTTACCCACGTTTCTGAAGCAGACTTATGGATTCCTCTTCTGCACAATTTTCTCCACATACTGTGTCCATTTTGCTGTTTTAGAAATATATTATCTTTACCTTTTTTTGCTATCTAACAAAAATGTTTCTATCAAGCCAAACACCACAACTACCCACAATGTGTCTCATTCTTTTTTAGTACCTAAAAAAGTAAAAACACCCATCAAAGCAGTGGGTAACCATATACATTTAAACATTGAGGAAAGAAGTAAATTGGGCTGACTCCTACATCAGGCACTAAGTTCTTAGCAATTCAGCAATCAGAATTACACTAATTTACCTAAGAAGTGAGCCTTCCTGAAACATTAAGGAGTTAAAGGATTAATCTTCCTTGATTCTGCATACTCTGCAGCCAGAAGAGATATATGAATGCAGCACTCACAGGATCAGACTTCTCAATCAGTCTGTAAACAAAGGCTGTAAGTGTGAAGAAAAGGAAAATAATGCAAGTTGTTTATCTTGCACTGAATGTAATTAAAGTATAAAAAATTATTATTGTCTGTAGAGTATTTGTAATCTGAAAAACACACAACTTTTTTTCTCCATTTAATAAACTCCCTGAAAAAGATCTGGTCACTTGCTGCACCCTGTTAGTTAAAAACTTATGTCTGGTGAATATACATGCTCCTGTAAGCTGTGGTGAATAAAATTAGATGGAGAGAGAAAAGGGAGAGAAGTACCAAGAACAGAATTATGTTATGGATTTGTGCAGCACACAAAGGCACAGTGGATTTTTTTAAGAACTTTGCTTGTAGGTAAAGTCAGTTTAAACACTTTCAATATTTTGCACATAAGGAAAGGTCAGTCTGTACCCAAACAAGCCAATGTATTAGGAAATTATGTTCACTTAGCAAAAAATCTAAAGAATGTAGGCATGGCAACAAAAACTTCATGTTTCATGGACTCCTATAATGTTGAGAAGTTACCAAGGAAAGGCAGCAGGATGAAGCTATAATGTGGTGGAACTTTGTTTCTCACTTCAATTCTACCCATTGTGCCTTACAAAGAGAGCGTTATTTTTCTCCAAGCTATGCACCACAGTGTTAAGGAAACCTTACATCAAGCCCCAGTTTCATGACAGGCTTCCTGAGTGAACCTTGAGCCATTAAATATCTTCACAGTTTATTCCCTAATTAGGAGGATGATTAGTATTTCCATTGTTTACAACATTTAAATACTGTGATGGTATTTGAATCTGTGTAGAGCTATTACTTTGTTTTATATTACCACAGTACAGTGATTGATTGGAATCACCCACGCCTTCAGCTGTAAACAAGACATTTTTTGTCGGTGTGTAAGTGCCATCCATTCCCAAACCAGACTTTCATTAAAAGGTGTGAG
>VXBU01014117.1:7118-103213 GCA_013400315.1 Bombycilla garrulus
AAGATGGAAAAGTGGAAAGATGTTCCTGTATTAGTTGTTAACACATTTGTTTCTCCTGTTAAAGATGTATGACTGCTGAGACTGGCATATGAACAGTACCTGCAAGGTTCATCCAGGAGCAGAATTTGGCCTTCTGGATGTCAGGCCATCATCAGTGTCCCAGTCTCCAACCAGCTTTCAGTAAACTGCCAGAAAAGCTCTGTGTTCCCTAAGGGTAAATGTTCGCTCTGCAGATCCTTCAGGAAAACTTCTGTTTATGCTGTCATTCAAAGGCATCAATCTAGAAAGACCTAGGCTTCCTCCATAGAATATCAGCACAATTTAAATTTCTTGCTTAGGAAAACAAAACCAAGAGTCTGTTTCAATCTTAAGTGCTTCTGACTCTCATATCTGTATTCAGTGCACTGGCTCTGAACTTGTAAACAGCTATTCCACAGAGTCATATCAGAGAGAGATTTAATGTTTCCATTTTTTTTTTCTCAGCTAACTTCTAATAAAATGTCCTAAAGTCACGGGCCATAGAACTTGTGATTAATGTGTACAGAACAGGTTGCCACAGTGCCATAAAGAAACCAAAATCAATTACTGAGCAACTGAATTAACACTTTAGCTCTTAGATAAATATGTAAATGCAATTCTTGATTAAAATGGGAACTTCAGCCCCTTTCCCCAATGGCCATTACTATCCCCAACACCGGCAATGCCACTGTGCCTTGCTACTGTAGTGACCTGGCTGGGGCAAGATTCACAGCAGAAAAGAAGTCACAGCTGACAAATAAACAAAGGCTTGCTCCCTCCCTAGCAGCCTTGGAGAGGAGAAGGGATGTTGGTGACAGGCTTGCTGCTGTCATGAGTGAGCATAATGTAAATACCTTGACAGGCTGAATCTGAGATTTTGACAGATGTAATACAGCTGCAAAGCCAGTAATAACTGAGTGTTAAACCCCTGTGGAGAGGGCACAGCCCATCTCTGCTGGCATTCTCCTTATCCTCCCTCCCCCACCCTGGCTTTGTAAGATCTTCTTTGTGGTTTTTAGCTTTTTCTTTCACCTCCTTTCTCCTTTCTTCCTTTTGTGCTTTTCCCCCATCCCCCTCTCCGTCTTGGGAGCCGGCAGTTTGGGCCCCGTGATTCTTCACGGTTCATTGGGTTTGCTTTGCAAGGCTTCATTCCTCCACATCAAACAAAGATTGCGAGGAGGAGAGCAGAGGCTATAGAAAGGAGGTTACATCAGGCATGTTGTAGACAGCACCGAAATGCGTTTGTAACCTTGCCAGATGGATGGACAGCCCCAGCACAGCAGGGACTCTTGAAAACAGATTCAAAGTCGTACATACCAGAGGGTGGGGAGGGGGATAGAGAGGCGGGATGTCAAATTTCCATATATTTCCATGAGCTTGCTGTCATTTCTGCCTAGCGTGTCACTAGCAGCATGTTACAAGGCTTTCCTGCAACAGTCCTGCCTATTAAAAGAGTATCCTGACCTAGTTGCTTCATTTCCCCCCGCACCAAAAAAAATCAAACACACACTGTAGAAAGATAGTAGATGCTGCCTGGATCTGGTGCGAAGCATTCACTGTCATGGTTTGCTTGTTTGTGATTGTTGCACTGGCTGTTCTAAGCCATGCAAAACAAACAACTACAAACAGGGATATCCCCATCACTCTTTGTGCTTATCGAGGATTTCATTCAACATCAACCAGAATCAAAGGAATATATTGTAAACAGGCAGCTGCTTGTCACTGGCAAGTCATATAGATGCTCAGGTCCAGATTGCTCCAGTGCCTGTGGCCACAGCCCTGACTGGATACCCACAGGGCCAAACACCATCAAGAGGTCCATGAGGAAGAGCGTGGAGCAGGGAGCTCCCATTGTAAGCACATCTGAACAAGTGGCATCATTACAAACAGAAAATAAGAGTGTTCAGTATTGGTTATAAAAGGGGCTTTCGGCAATGGCCAGTCCTTGGTACTTCTCTTCTGTCAGAGTTCCAGGGAAGAAGCAGCCTCACAGATACCTCCTCCCAAATTTAGTCTGTCTTGGACATTGTGAGCAACACAAGCCCAGTCCTCCATCCCACCACCACCACACCACCACCATCAGCTTTTCTCTACTGGCAACCAAAGGGATACCTGCAGGGAGAAGTTTTATTAACTAGGAGTTTGGACAACTCAGGCTTGGCCTGTTTAGCCTAACAGAGGCCTGCGGAGGCCTGGAAGGGCCTGTGCCCTTAGAGTCACCTTGAAAAGACAGAGCCAGGAAGGTGGAAATAGCCTGAAACTCTCTCCTCTTTGTTTCTAATTACACCAATAGTATAATAGTTTAGACACAGGTTGAGAAACTGAAACCAATTAGACAGAGTGTTCTACAATAAAAATGTAAACAATTTTATCAGTATATAAGATAAAGTCGTGACAAAATAAATTGAGTCTGCCATGAAACTGGATCAGTAAGAGTGGTGTTCTCTGGCCAGCTCCTCTAACAGGAGCCTGCTTCAGATACCTCTGCCCAGGGAGTCTTGAGGATGGGGGTTTCAAAGCAGGGTTTACTATAAGCATGCATTTTTCAGTGTCTAGAATTCTGCAGTAGTGACTGAATCCCAAGCGGACAGATGGGCTACTTTGCAGTCTGCACTGAAGGCTGAGCAATGCCCTGCTTGCCCCAGCAGCTGAGGCTTGTAAGGGACAATCAGAAATCTCCTTTCCCTTCTGGCAATTCCATGATACCAACCCGCGTGGAGGAGACTGCTCACCTCTGACCTGAGAAGCCGATGTCAGCAACACTTCTTCACACCACAGCAACTCACAGCTCCTTCACTGGGCTTTCAGGATGGCGGTTAGGGAACAAGTTTTTCTAATTCACATTCCCCAGTACAATGTGAGGTGTGTCCTAAATCACATCTGCCAACCTTGGACTCTACAAGTTCTTATGTCAACTGAGCCTTCCTGAGTGGTGATGCCAAGAGCAAGATGGTTTAGCTGGTTAGTTGAAGTGCTCGCAGTACTCAGAAAAGCTTAGACAGATTCTCAGCCGCTAAATGCTACCCTTAACTGGAGAGATACACCGGGAGAATTTATTTTTTCCATGTTTGTGCCCAAGAAGGGCAAGACATTTTTTGAGGAATTCCTGTCTTAGAAGGTTTGACCAGTTTTTAAGTACCCAAAAATATTTTAATATTATGTCTATCTAGTATTCACTTATAAATCAAGTCTACTTTGATGCATTTAATTTAGCTACTTACAAAAGTCCCGGTTTCAGCCGAGATAGAGTAAATTTTCTTCCTAGTGGCACTTAAGGGCTCTGTTTTGGATTTCTGCTGAACACAGGCTTGATATTACAGTGATATTTTCATTATTGCTGAGCAGGACTTACAGAGAGCCAAGGCCTTTTCTGCTTTTTGTATGGACACATTGGTTATGAAAGTTTGGGGTGTATGGGAGACTGGGAGGGGACACAGCCAGGACAGGTGACCCAAAATTACCAAAGGGATGGTCCAAGCCATATGACATCGTGCTCAGTATATAAAATGGGGAAAGAATGAGAAAGAGGTAGACATTTGGAGTGATGTGTTTGTCTCCCCAAGCAACCATTACATGTGATGGGGCCCTGCTCTCCTGGGATGGCTGAACACCTGCCTGCTTATGGGAAGCAGTACATTAATTCCTTGTTCTGCTTTTCTTACATGCATGCGTGGCTTTTGCTTTGCCTGTTAAGCTGTCTTTATCTCAACCCATGAGTATTTTAGTTTTTACCTTTTCTGTTCTCTCCCTTATCTCACTGGTGGAGGAGTGAGTGAGAGGCTGTGTGGGGCTTGATGGTTGGTTGGGGTTAAACCACAGCAAAAAGCTAACCTACTTTTGAGATAACTTTTCTTGTATTTTGTCTTATGCCAGTGACAACTATGAGTGCATGTGTGTGTTTGAGTTTAGCCAAAGTCAGCCAAGTCTTTAGTGGGAAAAAATAATCTTGTTCCTTCTTATTCCACTGTCTACCTTCCTTCTCTTACTGCCACTTCTTGGTCCAGCAGCTGAAGGCCATAAAATTTTCACAGAATTCACAGAATCCTCAAAAATTTACAAGATTTACAAGAGCCTCAAAACAACAGGTCTTGTGGTTTGAGAGGGGTCAGCTGGGCTGCACCACAGACTCCCACGTGCTCTGGCACATAGCAAGCTGCTTAGCTGCTGCTACACCACTTCAAGGAGCTTAAAATAGGACCTTCCCTCAGAAGCAAAGGCAGCGGCTGAGAATGAGCAAGAGCATTAGAATGAGCCCAGTTTTGCTTTTACAGTGGCTTTCCACTGCTTTTCTAAAGGCATTTCTTGTCTCCGTGGCACTCTTTAAAACAAGGAGTATGGGGCCCCTCAAAGGACTTCAGATGCTGCTGAAACATTTGTCACCAAATGTTAAAGCTGTTGTTTAATCACTTTACTCACAGCCAGATTCCTCCTTTTGCTTATAGAAATTTCTTCAGTCTGGTATGTGTTTTCAGGCAAGATCAAGCTGTTTTCCAGCAAAAAGGTCTTTTCAAATCTGCAGTCATGTCTTATTTGAATTCCAGCTGGGCTCCTTTCTGAGTGCAATTTGTCATGATCTACAACATGTCTCTTTCTGTAGCTGTTGTTTTACCATTCACATTTGAAGCTGACTCTGAGCTCCTCCCATTCTGTGCCCACATCACCTCCTGGTAGGAAGTGCTGGGAAATGGGGGCCACCACCATGCCATGCTTGGTTTGCTGTAATGCAAATACATCAGGGTGCCGTGTTGCATTACATTGTGTTATGTTATGCTCTGCTATGCTGTGTTATGTTGCATTGTGCTACAAGCAGAACGTTGCAGCCATCTGTGCAGAGCTACAGCCAGAAATTGTGTGATGCCATGCACGATAGACAGCTGGTTTGCCCAAATATCTGGTGAATACTTGACAGTCTGCTATGACTAGTTACTGTCTAACCACTGTTTCCTACCCTCATTCACTGGTTAAGTGCCAGTAATAAATAAAGTTTACATTTCTGGGAATTACAGTTTTTGAGACTTTTTTACTTCACAGCTCCACATCATCTGATTTTGCAAGCTAATGAACCAGTCCAGGATCTTTCTTAACCTACTGTCATGAGTGTGACATGCCTAATCTTTTTTGTTCCCTTGTCACTTAAAACAAGAAAGATCAAAAAAACAGAAAGATCAGAAAAAATGCCTAGTAAAGGTTAAGAATCTTTTACTGATTGTTTAAATGATATTTTTTTCTTCTTTCTGTCTTCTAAATAATTTTAAAAACCCCTTCTCCTTATCCCAGTGGGTATCAAGTGTCAAAGTAAATTTTCATTGATGCTTACAATAAATGCTCTCTAGGAAATGTCAGTTCTTTCTGACTAGGAAATAACAGTTCTTCCCAGGATGTCTTTAGAGCAAGGAAAGTAGAAAGGAAAGCCCGGGTACATCCCATAATTTAATGCAGCATCGACAACAGATAATCTAGTGTTTTGGGGGCTGTGCATAGCCCATTTTCACTGCATGCAGACATAGTTTGCAAAAAACTATTTGGTCATTTATCTACTATTGCCCTTTTTGGCTGTATCCACAAAGGGGAATAGGAAAAAAAAGCCTCATACAAACAAGTTAGACACTGATGCAGTAACAGGATCAGTGTAAAATGACTGCTAACAGTAGGTGATTTCAGAGTTCACAGATAGAAAAATCTGTTAATTTACATATGGCTACTACCCAGCAGTAGTAGTGTGGATAGATAGAAAAAAGTATAAAAGAAAAAAAATCTGCAACATCTAAATTAAGCTTGACCTTTCCAGCCGACCAAAGGGAGCCAGCAGAGCAAGTTACAGTCAGGTCAGGCAGCAGAAGGGGCTGCCCAACACCCAGCTACTGCTGCCTACCATTGCCTGCACTGGTCTCCTCAGCCAGGGCTGACCATGACCATACAGGGAGCAATATTTCTTTCCATCCACTAGCAGATCCACACCTCACAGGAGACAACTGTTTTTTTTCCCCAAATTTCAGTTAATCCTGCTTGGAAAAAAATAATGGAGTCTACCAATTTATTCTGATTAGCTATGTATACAGACAAACCAGTCACGGGAGAGGTAAACTAGATGGCTTCTGAAGCCCTAGATTTGAAATATCTCAGCTCCTACTGAAATCACTGCGATTTAGGCACCTATTTCTTCTTGGTAGTGATGAACTAAAGCATGTCCCACATCTCCCACAGTTAAAAGAATTCCAAAAAAAGAACAGGGCTGTAAAGCTTAATTTCTAAAAGCAGCAGTGCACCCTGTCAAAAAAACTCATGTTACATTTCATTTGGTGGCTGCCCCAGAAATACTCTCATCAGCTGTTGCAGTGTCTTGGTTGGGATTCCTCTCACCTAACTTTAGTCTACCCAAGTGAGGCCTCCAATCTGAATTTGATCCCTTGGCCTCCCCCACAGCCATGTAGCTCCTCCAGATGGTGATTCAGAACCAAAAAAATTTGGTAAGGGGAATATCTGTGGCTTCGTAGTTGAATCTGTTTCAAATAACTGGTATATAAAATCCTGCTCTGAAAAGACACCCTTTACCCCATTAAATATCACTGCATTTTGTTACATGGAGCACGACACATACAGCAACCTTGATATAAAATAAAACAATTGTATTTACTATTTAGATTTCAACTGCTGTAACCAGCAGGGAGCTGACTGGGGACAGCCCCTAAGAGCAGGGTGCTGAACTCCTAGGGATTTCCAGGGACCCAAGAACAGAAAATAACTAATGGTATGGCCTCATTTCTGTCTCCAAGAATTAAGAGGAATAGAGCAGGATGCTTTTATTTCAACAGCATTACTATTATTGAACTGGGGGTGACAAAACCTGTAGTATCAGTCTAGCTAGAGATGGAGTCTTTGGCATTACAGTAAAAAGGTGCTTCCTGAGCACAGGAGAGAAAAGGAGAAGCGAGGGAGGGAGTTGCCCTCTGGAGCCCACGGTACCCTCCCAGCACTGCCGAAGCCCATCTGGGGCAGCCCATCAGAGCCAAGACAGCTCCCAGGGAGACTAAAGAAATGCAGCCACTTCCGCAAGGAGCAATGGTGAAGTCCTGCATGCCACAGCTTTGTCACATTAGCAAGCTCTGCTTAAAAGCAGCCTTTCCTTCCAGGTAAAATATAGACCTCCCAAAACATTGAGCTCCTTCAACTTTGGTTAAAAAGCGGTGTCTAGAACATGCAAAATTGATTTCTTTATTGTGCAGAGCTATTGAAAAAAAATGAGGTTAGGACAAGCACCAAGACTTTTAGCAGTGTGGTAGACTAAGCTCTTACCTTGGGCTGCTACTGTTGTAACTGTGTGTGAGGATGGAATATTTCTGCTCATTCAGACCACCTGAAGGAGGCAATTTAATTTATCAGTGTGGTAGTCAAAGATGTAATTAATCCTCTGACTTGCAACTGTGGTGAACGCTCATCAGTTGTCTCTAGTGAAAAGGTCTTTCTGCATGGGGCTAAGGAATAAGGTCAGTCCTGCTGGGAAGTTTGGGTGCCTGCTGTAGGTGCTGAGAAATGCAAATACAGTTTTCTGGATTGAGCTTCATAGATCTCTGCAAAAAATTACTGGTGAGTGTTTGTTTCTACCTGCTAAACCCTTGTGCGGTAACTTGGCTACAATCAGCAGAACAGAGCATGGTAAAAACTGGCTACTGAAAGTGTTTGTGCCCTTTCTAATTGTATCTGAACAATCCTTTAGCTGCCTGATTGGTAAAGTCCTTTGAAAAGTGTTATTTTCAGATAAGGCAGTTGTGTTTTTTGCATGGTGACGCTCTGGTACTCTGATATTTAAGTTTGCAGTAGAGTTAAATTTAAGAGTAGTCTTTTTCTAGTCAGACTTTTCTTGACTAGTGATGTCTGGGCACCTATCCTTTTTGCTTGGAGGGACTGGTCCTAGCTATGCTGAAGTAAGTCTGCTGGAAGAGCTGTTCTTGCTTTGGCCTGAGGTGACTTTTCATTTCCCTTCTGTAAAGGGAATTACTCCATTTGAACTGGTTTTTTATTTCAGCTTTTATATCTCTTTCATGTGAAGACGCTGTGTCCTAACGGAACATGGCATTTCCCTTTCCTCAAACCCCAGTTCCTACAATATCTCCAGCTGGTGCTGCTTCCAGAAACCAGCTTTTTCTCTGTGGGTGAAGAGGGGTCTCAGTCTGTTTCTCAGTGAAAATGCCCCCTCATTCTTGGGGATCTAGCTGTGTAAATCATGGGAGCCCCTGTGTATTGCCCCAGGGCCACACGGCAGAGGGGCATTTCCAAACAGACTAACCTGGGGAAGGGGAGGCAGAGAGCTGCTGGGGTGTGACCACTATCACAGCTGTGCTGTGCATATCTCAGCTTTGTGCTGTGGCTTCTACTCTGTTGGCAATTGAATTTAAATCAAAACATAACTGTATTGCTCTGATGCTCTGGCTGCTAAATAGCAGCATATAAGTGGAATAAAATGAATAAAGTGAATAAATCAGTGTTACTTCACAAAATCGCTTCTATGTAGTAGAATTGCAGCAATCAGGGTTTAAAGTTAGATTTAAGAGTATCTGGTAAAGAACCTGATTGGCATTCAAAGGAAAACTGCTCTTGTTCACTCTTTCTGCAAGTGGGGGTAAAGCACTTGCTTAATCCAGAGGAATTAGCAGCGCTTGATGGCTAAAGTAATTCCTCATTCCTGCTCTGCCCCTGATTTTCACCCTGTAGCCTTTAGCTAGACAATTTTGCTTTGTGCCATTTTGGGTTTTTTTCCAGTTTTAAGAACACTTATTTCTTTGGTTCTCTAGTCCTGTGTGAATCTGCTCATTTCGCTGTATAAAGAGCTACATGGGCAAAAATGTACCTTGCCCTACTCAATGCCAAACTAGCCATGTTGAAGAAAAGGAAGTGGAACTGTTCCATACCCAAAACTGCAGGGTGATAGTTGGAAGGACGTGGTGGGATTTAAAGAGTCCCTCAAGATAACCATGTCTTGTCTTCTACTAATGTGGGCTGGGTCCAGGGGGCCAGGCAGACTCCCTGCTGCCGCAGATGTTCCGGATAGCGGGGTCCCGGGAGGGACTGCTTTGTTCTGGAGATCTCCAGCAGAGTCCCCAGCCACCAGGCAATCCTAGCAAGGTCAGCCTGAGGTGATCACGCGGTTCAGATCTTAGTGATTTCAGCTCTCAGTGATTTCAGCTCTCAGTGATTTCAGCTCTTAGCCTGCTAGGATTTGCCGTGGCTGGCTCAGGGAGAAGAGACAAGAAGGCTGTGTAGAGGTTCCACAGAATGGTTTAATGCAGGTTCTGTGAAGGGGTGTCCAGTGACGGCATCTTCCACTGAACTGGGCAGAAGTAGGGGTTTTTATAGGGTTGGTTAGGATTGGCAAACTATCCAATAGTTTTAGGGTCAGGGTGAAATAACCTTTAGTCTTCGGACATCTGGAATGTAGCCAATAGTATTACAGAGAGATAAGAGAGAGTCTTGAGGCGGGAAGCAGAGCCCAGTCCATGACTAGGCATTTCCTGTCTCCAAGGAGGCCTAGCAGCAGGCTCTGTAACTGCAACATTCTACAATGATAAATGATTCCCCATTCAGTATTGCTGCTATTGATCTTGGGTGCATCCCACTGTGTTTGCTACTGTTCCCATAACACATCTTCACCATCTGCTGCAGCCTTTAACCAGACCAAGCTCTACGAGCCTTGAACAAAAGAATTAGCCTATCCAGAGCCTATCCCCTTTTACCAGAGAGGGGGCAAGGAGAGAGAGAGAGAGACTGATCTGTCTTAAACCCCCTCAAGAGGTTGTTATTGCTGGTTGGCTTGTGAGGGGAAATGTGTACTCCAGGTGTGTCAGGCTGGGATGGGCAGGGAGGGATGCTGGCTTTCCTGGCTTATAGAAGTGATAATGGGCAACAGGTGAGCCTTTGGTGATGAAATCTTATCCTCAATCAACTGCATAGCAAAATTTCTGGCTTCAACCTACCCCAGCAATGCAAATAGTGACCAGGAAAGCTGATCAGGGGGCTACCTGAATATGGTTTTAAATACCAAATTATCTTCCAGATAGTCTGTTTAAAACACTAGCTTTTCAGGCAGGTTGAGTGTCTTAGATATTAAGGTCACTGAATTTGTCAGGTTCTGGAAACTTTCACCATAAGGCCATGGATCCAGGACTTTTTTTCCCCCTCCCTTTGTTTAAACCCTTTTTTTTTTCTCTCTCCACAATTTGAAATGGGCACAGAGACTTTCCAGGTAGGAGGAACTGGCAGAGTGAAAGAAGTCAAGGCTCAGTCATGATATTGTAGGCACTCACATTTTAATGAACTCTACTAAATGGCCCTGTGAGCAAACAACAAAAATACAATTTGTTTTTTTCCACCCTCTTTAAAGATGGTAGAAAAAAGAAAACTTGCCCATTTGAAAAGGTTTTTTTCTCTGCTGGGCATATGCTAATGAGGATTTTGCTGATTCTATTAAGAGTTATTCTAGTTTTATGCAGAACTGCCTTTAACTTCTCTAAAGTCCCATTAGTGTTGCTGGTCAAAAAGAAGGTCAGTGGCTATATTTGCCCCCTCAAAAATCATACAGTGTCACATTTTTATTGTTTTAAAGTAGAGATAATGGATGTCTGAGACAAATTGATTTATGCATTCATTAACAGACATGGATGGACTAACACTTGGTTTAATTTTTGGAGTTTTTTAATTGCGTCTATGGAAGTTGTATAAAGGAACTTCTCTGTGTCAGTATGTGCAAATTTATTTTGGCTTTGTGATGGAAAGGGTAGCCTGTAGTTTAAATCTTGATGTGTTATGTTAGCACTAATCTGCTTCAATCTAGATCATGCAAAATGAATCTATTGTTTCTGATCCTTAGAAAAATCTGTTGCCACTTACAACTGCCTGTATGATAACTTCAGTGTAAAAGGCCTTCATGCTTCACAGCCTGGTTAAAGACACTGAGAATAGGGTTTTTGTGGGTTTTTTTCCATTCTTGAACCAAGGAATTCCATCTGTTCTTGTGATCTGGCTATCTGTAACACTAAGGTATTTCTGCCCAAAGTTAACCTGATTGTACTGGAGCATCACATGCTTTGAAACATGCACTGTTATCTTCAGTGCTATTCCGAAGTAAAAAGACAGTGTAAGGCAAAAATGGCAGTTACTGGAGCGCTGTATTGGACCATGTACAGAATTGCTTGCACCAGGATTTTCCTGACATTCCCCTCCTGTGAGTAAAGAAGGGGAATGGAGAAAGCACACAGGGAAGTAAAGTTCTGCCTTATCAAACTTCCTGTACAACTTCAAAGCAGTATGACAAATAGTTTCCAGAGGTCTTCTAAGTCAGCAATTTTGGAAGTCTTTCCAAAACACCTTGGCTATAATAGCTGTACAGTTTGGGTGTCTGCCTTTTCTGGTTCAAATACTCCTGCCTATCAGTACAAGCATTTCCCTGTGTAAAGCTGCCCGACTGGTTTTGTCCTGCCTGCAGAGTTCATCTATCCCAGCTTACAAGGCCAGGCATGAGCTGGAAGAATCTCTGACTTTGTATGGTGTGAAACTCCCTCTCAAGTTTCATAAGCGAGATGAATACATTTGACTGAAATACAACCAGCGGGAATAACAGGCCAGAGCACTTTTCTTACCTGGCTCTGGTAAGTTTTTTCCTCAGAAGTTGCAACGTATTTTGCATATATCTGGTGATCTCTCACACTTTGCTCATAAGCAGTGTGCTGGATAACAATCTGGAGCTGTCTGTCAACACCATCGAAAGCTCTTTGGGTTTTGCTTTGGCAGTTTCCATGGCTCTGAGTTACTTACAAGAAGTACTCTGTGAACTTCCCTATCCCAACTTCATAGCAGAGGTCAGGCTCCAGGCAGGCTTGCATCCTGCAAAGAATTTCATGTCATCTAAAACTCCTGAAAATACCATTATTATGTATCTATCAGCAGCCTGGAAACCCATGAGATTATTTGGGATATAAAACAAAACCAAAGCTCTCTGATCTGGGGAGATCAAGAATTTGAACTTGATCTCCAAGCAAGGTGTGACACTTGGGATGGTCCTGTACAGGACAAGGAGTTGAACTCAGTGATCTTTGTGAGTCCCTTCCAGCTCTCCATATTCTGTGTAATTGCTTGCCCACTAGCTACGGTGAAAAACACAGGTGGCTTCTTAATTGATGGGGTTTTTTACTTTGTTTTGCTTTCCTTTCGTTGTGTAAGAAGACTAACAAAACATGATTTCCTCGCTTAGGGTACAGAAGGAAGGTGTTTTTAATAGGATAGGAAAAATATTTCCTGCACAGATCTAATGACAATATTCTATAAGTTCTAACAGTATTTCAGGTAAGGAGTGTCTTTGGGAAGATAGGAAACTTCCAGGAAAAAAAATACCCACCTAAAAACATCTGTTTCCAGTAATTTCTGGCTCCTGCTCAAGCACAGAATTAGTCAAAGATGGTCCCACATTTACATCCACCCTCTGCTTTTGCATGATCCAGGGGGTGGCAGAAGGTGCACAGGAAGGGAAGGCTTTGTCGTTCATATTTGTGGTTAGTCAGGCTTGAAAGACAGCTCAGCCTCCATGCAAGCTGAACTTTGTTTTGACTCATGACTCTTAATTCTGTCAACACCAACTCCCCCATCCAAGTTCATCAAAGCAATTTGTAGGAGCCTGCACCTAGGTGCTCTTGTCAGTTGGGAAGGGGAAAACCATCAGCTCCCTCAAAGCAAGAATTTGCTCTCCCTGCCAGGTGAGAGCAGCGAGTCCCAGCAGGGCAGAAAGACTTATAGAAGGGCAGTGAGTAACAGGGAGCCGGAGGGCTGATTTGGCATTTGGAGTGTGTCCCTGCCACTGTCCCAGCCTCTCCTGTAGCTTCTCAACATGCTGTTGTACTGCTTGCTGCTCCTGCACTTCCTGGGAGCAGCTGGCTGCAGCACATGCTGGGGCAGGATGTGATCTGGCTCTGGCTGAATTGCCGCAGTCAGAAAGGGAACAGTCCTGGGGAAGTCTGTGCATACAGGTTGGTTCCAGCAGGCACTGGCATTTAATAAACCTACAAACAAATCCTGTGCCTCAGTGCTTAGCTGCTGGGGATCCTACTTCATAGAAAGCCCTATTGCTTACAGTATTACTACAAGGAAATGGTAGATTTGGTTTTTCCCCTCACTTGGAAATTAGCCTTGCTAGCTACCCCCCACATAGCAATTCCTAGTGCATAGCAAAGATGGGTACAGAACACAACATTTGTCAATAAGAAGTAGTCTTTGCTGGACCAAGCTGAAGCATTCGATAACAGATAAAGATTGTTAAAGCTAGGCCAATTCATATCTGTATTACCAGTGAAATGCTAAATGCTGTCTGCTGCCTCTTTGTACAAATTGTCAGATGCACCCACCTTGAAAATGACAGTACTCCTGGTGATGTACCTTTTAGTCTTGATTCTTGGTTGCTGTATATTTATTCTTGCTCACTATGAGCTGCTCTGCAGTCATAAGAGCACAAACATCTGCACAAGATCACCTCTTGGCCTCTCTCCTCCTCACCTCTCAGAGTTTTCTACTTTTTTCCAGCTGTGAAGAACTGGGTGAGAATGAAACCCCAAATTATGCAAGGTCATACTGGAGGAATAGCCAAGTGTATGGAGGAAGCATTTAGAAAGTAGAGAGGTTTTTAACTGTGGGATTTGAGATGCTTCGCATGCTAAAGGAGCAGCACAATTCTCTATATATAGAGAAATTCTATGTATACAATAGAGGAAAACTCATGAGAGCTATCCCAGATGCTTTGCTTAATATTTGGGATTTCCTGTCCAGGATTGTTCATTTATTTCAGCCATAAGTAAATGAAAAAAACACAAACTCTACTGGGGTCCTGTAACCATAACCTTGAGCAAATTTTGGTGCTCCAGGGCAGCAATTCCTATTGGTGAAAATTGAACCTTGGACAGAAGCAGAGGGAAGGGCACATCCTGCCTCAGCAGCCAAGGGGTGACATGCTGAGCTCTGGGCCCAAACTCAGCTGAGAATGGGACCACAACAAAGGGATCCTAGCAGGTGAGTTATCATGGTCAGTTAGTGTAATTCCCCAGTGCATCAGCTGGTTCGGTGTAAGGTCAGGTTTTGGCCGTGGGTTTGGCCTCATAGCCTGCGTTTCCAGAGTGCTGCTGCATGACACCACAGCCTTTTGGCAAGTAAGCACTCCGGTTTTAGTTTTTTGCTCCTTTTCCCCTGCCCTTCACTAGTTACTTTCCTGCCTTCAAGGCTCTGCAACCACCTCGCAGTGATGATGGCACACTGATGTGCAGAACAGTGTCCCCCATCCTGGCAAGGGAAATCTCATCTCGCTGGCACACAGTGCTGGATGAGTTAATTCCCAACTGAAGTATGTTTGCAGGGTGTGCTTGGGTGTTCCTCTGAGCTGGTGGCAAAGGAAACAGAACAGGAGGTGCTAACAAAGGAGAAAGGGCCTGTCTGCAGCAGGAAGCTTTGAGAAGTAGGAATTTAAGGGATGAAAAGTTGTTGGCTTGCTGTAGCTCACGTCAATCTCTGGCAATTCGGTGTTTATAGATCTCGCATCCTCTTCCTGTTTACATCCCATTCTTCTGAGAGAAGTATGAGAAAGTATCTTTGAAAGTTGACACCCTTTCTGAAATAGATGCTTTAAGCTATAAATTCTTTTAAGAGAAAAAAAAATCTTTACACATTACTCTTGATGGTTCCTGGTGAGCAATTTCAAAACAATTGCTCCTTCATAACTTATAGTTGCTGCTCTGTGGCAGTAAAAATGTGTACCACAATGAATTTTTTTATATGCTACCTTGGGTTTGAAATGGTAGAGAAAAGTATAAATGTTCAAAATAACATCATTCCTAAGTAGGGACTTACCCATCCAATCTCCTTCTGAAGATGTAAAGTTATGGCTTTTGAAGGGACGTGGGTCCTTTGAAGTTTAATACCTAGCTTTCCTTGTAGGAAGAGCCAAGTTCAATTTCTCATCTGGACAGTGCATAGAATTTAACATAGAGGTCTTGTGTCAGCTTTGGGACTGAAGATCCCTCTTGCACACAGTTGTGAAAGACTTGAAAGCCTGCAGTTATAGGTGCTGTGACAACAGGCTGAAAGTACACCATGAACTTGTGAGGAAAGGCAGCAGATGCTGAGCACACGGTCTGTGTGCAGCAAGGGGGCTGCAACACACTGAGGCAAATTAATTAGCTGCAGATGCTCTGTGACTGAGCCAACGAAGGAGGGCCACGAGGGCCATATTGCCTCTGACCTGTATGCTACAAATGCTCATTCTTTCCCCCTCACTGGCTGTGTTTTTGGTGTATGTTTGGGACAGATGAGAGCTTTCACTTGAAACCTAAGTTCTGTAGGATAAGGAATTGGGTATCCCCTGCATCCTTTCTGCTCTCCCTTCTCTATCTGCCCCCTGATGTCTGTAAGACTAAGGCAGAGTGTGCAGTGTTTGAGAGGTGCATATAGCAGCTAAAGAAGTGAGAAGCTTGCTGGAGTCCTTAAAGCTGTATAGCAAGCATGTACTTTGCTAATCTTAGATGGGCTTTAATGTCAGCATTTCAAAAAGAACTTTGAAAGATCCCTTTTCACAATAACTACAATAAATGAGAAAATACAGCAGACGACTCTTAAGCCAACTTTTGAGAAGGAAGAAAAACCTATCATTGAAGTTCTTCTCTAGGCATCTCAAGAAAGTGCAACAATACCTGGGAAATCAAACTGAAAGGACTCAAAGTCAGATTAAAAGATTGAAGGCACTTGCAGGATTTTGCCATCACTAAATCATGGACTATCTTTTATGAAATAGTTCTTTAAAATGAACTGTTTCCAGTGTAACACTGGATGGTCAAAAGCAGGACCTTGCACTCCTCTTGACTCTGCTTGCTCCCAGACCTTCCTGGGACTGCCAAGACTTTTTCTGCTTTGCAGTCATTTTGTTCAACCCTTCATGGCTGACCTCCTGAGCCTCAATCCAAACTGTTGCTAAAAGGAACAAACTTGAATCAAATTATGCATGTAAGCACCTGACCTGAAGGATCCTCTTCCTCACAGGTCATAGCACCTGCAGCTTCCTTAGAAACCAGTGAAGGTCCTGACCAGTCCTCCCCTTGGAAAAACAGTAGAGCCTCTTTGGCTCCTGTAAGACAAACAGAAGGAGCTAAAAAAGGAGAAACACAGCTATTGTATTCCTATTGGGATAGAATCTCAAATGCTAGTGAGAGGCAACTATTCAGAGAAGTCGAATCACAGGGGTTTTACTGCTGTTTGGGAGGGGGAGCAGTGTTCTTTCTATTCTGTTCTATCTGTGGAGTCCCACAAATGAAAGATAAGCAAAGTCTTTACTCCAGTGCCCTGGTTATGCTGTTATATTTGGCAGCCAGGTTTGCAAACAGTAAGGAGCTGCCAGTCCTGCTTTTTCAGTTGGAATACTGTTCTCTGAGTAAGTTCTGATCTGTGGGTTTCTGTTGTCCATGCACAATTTGGGAGGTGATAGCAACCCAAAGTGTCAGTGTACACTCTGGTATTCTGGTCTGTAAATGCTACCTCTTTCACTGGGCTGTCAGGCAGAAATGTTAAATTCATTAGCATGGGAAACTACACTCTTTTGGCTTAAACTGAGACAAAACTATATTGTAGTCCTAACCTAGCCACCTGGAGAAAGCACATATATTTCAAGTGTTGGAAGATGGCAAATGGAGGCTAGCCTTGAATTTGGAAAGGAGCAGCTCTTGAGCGACCACGAGCATTTTCTGTTCCTTTTGCTCTAAATGGCCAGAGGACAGATAACTAATGAGCCATTTCTCAGATATGGTCCTTGCTAATAATGCAGTATCAGTTGTTTGGGACCCAGCTGTTCTGTGAAGTCAGACAGGCTGTTTGGTTTCTGTCCCAAATGCACGTGTTCTCATCAGGAAGAAAAATCAGAACTGATACTAATTGGCACGGCAGAGGGCACCTGCATGTGAGGGGAGGGTGAGGAGGCTCTGAGCACATGGGCTGGGAAAGGACTGGCCCCAAGCAGGGAATGCTGTCTCTGATGCTGACCAGGCTGAAAACAGAGGACAAGTCAGGCTGGCACTGATTTTGCTTTAATGGCCATTGAGGCTTGCTGGGAGATATGATTCATCGTGTGAGAGGTGAAGCTCTGACTCCAGACTGGGGATGCTAGTAGAGACTGGGAAGGGATAAACTCTAACCAGCAGGGAGCATATCACAGAATCATGAAATGCGCTGAATTGGTTGGGACCCACAAATACACCTCGTAGCTCTGCACAGGACAACTGAGACATGGTTGTTGAAGTTAAGACCTTTCTACCTGCAGAAAAAGTTTTGTTCTTGTCCAGCATGCCTTGAGTCCTGTTCTGAGCTGAGGTTTTAGGGCTACTGGCATCTGTGCAACAGAGATGCTGCTTTGGTTCAGATGCCAGCGCAGCTCTCCCACATCTGAGCTGTGAGTCTGTGCTAAAGGAACACACTGCATCTGATACTCTGGTAGATAATAAGGCCAGTTGTTGCCGGCTCCCTATTTGTTTTTCAAGTGACATGCACTGGAAGTGAGGCCTCCGTTACCTGGAGAGGAAGGTGGGAATGATACCTGCATTTACATCCACTGGAGTACAGGATGAGCTTTACAGCTGAGCAGTGTACCTATTACCAATGAATGGCATGGCTTTTCTTCCAAATGGACAACTGTGCCTCTTCTCTTAAAATACACCTGGGAAAATAAGTGAATCATTTCTCATCAGGCTACAAGAATTCTGAAACTCCTCTCTAGGGTTCCTTCTACACTCTTCTGTGTGCATTGTAATTTCCTGTAACAGTCCTAATCTGCTTCCCATAGGTACCCATGGGAGCCTTGTTATCGACCTCAACTGGAAAAAGGATTGTTTCTCTCCCTCATTACAGCTGCTATTAGCTGGCATAGTTCTTGTCTGTCTCCATCACAGGGGCCATTAACGTAATAGGTCAGAAAGTGAGCTCTGCCTCTGCCCCTCAAAGGTGTCCCAGCAGTGTGAGGATGGAGCACGCTGTCTGTATGAGAGGGAGCTGCTCTAGCTCCCCATCCACTGTGGAGTGCTGAGACCTGGGGCTGTCAGAAGGGGCATCCTTTGCTGGCATTAACACTCCCACATGACGTCTGGGAGAGTGATACGGGTGACAGGCTGCCCTGATGGCTGCTTTTTAATTGCCTGTTCCTGGAGCAGCCTCTGGGCTGAGCTGGCACTCCGCAGCTCATTACCTGCGTGGCCTCCATGGGCTTCCTGCAGAGCTCCTGGGTAAGAGACATGCTGAATCAGCCTTGGAGCTTGCCTTCCTCTTCTGCATTCCCACAGTAACTAGACACCAGAGCTGGGCTGAGCTGCCAATTTAATCAGAGCTCTTCCTCCCGCAGTAGCATCACAGAGCACTGTGATCTTTCTCTTCAGCACTGGGAACATTCAAATATAGGGCCAGGCCTCAAGTGGAGGAATTGGAAGCAGATTTGGTGGAGAAAATACAAGGACAGTGGAGTCCCATGAGTGTTCTTGGGGCAGGTCACAGGTCCAACAAGAAAGATTCTGGGTTAGCTGTGGCACCCAAAGACCCTACCGAAAACCCTACCTAAGTTTTAGCTACCTAAGCTAATTGTGTGGAAGGCCAGAGGCAGGTGTAGAACAGGCTTGTCATGGTCTTGGACTGGCCTCTGGAATGTGTCTCAGATCATGGTGCCTTCCAGGGAGAACCCTTCCTTCTTGAAAATCAGCCCCTTTCTTTGCTGCCTGCAGAAGAGGATGGTGATATCAGCTCATTCCTCTGTGTTTCTGCTCTTGTGTTTGCAGTGCCTTGGGCCACCCCTTGCACAAGGCATTTGAGATGAGAGGGCAGGACAAAGAATTGATCCTTCTGCCCTTTGCAGCCTGCTGGCACGGGCCAGCTGTAAACACCTATGTTACAGTAGCAGCACTGATGTCCAGGTCTTGCCAGGTATGTCCACACATGGCACTGAGCCTGAGACCAGCACAGTGTCTGTGCTAAATGTGGGACGGGAGTGGCATTAAAGTCTGACTGAGGTCACAGATCTCATTGCCAGATGTCTCTCCTTAATGTTTTCTTATGCCCATACTGACTAAAAGGGATGTGGAGGAAGAGATAAGAAAAATAAGCTTCTGTGGTAGGCAACATAGTCTTCAATCCTGAGATCAAAGCATCAAACTTCAGTCTGGAAAAAGGAAGACTTGGTGATGTGCTTTTGGGGAGAAAAGAAAATCAGAAAATGAGATTAGAGAAGTACTCACAGTTCTGCACACGGCCAGTATGAAGAGCTTGCTAAGAGCCATAGAGATCTGTAATTACATTTGTATGGATTATACTAATCCATGAATTTGTAGCCCATGAGACCTGGCCATTTTGGGCTGGAGAAATACAGAGTTGTCAGGTAGTGCTTCATGATGTGCTAGTACGTGTCTTGTGGCTTTTATTTCTTAACCTCAGGAGGACCTTTCTAGGGGCTGCTGCCCTCCCACAGTCTGTTCTGGTTAGCAGTGATAATTTGTCTTTTTGGGAGTGTAACTTCAATCGTACATTTAGGAGACAGAAAAACTTTACCATCCTTTGAACTTGCTTTAATGCACAGCATAATCAGGGATTTATTTAAATATAGTTCAGGAACTAACTTACATGTTCATATTTTCTTACTGTGACGTTGGTCATGCAGATGCAAGCAATCTTAACAAAAATCACTGATCACACTTTACATTGTTCACCTTTGGGATTAAACTCAATGCAACTTCATCTGTTTGACTTCTAACATTCCTCATTCTCTGTCTTAATACTGTAATTTCAGGGTCCAAGTCCCCACAGGGGATGGCTCGGCTCAAGCTGCTCACTGGCATTTCACTCTTTGCATCCCAGCTCTCCCTCATGGCTTTGGTAATTGTTCGGGTATCTCTGACAGTAACAATTTATTTGAGAATTTTTTTTTAGCTTGCTAATGTCTCTGCTGGGACAGAGGGAACACTTTCTTAAGCTTATCAAATAGTAATATTCTCTAAAGAGGCTGTTGAGGAGTGTGACTACTTACATATCCACCTGCAACAAAAGGTTGTGGCCAAGTTATAGCACCTTGCAGATTATTAAATGGACTGAAAGATAAATTTGAAGATCATCACCATCAAGGCATCCTGGCATGGGTTAAAGTAACTGATCCTTGCGCTGAGATACTGAGCACCCTTCATGCCTCCTGAAACTGAGGATGCTGAACGCGTTTGTGAAGCGAACATCTAATACCTCTGGTACTGAACAATTCAGGCTTAATGGAGAACAGCAATGGGACAGTTCAATATTTGACTGGACTCTGTTTTGTGTTACAGAGTTTGCATTACTAATGTTGTCGGCAGTCCGCTAGTGAAGGTCACATTTCAGTGGGTTCTGCAACCATTATTTGTTGGACCTTGCATCTAGTCAAAGTGTTTTCTTTAAAGATGTACAAAACCAGGCAAGGCAGATGAGTTGTGCCAGAGAGTAGCCCTGAAGATCCTTTCTGAACAATCACGTGTTTCTAGGAATTCATACTGGGGGGAAAACCACATAAAATGCATCTTCCATTTACTGGGGGCAGGGAAATAGCAATATAGTAATGGAAGGGCAGCAGGGCCTCACAAGTGCCATTTGGGAAGTGTTAAAACAGCAGTAAATGAATTTCTGAACTACAGTGTGCTTGTGAACTGTTAACCTGATGTGACTCCTTCCTGGCACACAACACACTTTAAAAAATGCTCCAGCATGTGATGCTGCCATCTGCTATGAGATGGTGACATCTTCATAGTGGCCTTTAACAACAGGATTTCTCTCACCAGACTTCATGTGTTCCTCTGTAAAACATGGATGACTTCAGTAAGCCTTCTCAGTACCCTGCCCAAACTCTTATTCCAGACCAAAATCCAGGAGCTGATCCAGAGCATGGCCAGCCTTTGTCCCAGACACCAGTGGCTGTAAATTGCCATTAATTTTGGTGGCACTGGGATTCAGTACTCTTGTGCGAGGTATAGGAGAAGGGAAGAGACAGATGTACCTAGACTGGTTCATGTGTCAGACACCCAGTAGAGGGGTGCAGACAGACAGCGCTGCCCTCCTCGGGTTAACATAACCATGGCTGGACCTAGTTCAGAGTGTGTGGGCTGATGGGTGTTAGAGAGGGATTGCTGCCTTTGGCTTGCTCCAAGAAAGTCAATATTCCTTATCCTGACAAAGTTTGAAAATAAAAATAAATAAAATGTTTTCTTTGTCTCACTCACATAGTACATCTGCTCTGGACAGAAGATACTGTTTGTTCCTCAATATTATTTACTTGTTACTCACGAGAGAGTCAAGAGAGCTACTAAAACTTCATTAGAAATCTTCAAGCTGGAAATAGAGAGGAGGGAAATATGGCCCTGAGGGTGGGGAATGGGTGGGGGGAAGGTGAGGAGAAATATTGTGTTGTGTAGAGCATTTGAGATTTAAAACTCAGTCACATTTGCAGAGTAAACTGATATCTGTGGTTCAAAATGGCATGTGAAGTGCTGCTTTGCCAGCACTCCTGGGGATGTGCATCCTGTTCCCTGGCTCAATGGGGTTCAATAGAGCTGCTATTCTTTCTCTGCAGACTATTTGGCACCACCTGCTCTGACATGGCTGTGGTCAAAACAGGCTTCTACAATCACAGAGCTACTGTAAAACTGGCTAAGCATCATCTGACAGAGATATGGGTGTGCCAGAGCTTTCATACAAAACATGTCTGATGTGTTGAAGCAGGACTTGGCTCAACAGGATATTAGAGATTTACTGGTGGAGTGAGTTCTGAGGCAGATGTGGACTTTTCCCTAGTCCTACTGCATCCCGTTGCATCTGCTGATGCAGAGCATCCTGTCCCTTTGTGTGCAGCAGCTCTCTGGCATCAAGGAGCAGTGCAGCAAGACTGCCCAGACACACTCAGAAGCTTCCCTGGCACAAGAACTACAGCATTTGTGTTAAGTAAGAAAATGTAGAGCTACTTTTACCAGCTAATTACTGTGTCAGAATGAGTTAATTAGCCCATGTCATGATGAAAACAGGGTCTTGTATATGCAGATAGGAATGGGTAGTATCAAAGGGCTGTGAGGCAGGGAAGGAGGAAATGGCCCTGTGGATTGGATACTATGCCTCACAAAGAGGGAATTGCAGTCTGCCAGCCAGTCTTGATTGTCTTGCCCTTATCTAGACAATCTCTTCCCTGACTGCTGCATGAAATGTGGTACATCTGCCAATGAACTGAGGTTTACTAATCACTTCATTCCCTTCTCTCAGGTTTTAGTGCATCATTGGTGAGACAGTCTCTCCCTCCCCTTCTCAGTGTGAAGTTGATGAGCCACAGTGGTGGGAATGGCAAACTCCTTACTCCTGCCCCTGAGTGGGTGGCTTGGTGGGTTTCTCTGCTGCCTTGGACTGGGCTGCTTCTCAGCGTATGCTACTCATTTTATCAACTAGGAGAGAGGATAAGAAGGTAGTGAAAAAGGTGCCTCCAATGCAGGGTGCAGAATAGAAATGAGCAGTAGGTGGAGGAAACCCTTTGAACAGGAGGTCCCTGTGCAGAGCAGGCAAATGGTGGGGAGCCATTGTTGGCACACTTGGACACAGTTTTTTATCTTGGTCAATGAACCTGTGAGAAGGTTTCAGTTGGGGGGAAAATGTTCACAACATTGTTTTGGATGAAATAGAAAATTAAGAAAAAAACTAAGGTAGAATTTTTTTTTTTTTTTTTTTAGTGAATCCAGTTACATTATTGCTGCTGCCTTGAAATGTTGAAGTCCCTGAGTAGAAGGATCCAGGCTTTTACTTTACTGCTGCAATTCTTACCTTCTGGTGCAGAGCTTCTGTGTCAAATGTCATAATGCCTGTTATTTTATGAGCACAAAAGAGATGAAGTTAGAGAGGACCAGTTTCAAAGTATAAAGGCACATGAGGACCCTAAGCAGAGTTCAGATGCTGTAGGGATGTGGTTGCAGACACTGGAACTCTATCTTCTTGTCACCTTAGATCAAGCTTCCCTTAAGGAGCTCAGCTGTTACTCTGAAAGTAAATTGCAAATTGTTACTTAGGCTTAAACATTATGTTTGGGTCAGTGCCACTCATAAAGATGCAATTTGGAAGTGAAATGCACTTACTGGTTGCTAATACAAGAAACCTGTGTCAGTGTCTGTATCATCTCGGGTTTCTCTAGCGTTTTAATAGCAGAATGTTGGAGCCATGTCAGTGGTGTGTCTCTTGCCTGCATTTTTTCCTGGTATCACTTTGTGACTCTCCTTGGAGAACTCCACATGATCCTACACACTTTAATACTCCCTCCAGCAAAACCTCTTAAAGGATTACCTTGACTTGTGATTAGAAGTGGCAGGGAGCACTTGGCAGATCTGAAACTCAGCAAAGTAGTGAAGTTTGCTTTCTGGTATTTTTTTTCCCCTCTTATCACTGAATGGTTGTAGTTGAAAGGGACCTCTGGAGATCGTCTAGTCATCTCCCTCCCCCCACTTCCTCAGATTCAGCTATTGCTTATGTTTCAGAGTTGTCAGATTGCAAATGATACCTGGAAGGGCAAGTGGGGTTTGGTTCAAGACCCAGTGTTTAGCCTAGGAGACAGAGGGAATGCTTATTTTAAGTGCTGGAGAAGCTCTCCTTTTGACAGCTGTTCATGTAAGTTCTTATACTTTGTCCTTCGCTAAAGAAGGTCTATATCTGCAAGCAGAAACCTGAAGAAGGAGGCAAGGTCTTTAGAGGGCATCAGAAGGTGGAACAACCAGCTGAAAATCAGTATCAGGCCCTTGAGGAATAGTTGAGCCTGGGGGAAAGGGATGCTTGCTGGATGCCTCCATATTAGAGGCTCCTGTTGAAACTCATTCCCTCCCAGATGCTGTGTTCTTCCATGTAGAGCATAGTAAAAGGTGTCAATTCCTACTTTTAACCCCAAATTGCATGGGAGATGTTGTTCCATCTCTTGGTGACTCTTGATACAACTTCTCGTCACTGGCTGGGAGTTGCTGGGGCAACTTGTTCAATCTGGGTGAGAATTAAGCTGCACTCAGTGGCCCATTGATATTTACAAGAGCATATGGCTGAAACCCTGTGACCAAGTCACAAGGGAGGGCTTGTCTTCTAGTGGGTGCTGACTTCTGTGGTCTGTGTAGTCACACAGATTCTGCCTGTTCCTGTGCCAAATGCTTCATGGAGGATGTCTCACAAGTTTTATTTCCTCTACGTCAATCCAGGGTTATGCAAAGCCCTACCTAACTGCAGAGAACCATGATGCCTTATTATTTACCCCCAGCCTCACAGAAGCATCACAAGTGTTTTCAAAACCAACCTGGTGTCCAAAGTCAGAGACATGCATGAAAGAAAGGGTCTGAACACCCTGTGCCTGATGCACCATGCATCCTTGCCTAGAGGGTCTCCACAGACTGGCCAGGAGACCTGACTGGTGACTGGTGGGTTCACAAAAATCAGAGAGGCACATGGGCTTCATTCTAGCATTTGTAAGGCAAGAATCACTAGAAAGCTCACCTTGGACAGCCTTGACAGCATGCAGTGTTTTTATTTCAAGTGTATTAGTGAAATTTACTGGAGACTCAGGTTTACATTCTCAAAATCACTGATGTGCTTAAAAGCGCTGAGGGACCAGGACCTCTGCTCTTACATCTACCTTCAGCACTGGGCAGCACTTCTAATTGCTAATTTGGGAATAGTTTGGAGTCACCTATCAGGCATGAGAGGTTCATCGCTCCTCTTTCTCTAAAGCTTTTAATGATCACTAACTGAGCTGCACAGTAATCACCCAGGACTGATGTCTTAACTCCAGCTGAGGCTCATACAGTGCTGAACGCCTATGCTCACACAGCTCACATTTGGTAGGGTCAGATGGAGACCCAGGCTATCCTTGACTTTTGAATTTGCTTTTGTTGTATCTCCAGGCAGATGAGTTTGCTTTGCCCCTGCAAATATGGGAAGGAAGGTGTGTGAATGTACCACTGTAGCTTATAAACCCCTGTGAGATCCTGGACTTCCTAGTTCAGGCGTGTGTGGTGCTGACAGTGTCCTGTAGCTCTTCCTGTGATTCTGTGATGAGATTTACTCCTCTGGGGAAGCAGCTGGGGCAAGCCCCTGCCTGCCCAAAACATACCTTTTGCCTCCTACTTCTACCAGTGGAACTAAACTTTCTCGCCTGTCTGATGGTGTTCTGCCAGTGCTTTTTTTGCAGTGATAGCAAGATGATTAGTAGATACTTTGGATGTGGAGTTAGAGACAAAGGGCTCTCCTCTGCCTGGCTGGCCTCAACCTCTCAAGAAGCAGATGTGTGTGAGGCTTGGATGAAAACAGCTTTCTTTGACCTGAGCCCTGGAGATCCTCAATCCCTGATGAGCATGCCTGCCTTGCCTGAGGCTTTTGGCAGGCTTTGACCCAAAGGAGTGAGGGTAAAGCATCTGGGCTCTGTTTATTTTCCGGGATGGAGGATGTGTGTGAGGAGGGGGGGTGTGCCCGTGCACATGTGCCGAGTGCAGGGGTGAGCACTGCCACCACCACCCGTGTCCCAGAGCTGATGTGCCAGCCCATGGCAGAGGCAGGATGCTGTGCAGGGAGATCAAAGAGCAGAGCCGAAATGAAAAGATGACTACCAGCAGTGGGGAATAAGCCTTGAATTCCAGCATGAAGTTCACTCCTTTCTTTCAAACCATTGCACAACTAAGGACATGCCTAAGCCATATGTTAAAGGTGTTAGAGGGATGAATGTGGCGCACATATGTTTGCCTTAGCCTTTACCTCAGGGTGGACTGACTGGAGAAAAGGATAAGCACTCTGGGAACTCTTTACCATAAGATGTCAGGCACTTTGCTTAGTTTGGTCAGTTTAGACTGCCTGTGCACAGGAATTAGGAATATTTTCTTCTACTGACTCAACTCCTAGAGCTAAATAGCACCTCCCAATAACACCCAGTGACCCTTAACGGTTTGAGGTAAAACTTGAAGCTTACTAATATCTCTTGCAAAAGATAAGCAGGCTCTGTTACCAATTTAGGAAGGACGTAAATAAAGAAATCCCTAAATGATTGTTCTACTGACCTCAATATATCTTGTGGGAAGAACTTCCTAAAACCCAAGAACTAAGGCTGCAGAACAGGAGACAGTAACCAGGTGATTTATTTCTCTTTCAGAACACAACATCGCTCACTGGGTTTTTGTTTGGTTTTCTTTTTTCCCTTTTTTTTCCCCCCACTATAGTAAATCCATTCAATATTACATTTCTAATTCAGGATAACAAAAACCCACACACATAGAAGGAAACAAAGCTAGTGATGCCTTATTGTTCTCATGTCATAACCAGGGAGTATTACTGTGCTGGAAGAGCTGCTCTGTATTGCTGCCTTCAGTTCACAAGACTAGAAAGATGTTCCAAGGACAACTGGGTGTTTGGTACAGCTATAGTATATATTCATCCAAGGAATTTTGGGTGCTTGATGAGAAGACAGAGAAGAAACATTTCCCATCATGATTAATGGGGAGAGACTGGTTTCACTTGCTACAGTTCATTACAGAAAATTAGCAATGACAAATCACGTATGGCTGCGAAGGGCAGGGTGTTCTTTTCACCTTTTCTTTTTCATTTAACAAAACCAAGCACTACATTGATCAGCACTACCAGCTAAGAGAAACAGTGCCTGATGGCTTGGGGCTGGTTGGGTTTCTTTGGGTTTTCCTCTGTGGCAGAGGCTGATGAGCAATGCTGTGACTGGCTGTGCTGCCTCTCAGGCTGGAGCACTGTCCAGGTGCTGTGGCACTGCCTCTGCTCCTCAGCCACCAAGTCTGGCAGCCTGTTCTCCCTGGCACTGCACCATGGCACTGCACCCTAGCTTCCGGGCCCATTTAACCTGCCTGCACCTGGGAGGGAAGCAATTTGTCTCATAGCCCTAGGCTTCTCCCTAGTTGGGCTGTGAAGCATTTTGTACTAGCTTCAGTCTTTGCTTCCTGGGAAAGATTTACAAGAAGGCCTTCGCTAGCATTTGGTTTCACTTGCCCATTTGAGCTAAGGTCAAGATCAGAGAGTGGGTAAATGGGCTTTCCTAACTTGCTGACATCCAGCTCTTCTGTCTACCAACTCCATCTCTGAGCTAAACAACACTTTAAGAAAGCATTTCTTCTTTCTGTCTCTTTTTTTAAAATTTTTCTTTAAGTTACTAAGGAAATGCATATATTTAAGGTAAAGCACTGTATAAAACTGAATTGTGGTGTTTTCTGAGTCAAGTGCATTACATCTGGGACGTAGAACGGCTTTATTCACTATTTCTGAGAAAAAAAATATCCATGGATAATTCCTCTCACTGCTAAAAATAACCCTTTTTTTATTATTTTTTTTCCTGCTATATGAAAAACCAGTAGGCATTGCAAATCTTTCTTTATGTAAACAGTAAGGGACATGAGTGGATCACATTTTGGGCTTCAGTTGGCAAGCTATCTAAGCTGAATTTTGCTGGTCTTTCTTACAGCTTAAATTAGTTTGTCCTAATCTCCAAAGAGGTTGTTGTACCTCTTTTTCTGAAACCTCACTTTTATTTTGTTTTGCACAGCAGAGTTGTCAGTGCTCATAAAGTCTTGCCTGTTCTGTGTACAGATGCAATGCCACGTTCTTGCTCTTCAGTTTTGCCCATATAAATGAGGAAAATAACCAGGTCAACCAGTCAGCTGCTGTTCCAGGAGCTTTCAATGTTATTGAAATTAAAGGAGTAAACTGTGATGTGGCTATGAAGTTCTACCTGTGGAGCTGTGTCTGGCTCCCTGCAGCTGCTCCTGAGCCTTACCATGGAGCTGCTACTACAGGGAAACATGAGAGTGGGCACAAAAATCTAGGTTTTGGGATTGGGCTTATACACAAAATCTTAAGCCTACTTTGACAAGAAAATAGAGAGGTGTTTCCTTTGGTGTTTCAAAGTCTCAGAGAAGTAATAAATTCAAGGTAATTTTCTTTTTGTAAATTGGATCCTCGCTGTGGAACGGTCTCTTAATTTTCCATTTCTCCAGTGAGATCTATCATATGTCTCCTACCTGTGTCTGACTAGTTTAATATTCTCTCTCTTGCCACTTAGTATTCCTGTATGGCTGCTTATTGTTATAAACTATTTATTCAACTTTTCAGGTGATTACAAGAACAAATACTTTAGTGTTGTACTGACATTATGTGTCCTTGACAATGCCCCAACAACCCCTTCCCAGAGACATTGCTCTTCCAGATAAGGAAACAGGGAAAGTGTGACTGAATACCATGCATGTGCAGAACTCAAACATTTCCTTACTCACTCAACCCCAGATGTTCTTTTCCCAGGCTTCATATCCAAGTCTTCATTAGAAATTTGAGAGAAATACTTCACTGTGGCTGCTGGCTTGGCTACTTTTCAGGTTCAGGCTGGTTCACAGGCCCTTTTTTCTTCTTATTTTTTAATACTTCTCCAGAAACTTGTATCACCATCTTTAGCAGTGCAGAAAAATATTCAATATTTTAGAGCTTCTTTGTAGCATGTTAATCTCTGAGACTTAAAAAAAAAATCTCTTGGTCCCAGCCTCATTTTTAATAGGATAGCAAACTAAGAGGATACATGAGGATTATTCTAATCTCACCCTGGAGCTCTCTCCAGCACTACTGCCTGTATGGGACCCATTATTGAACTGCCTTCTCCAGTGCTCTAGAAAACGGGCACTTATCTTGATTTAACAAGTAATGATAGCAAAAGCCTGAGCTGTCATGCTTTAGAAATAATGGATTCGCTAATTGATTGTGAAAAGAAATATTAGGCTGGAGCTGAACACTCTTTGGAGTGCCTTCTTCTCCTTGCTTTAGTCTTTAGCTCCTTGAGACCGTGTTTGTAGACTGAGGGGGGATATATTCAATACAATCAACTACTCCTTTTACAAAGCACATGCAAGGGACTACTGGAGGTGAGGTACTTTTCCTCATCTCGCAGCTCTCCTGGAGCAGCCCACTGTGTGTGCGCTGGAGGAGCAATGGAGCTGGTGAAGGGTCTGGAGCACAGATTTGATGAGGAGCAGCTGAGGGAGCTGGGGATGTTCAGCCTGGAGAAAAGGAAGCTCAGGGGTGACCTGCTTCTCCCAGGAAACAAGTGACAGGATCAAGAGGAAATGCCCTCAAGATGCACTCTAAGTGCCAGGGGACGTTAATGTTGGACATCAGGAAAAAATTCTTCACTGAAAGAGCTGTCAAGCATTGGATCAGGCTGTTCAGGGAGATGGTGATGTCACCAGTGCTGGAGATATTTAAAAGAGGTGTAGATGTGGCACTTAGGGATGTAGTTTAGCGGTGGTCTTGCTTGGCAGTGTTGGGTGAATGGCTGGGCTCAGTTTTAAGGTCTTAATCAAAATTATTTTATTATTCTGTTGCTGTGGCAGAAGATAAACACACAAAGCCTTATTTGCCTATGTAGTCTTTAAACCTTTTGGGTCTGAGCTTTAGGGACAGCACATGACCTGCGCAGGAAAATAACTTCTTTCTGGAGATGTTCATTGCTTGGAGGTGGTGGGAGACCAGTCTGCCCAGAAGTGCAAATTCCAGCAAGGATGTATGAAACTGGTCCTTGAGACACCATACACATTCTCCTACCTCTCATCATGGCAATGAATGTGTTTAAGGGCATAACTGCTTTGACCTCAGATATAGGTCCTGTAGCTTATTTGACCTATAGCCAATGCACAGTCACACTGCTCTTCCTTCAGCCCTTATCCATGGGTGAGGAACTAAGCGAGGGCAGGCAGGATTCAGTTGCACAGCAAAACTGAGTCAAGCTGGGACCCAAGTGCAGGTTTTACGTGTCTGTACAGTTTCACTGTGTGATACTTATTTCTCCCTCTCATACTGAAAAGAGCTACATGTTGCTGTCAGACTTTAGTCTTAAATGTCTTTAGACTGTTTTCAAAAGGCATAACAGACTACCCCAAGCAGAGGAATTACTGCTGTTAGCAGCACAATAATAGTTACACACATGGTTTCTTTCTCCTTTTCTCTCCTCTACTCCCCATGATAAAATTTCTAAAATGTTGTACACTGCACAGAATGCAAACAGACATTGGGTTAGTTAAAAACATACTTCTCTTTATTTGAAAGTTTTCTGTTCACAGATAAAAGGCAGTGGATACATTTCATAGTATACCTTTTTTTTAAAGTATGCTTATTATCAAATGTGTCTGAGAAAAGGGATGGTTACTGGCTCTAACTTCCCACAACAAACACTGAAATTAATGAAACAATAAATTAAAGGAATAGTAGTAGTCCACGTTACATACAAAATAGATGTTAACAGATACAATAATAACATGAATGATGACGGATTCAGTTTCCCTTCTCCTTAGAAATTCAGTGTCTTATTAGAGTGGTTGCCTAAGTTGATTTTTTATTCAAATTCAGTGGTGATCTGAAGCTTTGAAACACAAAAGCCACACAATTTTTTTAATTGAATGGGAAGGTCTTTAAGAAACCTTGCCAGTGAGAGTGAGGGTGCTGTTCTCCTGCCCCTTTCGTGGCCGGGTCCTAGTCCTGTTGTTGAGCCCTTGCTGCTGCAATGAGGCAGACTTGCTCCTTCAGCTGTAGCTGATCCTGGCTCCAAGTCTCTTCTAGGCCTAACAACTGTTTACAGTGCCGCCACTGAGTATTCAAAGGAAAAAACTCTGCAGGGAGGGAGAGTGAGGTGTCATGCAACCGTAGTTCAGTGTACTGGCCATAATTTCTGAGACTGCCCTAATGGTCCTATATAAATGCTCCTTGCTGGAAATGCAGTACTTGGGCCCTCTGTGGTATTGAATCCCAGAGAGTGTTAAAGAAACAGTTTTAAGAGATGTACCTTGTCAGTGTACTCTCTTTCCTGTTTACCTGGACTCATGTGGGTTTCCGTGAGTGCTTTCTGGCAGGCAGGTTTTGCCATGGAGCTGGCCCTGTGTGTGGGCTGAATGTCAGGGTGACACCTGCACTTGTCTCCTGCCTTGAGCTGGAGGCAAACACCTTGTTCATCTGTTCAGGGGAGCTTCAGAAAGTGCCAGAGCTATGGTGGGGAGGTAGGTATTCAACAGGGACATGGAGACATGCATGACAAACTTGTGAAGCAGAACAGCAGGAGATCTCCATTAGGGAACCAAGTAGCAGAGTCCATGCAAGCTGGAGCTCCAAGAAGTCTTACCACAATGTGGATGCTGGCCTGTACATTACTCAGTGAGAAAAGTCAACCATGTTCTGAATTACAGGGCTGTAATTCAACCCTGAGGATCTGATGACTATAGAAACCACCTGAGCTCTGCTGCCCTGGTTTGACAACCATATGCTCCTGGAGGCAATTATAGTCCTGTTGTATGCCTCAGCTGCCTGGCACGTTTTTCTTCCCTCCTTCTGTACTTAACACTGAGGTAGCAGTTTCAACTAGCATTAAAACACACAAAAAATGAACAGGATCTTAGTGGGAAAGTAGTCCAATGACCTTCAAAATTTGCAAAAACACAATGTGGCTATAAAATGAGTAACTGAAGTAGAAGAGTAATTCTAAAAATATCAGAAAAACAGTTACAAAAAAGTACAGTACTGAGTTGCAAGACATTTTCTATTGTATTTTTAAAAATTAAGAACTTGGGTTTTTTTTAATTCTTCCCCTGATACCAGTATATCTCTGATACCATTAAAAAAATTCTGTTGCAAAGTAGAAGTACACAAATTTTTGAAGACATTAGCTCTTTTGAACAATTATCCAATTGGCTTCAGTTGAGTATTGCTTTTATTTCCTACAAAAATACATGTTTAACTATGTATGTGTATATATTGACATACGTGTCTTGCAAAAAAATATGCATTCCTTCTGAAGGATACAAGGAAGATCAAAGTAATGGTAGTAATCATTATGACAAGACTGAAATGACATATTATTCATACAATATTTAAATATAAGCAACACAAATCACCACCATAGGATTTTTTTTTTTTGCTTTACAACCCCTGTAATACTAAAGAACATTTATATTAATACCTAAATAAATTGAGATAAACTACTCCTATAGGGGCTGCTGTTAGTTACTTCCCCTGTACTTAATACCACAGAGCAAATGAGGTCCAAATTTTAGTTAAAGAACATGGTTAGCTTGAATTTCACTCTATTGATTTAATTATTGGCAGGAATGTGAAAATATATTCAGTGTAAGAAAGCTGTTAAAGCCGAAGGGGAAAAAAATTCTTATAATTCTTAGAGCTATTTTCCAAGAAATATTAGATGTTCCAGCTATAATGCTGCATTTTTAAATCAGGGGAAAAAATCCACGAATAGAGGAAAAGAGTGTTTATGAGCCTTCAAGGAGAACACTTCACTGACATTAAAGGCAACTTTGCAGACTCACTTGAAATGTATCAATTTGTAATCTACACATTTACAGGAGCTGCTCTGCTCTGAAAGCTGTTTCCCAATCTGTGCCAAAACATATGAGGCTGCGTAGCATACTTCTGATGATAGACCTCCAGGCTCTGTTTCTCCATAATTGATTTAGTTATTAGTTATGCAGGGGAGAGAAGAGATCCCTGAGGCTTAGTAAAACAGTATTCAGTTACTAAAAGCAGCCCTTTGTGAATTAATGCCATCCTACCAGCTCTTTCTGCTCATTATTCCTTCAAGTCTTGTTTTCCTGGACACCAGCTGTCACAGAGGAAGTCTCCAGCCTTTTCTTCTCCTGCTTCCTTGGCTGACTGAAGTTGCACCAGCATGGTCTGGAGCGTCTCCTTCACCACCTGGATCTCCCTCTGCAGAGCCTGTGCAAGCTTTATTAAGGAATAATCCATAGGTGATTGGCAGTCCCTTTTCTCTTTCTAAGTTATTAAGTACATTCTTGTTCTGCTGTTCACAACAGATGGCCATGGCTATCTAATTGTAGCTTCAACTTCTTCCAAATTGTTTGGATTAAATATTAATACATTTCTCACACTTGCTAGCAAAAGAGAAATGCAGAAAAACTCAAGTTCTCAAGTAGCATTATTTAGCAGTTTAAAAAAAGGAGGAGATGGGGGATACTGCTTGAATCCCTTCTCATGGGAAGGAAGAAGACAAAAAATTGTTGTATACCATGGAGGCAGCAGCACTAGGTGTAGTTCCCTGATAGATGGAGGGTAGACTTTCATGCCAGAGACACAGACCTGGGTGGATCAGATCCCAGGTGAAGGCAACAGGGCAGCAGGAGCAGTCTGAAACAAATGCCAAGTGACCACAGCCTGTGTGGCATTAGTGAGCTCAACAATGTGTGCTATGTAAGGTGGGGTGAGAATCTAGGTAAGGAACCAAATTAGCTTATAGCAGAGAAAGTTTTTTTTCTACACTTACCTCCAGAAAGCTTTCATGTTAGCTGAATTATCATCATAATTATAGTGCAGACCACACAAATATAAACTATACGAGACTCCACAGGGAATGCTTTGAACAAGTTGAAAAGTGAAGAGGGCAGTAACAAGATTGTACTGTCCAATAATTGTATAAAATGTTTCATTTGGTTAAGCAAGAGTTTTCCACATTCTATTTTCTCTGTCTAGTTCAGTGTTCCTGCAATGAATTCAGGAAGAAAGTGATGGTTAATGGCTCAGCCTCTGAAAGAGACCTTCCACTTCCCTCTTTCCCCAGCTCCACAATGGCAAGAGGAAGCGTGTCGGGTGGTGGCAACAAGGGCTGCAGCAGGGAACAGACTGGCAGATGAAAGGAGGACATTCACAGAGACAGGAGCAACTACTGCCACCTGCACAAGCCTTCAGGTGGCTAGGCTTCTTTTGCAGCACAGCTTTTTCTGCTATGACTGGGAATAAATTTGTACCACCAAATACTGGTCTTTCTGCTGATAATCTTAAATCAACAGCACTATCCATTGTTGAAGGAAGTGTAAGGACTGGGTGTAGCTCAATGAGACAACCAATTTTATCCTCTCCTTTATAGCTCACTCTATGTGGAGAAGCAAGCAAGCAAGCAGAGGCAAGCAGAGGCAGGTCAGAGCCTGCTGAAATGGTAAACCAATGACCAGGTCTAGGAACAAACCCTAGGGCGCATCCCATTCCCACTGAGGCCTCCTGGATAGGTATGGCTGAAGGGCAAAGACCTGAAAAGAAAGAAATTGGCTCATTTCTAGCAGTATGTCATCAAATTATGCCAGAACCTCACTTCAAGGGAAGTGAAACAGGATGACACTGAAAAAAACTCAGTTTCAAAAGTACAACGCACAGAAAGGATAACTCACAAGGACAGTCTTTGTCCTTCGCAGAGCTCATACATTAGGAAATGTGGTTTTACTTGACCCCAATGTCAATGCAATGTCAAGAAAAAAAAGATGGCCTCAGGTTATGTGACTGTAAAAACTAAGCTGCTGCTTTTGAAAAATTGTGACTGGACTATGGTAAAGCTATACCAACCGTAGCTCTTCCATGCACCCATTATTATGTCTTTGAAAAGTCTTGGCTGCTTTTGATTCTGTTACCTATTCCTCAAAATTTCATCTTTGTGTATCTACATGCATTTGCTATGATGTTTTGCTCTTAATATGTTCATGCATATTTGTAATTACTGGATAGCTCTGTTCATCTAAAGGGCTTCTGTCTCTGATTACAGGTAGTAGCAGTACACACAAAGCTTCTCCTATCCCATGATCATAAGGCACTGTACAAGGACAAATTAATTATGCTTTGCATCTTCTCTGAAGTAAGAAATATTATTATCCTCTTCTAAGTCCTGGATTCTCCACCCCTCTGCAACTTAATCATGAGGCTCTGCTGAAAATCTAACTGGTAAACATAAAATCTGCAGTCCATGAACACTATAAACCTTCTAAAGTTTAATTAATTCTAATGTGTAGTCTCCAACTACATGCTGTTACTTGTAATATCCCAGGTAATTACAAAATTCTTTTCAGGTAGAGATAAAAAGCAAAACTGAAATGTTTCAGTGACAGTGGATGAGAAATCTTGAAGGATGGAAGAAAATGAGGAAGACAGGAAAAAAACTGTTAACCAACAGAAAGATGGAGCAACATAAAAGGATGATTGCATAGTCTAAGTACATAAAGTTCCAATAACCTCATAAATAACACCATAATCATATGTAGACAAGTAACTGTCAAATGAGCCTTTATAACTAAGACAAAATATGGTATATGGCTGAGCATGGCATCTCTATTCACACACAGCTTGTATCTGGATAAACAGCTTCACCCATTTTAAAAATGCAGATAAATGGTTTTGCATGGGTCCACATGCAAATGCGTCCTTCATGCTTAAATTCTCTATCCAGGGCTGCAAATATTGAGCCAGTATCCAAGGCAGGAGTGAAAACAAGTTCCAACTAGGAATATTTTCTGGTTCTGCTGTCTCCCTCTGAAAACTGAAAAAAATCTTCACAACATCAAATAAGCAGTAAATTAAGGTACTTGGGAACAAGTACAGCCCATATTCACACAAATGCAACCCATATTCAACAATGCTGCAGGTCTAACATTGTTTTGCTGGAAGCTTTTTACCTAGTTGACTTTGTCTCTTTGAAAACCTTGAGCATCATCTCAGAGCCTATGATTTGCAAGCAGATAAAAAGCAGATCAAATTAGAGACTTACTTAAGTTTTGGAAAAAATGGGATCATTTTGCTCAAATGCAGCTTCTGATCTTTCAGCCCAGATGTTTAGGGAAAAGAGACAAAAAGTAGATATTGTCAATCAGTTGCCTTCCTCTATGAATAAGGTTAGAAGCTAAGAGCATATATTATATGATAAAAGACAGTGAAAGGACAGTGAAGGACTACTACTGCTTTGAGATAAGGGCCAATGGGATTTTTGGAAAGTAACCACATTTTTGGACATCTGAAGAAGAAATTAGTTCTTGAAGAACAGAAATAATCAGAAAGAGGTTTTTTGTTGGGTCTTTTCTTGTTTTTAGCCTGGTTAACTATTCTGCTTGTTTCCAAAAGCCAAACTGTACAGTGGCTGCAGACAGAAGTTCAGCTCAATGTCCCACCACCTAACTGCAAGTGTCACTCCTAACCCCAGCCACCAGCACCCATGGAGGGACTAAGCTAGCTGGAAAGCAGCTCTGCAGAAAAGGACCCTGAGGTCATGGTGGACAATAAACTGTACATACAGCAACGTGTCTTGAGGCAAAGGTGGCCAACAGCTTCCCGGGCTGGATTAGCAAAAACATGGCCAGCAGGCAGAGGGAAATGATCCTTCCACCCTAATCAGCACTGCTAAGGCCCCATTTGGATGTTGTAGGTTCCACAATAAAAAAGAAGGACTCACTGGGATTATTCCAGCACAGGACCGGTTTAATGGACTCAAGTGTCCATCACATGAGGAGATGCTGAGAGAGCTGGGACTCTTCAACCTGAAGAAAAGAAGGCTTACAGGATACTAATGCTGTGTTTAAATAGCTGAAAGGCAGGAATGAAGAAGAGGGAGCCAAACTCTGACTTTTTTTTTGTCCACTGACAAAACAAGAAGCAACAGGGGGAAATTCCAAAATAGAAAATTAATCTGAATACATGAAAACATTTTGTTTTGTTTGAAAGTGGTCAAAGACTGGACTATGTTGCACAATCAGGTTGTGGAGCATCCATCCTTGGGGATATTCACAATCTGACTGGACAACATCCTGGACAACCTCCTCTAGGTGACCCTGCTTGAGCAGGGAGTTGGACCAGTTGATCTCAAAAGGTCACTTCCAACTAAACAATTCTTTGATTGTGCATGCTACATGCCAAAGGACCAGTGAAGAGCCAAGATAATTCAGTAAGTCTTTTGAATGACTTGAGTTTTGGCCTTTTTGAAGAGCACTCTTGGGAGCAAGGGAAAGATACTAATCTACTCTCTGTTGTTTCTGCATGAGGCCTGTGTGCTGTCACAGCAAGAGAGCAAAATGGCCTTTGGAAATCCATCACTTCTTACAAAATACAGGGCTATTTGCAATAGTGCAACTAACTAGAATTTTTTTGAGTACTGTCACCCTCCTTCACATCCATGAATGTTATTTTTATAAACTAAGGTAACACCCCTCCCGTGCAAACCAAAATACTCCCCCAAAAACTACTAAACAAAAAACTGCAACAGAATGACTGATACGTATTGAAAAATGGAACCCTTCCGTGGTCTGAATATCAGCTACTTTTGAATTGCTTGTTCCAGAAGAAAATGAAAGGCAAAGAAGTTGCAGCACCTGTGTGGAAACACACTGACCTACCTTTATCACAGCATAAACTGTGGACAAGTGGAACCATGTTCTCTGTGTAACACACAGTGGGAAGGGCTCACCCTGCTGTCATCTGAAATAAAATCATTATTTGATGCCACCTCTGCCATTGCCACCTCTGAATCTTGGAGGCCTCCAAAATCTCTTACAGGTTCACACAGAGTGAGACTCCTCATTGAGCTATAGACAGGGCTAAATTTTACACAATTCTGTTGAAAACCTGCTCTGGTGTAAAACAAGACTTGTATGGGAGCCTGCTGCAGGATAAAGGTGAAGTGACCTGCAACGTTTAAGGAATGTTTAGGCACAAAATTCTGCTTTCAAAATGACTGATTAAAAAGCCCATTTTAGGGCAAGGAAAGAAGATTGTTTTTGTAATAATACTACAGCCAGGTTTTCTTCCAACAAAGCATTTCTACCAAGAGGAACTGTTACATGCATTCAAATAATCTATCAAAATGTAACTACTAATTAAGAACAAAAAAATGACTGTGAAATTGCAATATAGGCTCCATTTAATTTTAGTGGGAATTCCAGGCCTTTACTTTCAGGAAAGTAACACCTCTCATCAGCTCTGCAGAAAGCATAATGAGTCACCTCTCCTCCTTTGGTTTTTCCAATTAATGATGCAGACTGTTTTCATACATTCATTAATGATCAACCATAATTGAATATTTTGTAGGTTTATTTTGTTATTACTACATAGAATTTAGCAAATACGTTGTAGTGCTACAGAGAACTCTAACATCCAGTCCCATGCCCCTACTGTTTGATGCTTTTTATACAGAAGGGCAGTTTAGTGGTTTTTATGAAAGACTTCAACAATAAATTAGAATTGCAAGTGATTTTGTACCTGTACTCAGGGCCAAGAAAATCACTGGATTTCTCCTTTGTTCAGGTTTTGCTGGCACTTATGATGAGCAGCATGGTTGACTTAAGTATGCTATGCAATCAAAACAATAGAATGAAAAATAATGACGTGGGGTTTTTCTTCTAATACAAATTTAAACATTAATCAAAGATGTGACACACACTAAACACTGGCAAATGGCTCGAGAGCATCAGGAATTTATTTTTCTCAGTGGAGTCTTTGGAAGCCTTTTAATAATCAGACTGCGGGACTAATTTATATCTGTGCAGCCCTCAGTTAGATTTTTGACCTAATACATTTTGTAACATTTATGTATAAGGAAGTTTCTGGGGAGGAATATGGGAGGGTTGAAAATAACCAGTGCAATGGACTTGGAAAAATTTACCCTGCTTTCATTACTATTTCAGGTCTTTAAGCTTCTGCTTTCAGAGTTCTACAGATTTTTAATGAAGACTGCATGATTGTCCAGTATCTGTGCTAGGAAGTTGTTTTATTTAAAATTAAATAGATTACCATGCAAACAACAGATTCATCTATTAAAAAAATTCTTCTACTGAGACCAATTGTTGTCTCTTATCTTAGTGCTAGTTCCTGCAACACAGGCAAGTTACCAATGAGGGAAAGCTAATTTTATAGGCACTGAGCAGTCTTTATATTAAAAAAAACAAACCAAACAAACAAAAAAAACCCCAAAAAACCAAAAGAACAAAAAAAGCCCCAATCTACAGGTCTGTAGCACTGTGGTAGCTATTTTTCTCATTCCTTTTTGAAGTACAGCCTAGTGATTACATGTACCAGATGGTAATATTTTATGCACATTGACCTGGACTACCTCTGAAATAGCAACTGAATCTTAATGAGGGGTAGCTGAATTGCTGAACTGCTTCTTTGTACGTCCCTATGTTTTAAACATGGTTTCTTATTTTGTGACTGATGGTCTTGCTAGGACCACGATATCACACAATGCGCATTTCTGTATTTAGATAATGTGAGCTGAATTTCACTGACAGAGGAAGTCAGATCTCTATCAGAAAACTGTGGCTTAAAATGAGACTAATCTACAACTCTACTGAAATTTCCAATTACTAATTTCATTTTTTTTAACTAACTCTTGCAGCGTCAACAGCTGTGAAGAAACAGGCACGCTCCATAGAACATAAGAAACAGTACTATTTCACATACATATAGTGTATTATTTTCTGAAACAAAAAATGAAGTTTTCTAGCTTATTTCTAGCTTATTTCACCTTACCTAGTAAAGTATAACTATGATCAGACATAACTATTCAGTCTGAATACTGACTTAAGTCCCTGCAAAGAACCTATAACTCCAGCCTTCAGTGTTCTTCTATAAGGGCCACTGAGAAAGCTCATTTGAGAGTAAGGTAGCAAGGGAGAAAGGAATTGTATGCTCTGCACATGCACACACAAAAGACACATCCATACAGCTCTGAAAAGAAAGCATTGGGGAAATTCAACTGCAACCAAGCATGAACACTGCAAATATAATGAAAAGAATGTTAAATAATCTTTCTGTATATTGTGTGTATATGGAAATTCTTAGAAAGTAAACATTTAAAGTAGAGACAAATTACTGACTGGATCTCTCTCCTCTGATAAAAATCCCTCAGCACCATTCTTCCTTCCCTCTGCCCCTCACACTTCATCCTTCTGTTACCTTTAAAGAAACCAAGTTTCTAGAACAGGAATTTTGCAACACCTTGCATTAGATGACAAATTACTTAAAACACACTATTTATTCTTCTTTCTCTAAACTATCCTCTGCAGGATTGTCCACCTTCTCTTAGCAGGAACTGGATCCTTTCTAGGACCATCATTACCCCTACTCACCTTCAGATGTCTCCAATGGCTCCTCTGCTCATCTCTGCACCTTGAACATATCTATCTTTCTTCATGATCCTCTCAAATGCCACCTCTTCTCTACTAAAACCTAACTAGCTCAGTACTCTCATCTTCCTCAGCTTCACTGGTTCTTACTTTCTTTACTCTTTCTTAGAAGAACAAAATCTCTTTTCTGAAAGGTTTTCCTATGAAAGTTACAAATGAAACAGAACTTTGTGCTCTTAAATTTTGAAAAATGGCCAAGGAATTCCTCATAAAGGTTAAGCAATCTTCAGAAAAACTGACAGATAAAGCACAGAAAGAGATAAGTGTGCATAAGACAATATCTCATCTGGTTACTTGCATTGGAGTGCTACATTAAAATGTGTAGGATGCCACATAATGCATCTGTGGCTTAATTTTTTAAAAAAGAAAAAACCCCAAACTACAGGTGACAATACACACAGAGTCTGATTTAATAATATGGCATCTAATTCAACTAAATCATGTTGGGAAATACAGGTGCATGGACACTTGTATCCATGCAGCTTTTGGTGAGCTACGTATTTTATTAAATGAGCATTATAAAAAAAAGGATTTTAACCATAAAATAAAGGCTTTTCAGTGCCCAGTCTTAGTTTACCAAGAACTAACTTCTGTTTAAATCAATTAAAGCTGGATCAGATCACAGTGAAAATGCACTATAAGAAGACTTACTACACAAAAATGCCTATTTCAGCAAGACAATAATTTCTCCCATTTTTTATGTATCTAATCTACACTAAAAGCTAGCATTCCACGTGAATCTAAAAGGCAAGTATCTCATGTGCATACTTACAGAGATTGATACATAGCTATAGCAAAAAGGATATGAATAACTCCTTCATCAACTCTGCAGGCAGAACTTTGCAACTGATCTTCCAGATGCACCAATTTCTCACTTATTGCTTCACATTTTTCTCCCAACTCTGCAGAAAATATTAAGAACTCCTGCAGAAAGTTGAAAAATAAAAGAAAGCATGTTTGCTGCTGGCTGCACTTTTCTACATCAAATTTGCATCAAATTAAAGGGAAAATATATTAGCAAGGGGATATGATACTTTGCAGTGCAAAGACACTGCTAAAAGCAAATTCCCATTAGAGAGACAAAAAGCTGTTTCTATATAAGAAATTGGTGATTAATATTGAATGGAATGAACTTGTGGTCTCAGTCTTCTTCCCAGCAGAAAAAAAGTCACAATCTCACTTTCAGCAAATGATTAAAGGGGTGTGATGACAACTACTCTGAACTGCTCTCCTTCTCCCCTGTTGTCTCATCACAGTAGGGGAGGGAAGTCTCATGCTAACCACTCATTAAGGTCCCCAAATATCAAGTTGTTCATGTAAATATGATTTACACTTTCAGGTCACGTAAATATTTCAAGCAGCAACATTTTGGTCACTCTTAAACACATAAAATGTACTTGTATTTTTGAAGAAAAATCTGGCTAGAGTACTTGGGGACTTTGCTCAAGCAATCAAAGAAAATGCATTAAAGTCTTTGAGATTACAAGATTAAACTGTACTTTTTTACTGAGTTATCATTAAACAAGACTAAATTTTCAAAAATAATGCTTCTCTACTTAGAACTTACACAGGCAAATACTTTTTCTATTTTAAACTGAGTACTTTAAACCAGTTTCAAAGACCTTCTCATAAGTTTTTTCAGATACATTGCACAAGGGTAATTGCTATTTTTTTTATTTTGCATTGAGTAGTACTTTGAGAAATGACCCAAATAAGCAGAAAATAAGAGAGAAGGGGGAAAATAAAAATCAATCAATTTGCGCAGCTCTGAAACAAGCCTTTCCTCTCCCTCCCATGGCACCATAGTGCTGTCTACAGTAATGACAAGGGTTATTTGTAAAAAAAGATTATGGTGCCAAGATGAACTTCTACTGGAACCATGTTTAAAAAAAAAAAAAGAGTAATTCATCAGCTGGAATCCAGAAAACTGGATTGTTTCTAGACCTAGTCTGTGCACTCATTAATAAAGCCAGCTTCTCATGTGGCCATATACTATCTGCAGAAAATTTTTCTCCTCAGAGGAAAAAGTACTTGGGGTCCTTTGCACTTACCTGTTGCTATAAGAAATCAGTGGTTGTTTAAGAGAAATCAAGCCTTCAGTCAAAGGCCTTCCAAAGAAATCATGCTAATGCTTTTTGGAATGCTGCCCATTGTGAAACAATCTGAGTTTTGGTGAACACATTTGCCAGATCTCAGTTGTGTGTTATCCTCTCACTTTGCATCACACAGCACATTGCACACACAGAGTTGAATGCCAGAAGAGCTCTGCTTGCTGGCATATCCTCTGTTATGGCACAGAGCTTTACCTTTCTGCTTTCCTTGGGCCTTTCCCAGACACGGCTATCCAGCAGATCCCACTGGGACCAGCTGCAGCGCAGCGCCTGGACAGGTAGGTTGGTTAAGAGGTTATGTTGCAAACCCCTGCAAATCAGACACAGAGAAGCACAAAGGCCAAGTCCCTGGCTTTGTGCACAGGACCGGAGCCACCACTTCCAGGCATTACCAAACCTGAGAACCTGCAGCAACGTATGGATGTGGAAAAAAAACTGTTTTGAAAGCTGAGAACATGGGAGGAGAAAATAAACATTCTCCTTGAAGCAACTAGTAATGTTTTCTTTTCTGAAGATAAGTGACAGAAGATGAGAAAAAAGTCTTCCATCCAGCTACTAAATTATTATTCAGCATACCAGCAGGACTCCATGTACTGTTATGGAGTGGGACCACCCAGGCCCTTTGTATCAGTACAAAGCTCATAGGGAATCATTCTGTCACACGCATGCAAGAACAGACAACTGTTGTCCAAGAGAATGCAGGGCTCAGGCTACACAAATCAGTAAATTGCAAAAAAAAATTAAACAAGTTCTCTGAAAGCACATCTAAAATTATGGCCACGTAGAGAAAGCTCCACATACAAAAAAAAAAGCGGGGTATTCTTCCTGAATGATCACCTTTTGGGTATATAATGCATTACCTAAAAAGTAACAAAATCCTATTTATTTTGAAAATTAAGTTAAAGGAACAATAAATATTAGGCAAATGTAACCAATTGTAACAACAATATAGAAAGGCAGGGAAATCTGAGAGTGCAGAAGTGTCAAACTAAAATTGTTTAGGTCTTTAAACACTTGAAACCAATTTAATCGTAACTAAATGGCTATGGCTGCACTTCAGAGTAACCAAAATAGCTCTGTAAGATTGAGGTTATATTTAATTAGTCTTTAAATCCCAATGATGCAGCTTAATTTCTCTTTATTACAGCCATAATAGTGTATGAATGAACTTTGTCTGCACTTACATAACGCAGCTGCCTTTTTAGTTGAAATGAGAAGTTTCTCCAACATCTTAAACAAGCATAAACTCCCAGGAATTTACTTGCAGGTGTCATGTGAAAAATGCAGAACCATCATATAAATTATGATTTTCCAGATTTTATACGAATAAATAAATATGAAAATGGAAATGGAAGAAACATACAATGCTCTCAAAAATACACAAGAATAATTCTAAACATTCAACCAAATCCACAGCTTCTGCCTCCAGGACCTCATTTAAAAAAAGTTTGATGGACCAGAAAAGTAGATAGAAAAGGTTTCTCCTAGTGCCTTTTATGCCTGGTAACATCCTTGATAGCATTTTTATTTGACATTTGTCTATGCAGGCAGGAAACCCCTTGTCAGTGATACACAAACTACTCAGAAGAGCCCCTAGTTGGAAAGTGGCACTCTACACTGATCAACAATATCTGTGAGAGGAAAGTGGACACTGCCTCAAGCTCAGCTTATTAATAAAATACAACTCATCCAAGCTTGTAGGTTATGTCAATGCTACAAGATGCTGTAAGTCTGAAGACTTTGGTTATTTTTACTCTAACAGCATTTTTACGAAGCAGCTGGGAGAGATTGCAGGAGTCAGGAGAGAGCTGAAATGCAATATGGCTTTATGGATTTTTCTGTGAACAGGGAATGTAGCTAGCTGGGATTTTTTTTCTCCCTCTAAATCCTTCAGGAGGTGAAAACAGCACTAATATGGGTGTGATTTACTTTTTAAGGTTTAATTACTCTGGTTTCTCAGACAAAGTAGAAATTCTAATTCTTTCCCAAAAATGTGAAAGTCTGGTGCAAGAAATGGTAAAAACAGACAATGTTCAGCTGATGCACCGCTGTAACATCAGCATATCACATCAAGAGCGGAGGGAATGGTTTTCTTTTTTTTTCTTCTGCATTTTGTTTTACCCTTTTACAAGTAATTATAGCCACCTATATGCAACAGCTCCTCGACAGCATTACTTGAGGAAAATGTTTGATCAGCTTTTCCAGTGCAAACACCTTCTGTGCTCTTCCCTCTAGTTTAGCAATTTTATATACAAGAATTGGTATTGTAGTAGCTAGATTAATTTAATTCTATTTGGGATTAGAGTCTGTATTGGAGTCTTTGGTGGTTGCGCTGAGAAGGATTCTCAGACACATCCTTAAAATTCATTATTCCTACAGAGAAACTTCTGTGAAAGGCCATTGCCTTACTTCCAGGCAGCAATATCATAATCCAAATAGAATGGAAGATTTAGAACACCTTCAGCAGAATCAAAGCCAGATTTCTTTTACCTGCATTAAACATTCTCTCCCTTATAATAGTTCAAAGAATTCAAAGTAACATAAATAACAACTGAAAAAAGCTGCCCTTGCAGGCAGATACTTCACATTACGGCACAAAGCTTAGAACAGTGATCTACAGTTGGCAGAAGTGCTGCACATTTACCCTCGACCCTTGCAGAAGTTAATGACAATTGTCAGCAGTTGAAACTCCAGAATGCTAGGCCACAACAGATCTTAAATAATTACTAGAAATAAAATGCAACCATCCATATTTTTCCTGCTTGAGCAGATGCTTCAGTCCCACACAGGCTAAGTGCACGTCCTGAGATAAATGAGCTGCATGGCCATGAGGTGACCACAGTGCAGGTGAATCAAGGATTAGAAGATTTAAAAGTTAGAAATGAAGTTAGTAAGAGAAAAGTAGTGTATTTTGATTAAGGGATTTAACAAGGGGACTAGAAGAAGCGAGAGGTTTAATTATTAGCATATGTGTAGAATTGGAGTAGCTAGAGTGAGGACAATATATCATGCATTTGATCCAGTTATGTTTTTCAGAAGCAATAGGGAGTACACGTAGTATTGTGAAGAACCAAGAACTGAAAACACACCTGGCCTCTCAGATAATTGGAACCATCAGAGGGAGCCTGGACCATGACTTGGAGGGTCAAGGAGCCCTGGCAATGGGACAAGGTAAAGAGGAAGATGACTGACTTCATCTTCAGAGGACCACTGACCCATTTCGAGAGACCACCGACCCAATTAAGAAGAGGCACTACACAGCCGTAATGGACATTCAGTTCATTTTAATACAAAGCCGGGACAGGTGGGGCCAGGAAATGAATATGTACAGGCGTTTTTGGGACTTCTATGAATATGTAAGGCTTTTATGGATATAAGGGCAAGCTAATGCTTTGGGAATTTGCACATGCTTTTGGGAGGGTTACCTCACATGTGCCCAGCACTGCAATAAACATACCACTTTTCAACTTCAATGAGTTGAAGAGTTCCTTTGTGCTGGCACTTTTGTGCATCACAGGGGAGGAACAAACAAAATAATTTGTTCCTGCTTTGCATCCCAGATTTCCTGCCCCATATGCATTGTCCTGGGCAGCTGTAGATGAGGGAGGCCACTGAGAACAATGCACATTACTCATGACCAACACTACCATGGCAAGGCTGCCCAGGAAGCAGCCAGGGACTACCAGAGCCTGCTCTGTGACTTGCAATGTGACCAAGCCTGCTGTGACTGTCCTCAGCTGGTGTCTTCATGAAGCTTTCTTAGCAGCTGACATGGGATCTGGTGGTTCTGGTTGTTCTGGTTGCAGGGTAAAGACTGCTCCAGGGCTAAAGTACCCCTGCAGTGAGCAGGTTTCCTTCCTACTACAAACCAAGACGGTTACATTCCATTTTACCCTTATGCAGCACACAACAATAACTAATAGTTCTCCTATATATCATCATGTTTTATGTGGTTGAAGACTATGACTTTCAACCAAACTAGGATTTCTAAACCTTTTATTTTTATTCCTTTCCTTCTTTTCTTCACTGTGTTCTTGTTTTCCATAGAGGGAGGTGTCCAGACTAGAGCCATAGTCCTCTGGAGGCTTTGGCATTCTCAGCTAAGCACAGTAATTATTTCTGCCTTATAACTGACATTCCCAGTAATGAGGCTGCAAATGGCATTTGCCCTTTCTTCCAACACAATAAGGTAATGAATCCCACTATATTTGTAGTCCACTACAAACCTAGATTCCTCTTCTGCAGTATTGTCAACTTAGCTGCTATTTACCATCTGTATATATAAATCCGACTTTTTCTCCCTCAAATGTAATTTGCACCTGTCTTTCAACATATCCCTTCTTATTGATTTCAGACTATTCTTTCAATCTATCAAGACCATTTGGAACTCTAATCCTAATTGAAATTATGTTGACAGGCACATAAACTCCTGGCCTACCTCCTTTTTAAAGGCAAACAGAGTCCGACTTTACTGATCCCTTGGGACTTCAACCTTCCTCTAGGAGTTTTCAAAGGAGCTTGTTAATGGTTTGGAGATTGTTTTTCTTGCCTCCTATGTGCTCAGGAGAAACTTCATCAGTCTAGCCTGACTTGAGTACACCTCATTTGCCTTTGGGTCTTTGACTGCATTTGTCTCTTGCTACCTCGTAGTGATACTAGGAACACTACATAATTGGATGTAGCTTATAATCTTTAGAAAGACCAAAAGCACAGAGAATAAGGAAGAAAAAAAATCTGATTTATTTTCTCATTCACCTCTCATCTTAGAATACACATGTGCTTTCTTTCAGCTTTTCCTTGCATCCAACTTATCCCTGAACTCCCTTGCCATTTCACATGTCTTCTGTTTAATGTAGCTCAGTGTGCCTCACACTTACACCATGCAGTACCCTTCCAGGCTCATTCTTACCAACACTTTTGTCCTTTCCTTGTCAAAACTTTTAAGCCACTGAAAAACTGCTGACATAGATATGTAGTCTTGTCATTGTGTTTGCACTTTTCTGCACCAAAAGAAGATGGTGGTGTACTATAAACCTAATGTCTTCTGGACAGTACCAAAGAATATCTGCTGATTCCTCCTCCTACAGAGTTTTCCCACAGAAACTCCCCTGTTGTTTCCCTGATTTTGTTCAGATGAGCTTTTGTTTCATGGAGATACCCATCAAACTTTTCTCAGAAGTGGGACCAAGGTTGTTTCCCAATTACCTTTGCTCCTATCACCTTCCACTTACAGACTGCTCACTTGCTCCATCAGTGTGCTTATACATATATAGGAGACTTCAGCACTACAACACCGTCCCTGCTTTCTCATATGCAACAATTTAGGCATAAAGCCTTCCAGACAGCTGTGACCTACCTCTTTCCCACCATCACACACTTTTCCCACACTCCCTTTGCTTGCACTGATCCCCTACCCTCCTCCACATGGGAACATCAAATGACTCATCAGAATTACAATCCAATGTTGGCAATTCTTCCCTTTGTGTATCTTCCATTACAGCTACAGAGGAGAGTCCCTGGAAAAGCATCTCAGCAGGAATAGTTTTTCACTGCCTTCCAGCACCCTGCTGTGGCCTGACAGCAGTCTTCCTATTCTCATCCCTAGTGGACTGAGCATCTTCCCTAATTGCAGACTTTCTAAACTGAGAGCACACTACTGTACTGGCTCATTTAATTGCACTGGGACAATTCCAGCTCCTGCTGCGGGAGGATGAGGCTATTTACTGACTTAGCAATAAAAATTCACAGTGGGTCAGACTTGGAAAAAGAAACAAAAATACCAAACTGTTTTCCTGTGTCCATACTTTGCTGGTTCCTAGTATTGTTCATTCCCATCTCTGCTCCCAAGTCACTAAGATGTAACAATCTGGAATGACTGTGTGCTTGCCTGCAGGCAGCAGGGAGACTCACCACTGTGAATTAGGGGACCAGAGAACCAAAGGTGCAAAGGTAGGTTTTAGGCAAAACCTTGACATGGTACAGGGTGCTGACATTTTCACAGAGGTTTATGGAGAGCTCTCTACAAGTCACTATCAGTCCAGCTGGGGCAGTATGGTAGAGCCTGGCTTTCTAGCATATTTCCTTTTCTTTTATTTCTATTGTTGCATTGCATTCTCCTTATGAACTTTTGTCCCCCTCCATCAAAACTTCAAAAGTCTCTCTGCTTCTGAGGACTCTTAAGATATTAAGCTCTTCTTAAAGAGAGCACACTTCTATAGTGGCAGCCCTGTGAACTCTGGTACCCTCAATATTTTGCCCGGATGGCAGTAGGACTTTTTGCTGCCTTCATCCCACGGGATTCCTGCCCCTACTTCATGTTATGCGTGGCAGCCACCCAGTTTATCTATAATTCACAGCAAAGTTCACTGATCAGAAAGGCCATTTGCATTTTCTGCAAAGTTCACCTTCATCCTCAATGCTTCCTGTTTTTATTTATTCTGAGCACACACACAGCCAAGCAGTTTATCCTAGGTGTGCCTTCAGGCCACAGTTTCCTTGAACATAAAGTCAACAATCTGAGCTTGGTATTGCAGTTAGATTATCTTTCCTGGAGCATCCCAGCTGCTCCATAGTCTTTGGATTCACTGGTGGGAATCTAAAAAAATGCCTCATCTGAATAGTTATCCCAAATGTTAATATTTATTTATTTAATATTTGCCTGGTTTGGAGCACTTGTCAGTTGTACTTGAAAGGAGCATGTGTGCTGTTATGGAAGGTGAACAGGAGGCTACTTGTCCATGTAATTTATTTGCTGGCTGGACACAATGCTTGGACACTAAATTTCCTTACTATGTAAGTTGCAACCCAAGGCATACTGGTATAAAAATGGACAAGACTGAAACAGCACAGCTCTTAGATCCAGGATAACTCTCCTTACATATGTATTACCTAAACTTTTAGTTTGCAGGTAGACAGATTTTTGTATGTAAGCAGGTTTTTCTCATAGGCCATGTATCTCATGTTACTCAATTATCCTAGCTTTCTTAAATACATGGATTAGGTTCTGAGATATTTTTATTTACGAAACTGATGTAAAATTACAAATATTCAGTATTTTCATTTAGATGAAATTCCTATTGTCGTGTATTCTGCTGCACTATGCTTGTATGCTTTTATACTTCAAAAATAAATTCAAAGGTATTTTTAATGGCACACAAGAAAACAGGCTAAACATCATTACTTTGCTCCTTTCCTAAGCATTAGGACAGTGCTACAGTGGGGCTGGATAAATATTATTAGTTCTTCTTTTCCCCAGTGTGTTCATCCTGTTGTTGGTATGTGTTAAAAGTATTAGCACAGGTTTTAACTATAAACTCCCTGAAATACTCAGCAATTACACCATTATCTTCAATGGAAAAAAAAAAAAGGAAAAAAGAAAAAAAGCAATGGTCCCACTCTAGTTGTGGTTGTGTTGCTTTTCCAAGCACTCACACACTCTAGCAATTTTTAAGCAAATGTAACACTATAAAAACAAGTGTCATTTATTCGAATTGAAGCAAAGAACAGTCTGTAAAATAGCACCACTTTATACTGCCTAGGAAACACTTACCTCAGATAAATGACCCTCTGTTCCAAATGCAATGTCTTCCATAACCTGTTAGAGATAAATTATTAAGTATATAGTAGATACATGCCACATAAACAGTATGACTTTAATGGAACCATATAGCACAATAAAAAGTTATGTAAGCTCAACAATTGCATAAATTTTCTTCACATGTATGAAAGACTTAAATTGCATTTGTAATGGGGCAGTGGCAGCACCCAATATTTTAAATTATATTTGAATACATTTTATTAAAGCCTGCTTTGGCTTCTCACTTGAAACCCACAAGGAATACTGCCTCTAAAACTGAAGGACTAACTATAGATTGAAACAAACTTTTCTATCAAGCTCTTGCATATCTGTACACCATTCAAGAGTCTACAGACATTTTATTTTATTTTTTGGTGCGGACTCTGTAAAGGATTTTTAGGCAGGAGAAATGAGAGTTCCAATCAGTGTTTCCTATTGGTAAGAAATGCTAAGTATAGTCAGTTCTTTCTTCAAAAATTCCTTCATCTGTGAAATCTATAAGAAATTAGCCAACGTTTCATTGACTGGCTGAGAGGCCAAGAAATTTGATGTTAGCATCATTAGGAAATCATTAATAGTAATCACACATAACAGTGTTGTTGATTATAAACTGAGATAGGGATACTGCTTTGGTACGCACACACACACACTTATATAGATACACGTAATAGAAGAGCAAAATCATTAATCTGCCATAAAATCTATTTTCAGCAATCAATCTGAAAAAAAGGTTTCAATTTCTCTTGCCTGTAATATTAATTTTCTGACGGTATGTTTACTGCTAAATTACACGTAAACATTAAGCTTATTGAGGTACTACAATCGCTACCTAAAGAGTTGGCATTTTTACCAGCAGAACCCCACCCCAGTCTCAGATGCAGCTGAGGGGCACCGTGCTGCACAGCTGCACACATGGCTGTCAGTGAGGATCTGACCCCTGTGTACAAGCCAGCTGCCTCTTGCCACTGACATCTTTTTTTAGCTTGGATCAATACAAGAAACACACAAACGCTGACTTTCACTAATGCTTAATGCTGACATTTAAAATTAAGATTAAATTTTAAATTTCCAAATTATTTTCTAAGCTCCACAAATACAGTGTTTAATTAAAGCTCAAATGAATGCACAGTTTATTTAGCTTTCAAAAGACTTTTTCCTTTACACATTAAATGTTTTTCTCCTGGACCACAGGCTATCCCAATGCACAGTAATCAGTTACACTCTGGTCACAAAGGCCTTTTTGGTGCTTGCCTATCACTAAATTCTGAAAAATGTTGTATCATGTTCTGTGATAACTTCTTTTTAATGGCAGACACCACATTAAATAAGTTTTGTGATAGTTCATTTGGTATCACTTAGACCTCAGTACCTTTTAAAAACTTAATCACATGAAGGCTTTACAATTACAGAAAATTTTCCAAACACCAGAGTGATCTTCAACCAGCCCCAAAACATCAACCTAGACAGTCAAACTGAAGTATGTAGAGAAGAGGAAAAGACAGCAGGCCTTATCCTTATCCCTGTTCTCTACTTCCTTTGTGATGAAAAAGTGAGAAATTAACTACAGACAATTCTGATTTGACAACTACAAAAAATACTGACTTATAGAAGGTAAAACTACTGAATTTTGGATTTTACCTTGTAACTTTAATCACCTCAATTTTCTTGAAATCTAGTAGGTGTTTCTTTCCTTCATAGCGATTAAGAGGGAGCAGTGCACAGCATGCCAGACAGCAGAAGAAGAAAAAAGGATAGGTCAGGAACTCAAGCCTGCAGGTGCACATATACCCATGTTCATCAGGTTACATGCTGTTAGGGAGGTTCCAGCACACACAAATCTCTCAGTTTATTAGTTATCACTGGTGGTTTTGCTGTTTTTAAAAGCTTTTTATAAAAGCGTTTGCTTACACATATATTATCAAGAAGCGAAAAAATAAAGCAAGGTATTATAAGGAGTGGAATAAGCAGACACTAATGTCTGAAGAGAAATGAAATGGTACTGTATATTTTAGAAATCACACATGCACCTAACCATGTAGTAATGATTGCAATTTCCACTTCACTCAGTTTAAAAGCATGGAACATCTGTGGGATGAAAACTAAAACCCACCTTTAAATCTGCAGAGGCATAGAAGGAAATCAAGGCCAAACCGTCACAAAAAGTTGAACTACAACTGAAATGATGGGACACCCTAGTTTCATCAACACAGCTACCAGCTGGAAAGTACAGTTACATGAGAATTCAAGAATCTGTATCAAATACAGACTTCCACATGACTGAGGGTAGCAATATTGTCTGCAACTTTGCTCCAGTGCTTTTTTTAATGCTATAGCCTAATGAGTTATCTTCAATTGAGAGAAGCACATCTTATTTAAGTAACTCAGAGTGGCTCACAGGATGATTTCTGCTGGCCCCAAGTTATTTAGTTTTCACCATAATATCATTACTGATATTTCAACAAGGTGAGCTGCCAATGCATCTGATTTCAGTTCCTAGTTAACAGTCAGTGTTATAAAGGAAGCCTGATTTACTGAATTATTTTGGGATGCCAGTCTACCACATAAAAACCCGAGAAAAAGAAAAATCAGCAGCATCTTAAAAAACACAGTTATGAAAACTATTAAATAACTGTTGACAGTTAATAAACCTGTGCTCATAATAGTAAAATAACAAACTTTCAAAGAATTTATACCTTACATATTTTTATACCAGAACATGGCATATTTTGTGATTTAGTGAAGCTATTTAATTAAAAATGATAAATAGCCCCTCTGCAAAGCAGTATCTGAGGATCTACGAGAAGGGTTCTTTCATCTATTTTGCTTTTCTTATTATTGTTGTGTTTCTTACTTGATTTTTTTATTATTATTTCTAAGGAAACCTATAGAGTAATATGCAGTTATATGCAAGAAAACTACTTATAGTACACATCAACAAAACCAATATTCACCTGGTACTAGTGCTTAGCTCTATATGACACAATAAATAACTGGAGAGCTTCATTTATAGAATTCCACTGCAAAGTAAATCAATCACCTGGGGAGGAAATGTACTTTCCAAGGCATACATGCACATATGTTACTATCAGCCTTTCATATATTGTCTTGAAGTAATTAATTCAATAACCTCTAAGTACAAAGAACACTACTCTTTCCTTCTGCTTCAGTGGCCAATGGTGCTCTCTAGAAATTCCCTGATGGGGAACAGAGGCTGTGACACGGTTGAACAGAATAGCCATTCCAGAAACATGGCAACCAGAGCAAGCTACCCCTCTCACAGGGACACCACAGCCTTGTTAAATAATATGAAATCACATATTTTGACAAATACATGTTTTTCTATTAGGTGTCCTCACTTGCTGATAAATGGCTATGAAAAAGTTCCCTGCTAATGGCAAAGAATAAGTTTTTCCATGGAAGTCATATAAATCACTAAACTGAGAGACAAGCACCACATCACTATTTTGTTTTTGCCACAAATATTGAATTATTTCTAAATAAAAAATACAGTACAGTATAATAGGGGTGGTTTGTTTTTCAAGTCCATTTACAAATCAAGATGGATTTTTTTCCCTGCACTTCAACATGTTCAAAACCAGAAGTAAGCATGATTTGTGTCAGGTTTTCTCGTTTGCTTTTATATTCTGCCTCGTGATGAACTACTAAGAGATGTTAGGGAATAATCTGTTATGCCTCTTCTCTAAAAATTTAGATACTGCCTGTCACTGCAAATACAGTTTCCTCTTCCATTCAAGATATGGGGAACCACCCCTCAAGTCCCACACATCTCTCCACAATCAGAAGTCACCTCACTTCATGTGCCCAGATGTCATTCTTGGATAGGGAGTTTGATTTCCAAGAAAACAATCTGGGCTTGCAGGGGTGAAATAGGGATGATAATCGATAGCACAAATATCAGGAGTGCTACAGAAACAGTCACAAAAACCACTCCAGAACCTCTAAGCCCTTTTGAAAGAGGAGCAATTTTCCATAACCAACAGAACTCCTCATATTATTTAAGCAGACTCATAAAAAATATGGTAAGGCAGTGATGGGGGCGGAATCAAAGTCAAGCTAACCATTTTTAATTAAAAAATGTTCTCTATGTGAAGCCGGTCTGTAAACCATTTCCCTGGAAAAAGACTGTAAGAACTACTGAATCCCAGTATAAAACCAGAATTTTACCAACAAGAGGAGATTTTACAGCCAGGTATGGGTCTGCTTTCCACTAAGACTCAGCCAGTATAAATGCAAAATTAAGCATCAGATTTCAGAGCAATGCACAGTTCAATGGGTCTTAACATCAAATGCAATTAAGCATAATTTAAGGTTTTTTTCAACTTAATTTCATGGTAATAAAACTAACAACTGCTGTTGGAGGATCTTTTTGTCGCAGTGGTGCTGTTGCTTGATAAAGCTTTTTTAACAGTTGTTTACCTAGGCAGTACAGTTAAAATACTATTACATAGTGGTTGATTTTTCAAGCAGGGATAGCATTCCAGATTGAAACATGAAAACTTAAAAGAAATTTTTCAAACTCTCTAAGCTTCATGATTTTTTCCTCTTTTTAATAATTGTTGGATGCTGTAAGCCTACTAGCATTTATCAGCTCAGAAGCCTTTGACCATTTCACTAAGGGAAGAAAACCAACTCTCTTCATGTCAGCTAACAATGATCCAGGCTAACAAGTCAGCAGAAACAACTCAGAATGAAATTTGTCAGTGAGATGAGGAACAACTGATAATTTTGGTTAAAGACTTCCTGGTTTTTCCTTTAAATCCTGATGTACATTCTGTATTTATTGCCTGAATAATTTCTGCATTTTAAAAAGACTGGTAGTAAAAGGAGAGGGTTGAGGGACTTCTGAGAAGCTAATAAGCTATTTTACTCATGTCCCAGATTGGAAGCCAGATGTTAAGTTCATACTTAACCTGCCCTGCTGACCCATCACAAAGATTTAACTCCTCCTCTCAAAACAAAAATCAGCAGTATCCCTTGAAATGCAGCTGCAGACTATTTCAGATACCTCTTTCAGCTCCCTGTGTTTGGGGCAGGAAACAGCACCCCACTCTGTGCCTTTCAGAAAGTGACCTTCTTTGCTTTTTTCAGAATCAGGTGGGGCATCAGCAGTCATCTCCATCTCATCCATTTGGTTCTCTTCTTCCTCAAAAACACAGCAACTGCTTTCTTTCAGCTGAAACCCTCGGATCAACAGCTGACAGGCCTCCAAGTCAGCTTCCCACACTCTTTGGAGCAGCTGGCTCCCACAGCTGAAATAAAAGCCAAAAGAAAATAAAACTGCAGTTCAGGGAGAATAGTTGCTATTTCAAGTAACACTTGGAGTAACTACTTATTATAGACAGAAAAATAAAAATAACCAACAAACTAACAGTTCCTCAAATACTCCCACTGAGATAACATTGCTATATCAAACTGAGAAGCAGTAAAATTATTGGACTATTACAAAGTGGATGATAGAAAAACCTCCTTGGGTTAAGATGTTGCTTCCAACTGTACAGCAAACATTGGCTATGTGAGACTTCCTTCAGTTCAGACACAGGTTCAGGGGTCTTGCCATCATAACCAGAGCTTCCTTCACAACATCATAAATACAGGCCTGTTGTCCTGCAGCCGTGTGGCTTTCCTGAATTTGATGTAGAAGATCATGTGCGAAAAATCACACTACGTATTGCATTAAATCAGGTCTAATTTTTGGAAAATAGGTATACTGAATTTCTTATTAGACTAAAATGTGCATACTTCAGCACTGGTGAATCAGATTAGACTAAACCACAACAGTCTCCCTTTTTTCAGTCTTATACTTTTGAGTGTTGTCATTATCTCTTACTAATGTGCTTTGGTTTCCTTCTACTTCGTTATGCCACCAAAACAAAAACAGAATTCAAAATAAAAAACTTCTATTAGTTTTTCATCCCCCATCATCTCTCGAACATGTACATTACAAATAATGCTCCTGAGATCCATCCAAAAGTTATTTCCACCTGAAATAAATGAGAATTCTAAGTGTAAATAGATTTTGAGAACTGAATACTAACATCATACTGTTTGTAAGTGATGTGGTCATATCTCCATTTAATACATGTTGTCTCGAAGGAACCAAATGAGTAGATTGCTTGCTAAAATATAGTGGATCAATGGCAGAGCCTGGAATGGGACTAAGAAGCAGCTATTCTCATAGTAATACACACTTCCAGACAGATTTCAATGCTAATAACTGCAATATTTTTTTCACTCTTCTTTTTCAAATAATTTCATTTACTATACAATTGTGAGAATTTGAGTCACTTAAAAGAGAAAAAAATAACCATTTGATTTTAGCTTTCCTGACTAAATTAAATACCACCTTATCTTTTATCCCAGACTAAGGAAAAAGGAGTTGCATTTCTCACAATGAGTTCATTAATCTAACACAAGTATGTTTTTAACTCCACAAATTCTACAAGATGCCAAGCTCTAAAAATCACACAGCAATATACTGAGACTGAGAGCAAAATCAGGCTTCAGAAGCTATTCGATCTGTGCTTAAGAGTCAGTATATATGTTTATTGAAGGCATAATGCAGCATGGGGTCCACAAATTGGTCTCCCCCAAGGAGTTCAAAGTATCACTAATAAGAAAGAGAAAAATGCTTCACTGGATTACACGTCTGTGTTCCATCCAGGCAGCATTTCACTTACCAAGCCAGAAAAATGAAATAACCCCCACTGTTTCTCTACTTGTCAATCACATTATCATAGTTACACAGTCAAAACACTTTCCTGCAGACATACATAAGCCCATTTACTTGCTTTTTGAAAATGTTTGTTTGCATCTATATATAGCTTATTATTAAAGGCTAAAAAACCCACTCTAGAGAGCTAAATCAGAATTTCCAAAGGATAACTTTTTTTGGCTATTTAATTTAATGAAGAGCTTTATTGACAAAATTAGGGCAGAGATGGTGCTGTATGCAGGATTTCACAGTGGGGAAGATGAACAGCATGTGTAACAGCACAGCATATTGGTGCCTGGGCTGCTGTTATTTGGCCACGACTCAGTGCATTGGTCCATGTGGTTTTGTCTAAGTTTTAAATGCATTTTAGTAATCAGCAATTACAGAACCTACTGCTAACAGATGGCTTTTATTTGAAGGGCAGCATTGTTTTATCATGGTATCTGCAAAACTCTGATATATCTTGCATTAAGATGCTGAGTTGTTATGCTGAACTTTTCAACCAAAATCAGCGAATGGACATACATGTGGATACTCTGAACTAAGCCCAGCACAACAAGGCTCCACCTTTGAGTCTCTATTTTGGAATTCAGTGCCTTGAAGCATTTTTCAAACACACTTTTGGAATGAAAATTACTTTAAAGCTGCAAATAGCTAGCACAGAGACACATTCCAAGTGATTTTTAAAAATTATGTTGTCCCCAGCATGCAAAAAACTTTAGCTTTTACATCAGGTGTTAAAATTAAACTAAATTGAATTTCAGAGCTTGGTTTATTCATTTTCAATCCACACTAAAAGCACATTTGCAGTCTCCATGAAGCCTCCATGGGTAGCTGTACTGAACACCGTGAGATTTTTCAGGTATGAAACATTTCAAAATGATGGATCGAGTCTGGATGAGATTTTACATTATTCCTACACCTATAAATATTTCATGATGTATCAACACCTCTAGGTGTTATATGCCTGCCTGTATATTACTATCAAAGTGGCTTATGTGGCAAGTTCAACGAAGGTGTCTGGAACAATCTGCTGGAATCCACAACAAATCACAATCCATCAACCATTTACATAGACCCAGTGACACAAAGCATACCTTAATCACCTACTGATTCTGAACTGCCAAGAGTCAGAGTGCCAGGCTTTGTACAAACACCAAACACAATACAATGATGGCCTTTTTCTCAAAGCAACTTTTCTCTTTCAAACAATCAGCAAGAGCAAGGGTACAGATGAGGATGTTCAAAGAAACACAGTGGACTAGACATGGCATGTTAGTTACAATACAACAATTTAATCAATTACATGAGTAACTGATTAAGCGATGCCAAGAACACTGAGCATCACAGTCAACGAGCATTTTAAGGATTTGTGGAAGGACAATGAAACATGTCATCCAAGATCACCATCCCTTCCCAAAGGAATCATGTAAGACAGGTAAGAGATGCTAGTATAAGAATACAATGGGCAAGTGATTGCAACCAATGTGGTTTAACATTTACAGAGGAAAGTCGGTCTTTTCATATTAAAAAAAATAAAATACACTGAGTAGGGAGTTAAAGACTGTGAGCAGCCCTGACACTGGAGGCTAGTAGTTAGTCTTGATGAGACAGAACAGAAGGAGTCAATGGAGAAAAACAAAGTGAAATGGAAAAAAAGACAGAAGTGTTCATTTTGAATTAATGAGATTAGGGCAAGACTACTCCTGTCAAGTCACAGCCAGGGAAATTGATGGTGAAGTAAGTGAGATGCAAGATTCTACATGAGTAATTTTTTAGCTGCATGGATAGCTGGGACAGGTTTTACCTCAAGGATACCATGCAGAAAAATCTACAAGAGTAGGCCTTGGCTGACTTGAAGAATGGCCAAGACACCCACAGCAGCACAAAAGGACACAGCAGACAGAATTCTGCATTAGGTCAAGTTAATGATAATGAAAGAGCTGTCAGAGAAACAGGGCTTTTTATGGACAGGAGGAAATGGATGTGGAACAGAGAGGCTTATCCTTCAGTTCTCTTCATAAAGTGGCAATTGACACTATAATTGCAGTTGCCTTTACTAAAGCTCAAGCAATTTTAAAGGAAACATGACCAGGGTAAAAGGAAGCTAGAGGATATCTCCCCTCTACTTGTGATGTAGGGTGAAATTCATGTCAAAAGACATAACCAGCAAGGGTTCTCTCTCTTCTGAGCTCCAAAGAACACTGCTCCTCTGCCTTTGGATGAGATTCTGGGAGGTGTCTATGGGGGCTCTCAGCACATTTTTCTAAAGCTATTTATAGTGCTAACTGGAACTACGAGAACATGACTTTTCTTTATTGAGGGCTCTGCATACACACAAAAGGCACATTCAGTTCCTGAACACTGTAGTCTAAATGAAAACATGCCTGTGTAAAAATAGTCAAAAGATTTTATATTAAACTCTATTAAAAAAAAAAAAAAAAAAAAGCCAAAACAAACAAAGTTCTGCAAAACCTCCTCAAAAGCATATTGGAATCAACACAGGAAGATGTCACTGCTTCTAAGTCTCATCATGTACAGTTTTCAGGAATGCCCCTTGGTGAGTGAATTGTTACAAGTGGTTTGTAACACCCTGTGGTCAACACTATGTGTTGACAAGATGATGTTGCTTATTTCAAGGGACATCCCTGTAAGAACCCTCACACTGAAAGCCAAGAGAGGGAGACTGAAGCTGAAAGGTTACACATAAGACAAGTAATCAGAAATGGCATAATCAAAAATTAACTTAGGAGGGGAGATCAACAAGGAGATATTCTAGGTGACTTCCTTTTAATAGGTCAGCCACATTAAGGTACAGATTCAGGAAACCATGTACTTATCTTCTTCCACTACCTGGCAGATATTTTAACTCTGCATTCACTGACCCTAAAAGCACTTTTCTCTGACAAAAAAAAAAAAGCAAACAAAATAAAACAAAAATAGTCTGGCAGAAACAACAAGGATTTTCATTATGACAGTTAAAATGATTGGAAACTTTTGAGGCTTACATAAAATGGCATTGTGAATAAAAAGACTTTGTTCAATATCTCCATTCTTTACTGAACTATTGTACAAACTAGGGAAAATTTTTCTATATTTTGATCACTTTCTTCTATTTATATTTTGCACCACAGGGGAGGAATAAGCTCCTCTCGCTCAATATTTAGCTATGACTGTTTCCTTTTCTGAAGGCAATAGCTGTGCAGTGAACAAAGGAGGCAAGCAAAAGAAAGTATCTTCTAATGATACTTAGAGGATAAAAGGCAATTTCTTGTAGAGCCTCACCTTTTTATTTGATTCATCATATTAAATCACAGTCATGCATTAATAACTCTTCTTATATTTAAAAAGTATTTACTAGTTCAGAAATATGCTTTGCTTCTCTTTTTCATTAAAAAAAGAAAAAGTTTCCAGCCTGATCAGTTTCTTGCAGTTCTTGTTCTTTAACCTTGGCTGTTATATTTTAAGATGCTGATAGCCAACCTGTGGAACAAACCAAGGACTACAGTGTGGCAAACAGCGACTCACATGAGGCTCCAGGGGGAAGGAGGCACATAATCCAATTTTCCCCATCTGACTGGTGTGCAACAGCAGACTGATAAGGGAGAAAGTACAAAGAAAATGTGGACTCTGCCCAAATAGCAAAACTTTTGTTTCCTCTTGGCCTGCACACTAGAAAGTCACCTTCCCTAAACATCTGAAATGAAAACCATTTTTTCTCTCCCTTCTTGCAAGTCTCCCTAATCCTATAAATGCCTTCAATATAACCTCAATTTCACAATTCAATTCCTTGCATTGTGTATCTCTTCTCCCTTCTCCTCAGGAGCCAAAAATTTCATTAATTGACTTCATATGGTTCCAATCATGTGGTTGTCTCCCAGTGTGGGAGACATCCTTTCTACTTCCTTATTTTAAAGCTCACTGATAACACTTGTTTGCTGCTCAGCGCTATGGTCACATTTCTCCATGTGAAAACAAGACTCACTCCCACAAGGAGATTCCACATATTCCCTTGTCAGATAACAACCTTCTCTACCTTGGAGACTAGCTAAAACTCCCAGGCAAAGTCTGAAGCTGGTAGCACTTTTCCCTGGCACAAACAACAGCAACTTGCTTTTTTGACCTTGCCCTCTCCTTTACAAAAAATACAGTTATATCTACAAAAGAGCAATTAGCTCTCCCTCTTTAAATGTGATGTTTCACCCACTAGAGAATATTCTGGACCAGAACCACAGAAGCCCAAGAAAGCAATCCTCACAATCCCAATCTAATTTTTAGACTTTTACATCTTCAATACCTGAAAAAATTTGCTCTGGGCTGACTTTTCCAATATCTACACCTTCTAATCACAGCCAAGTTCTCTGCACATCAGTCCTATTCAGAAGACATCCAGGGCACCCAGACAGGACGTGACAGTGCAGCACAGAGTTGTGGGCATCACTTTCATGCAGCTGGAAGAACGGGTGTTGGCAGTGGCTCCGCTTTCTACAGCATCCCAGGAGCCAGGCAAATATGCAGGAAGAGGCAGATTTGAGGAAAAAGGTGAGCAGAGCCTCCAAACCAGCCTTTAATGTGGTGGCTATGACACCCACATCTCCTCAGGACAGAGTACCTGGAGCCAGATATCCTGTGTCCTTGTTGAGTGATCTAACTTGTACAATACTGCTATGGAACACCCACTACAGTCTTAAATTGTGTTGGGATTAGGAGCTCTCACTTCTTGCCTTGGTGAGCAAAAGGAAGGAAGTTTAATTCCCTCCTTGTTCTCAAATTTCAGACAAGTCCTAGTGGAGACAGGACACCTTCTCATTCAGACACCTTCTCGTTTGAGATATTTAACACTGTAGACAACCTATGCCAAGTATAAAAAACACTTAGAGAATGGAACTGAAATGTAACACTATGTTGGAAGGAAAAATGCCATGCTGGAAGGCAACTGCACAGCCTTCTTCAGACAGCTGCTGCCCATTGCACATTCATTGCTCCTTTCACATCTCTGCTTGCCCATATCTGAACTTTAACTCCAGGAACAGTGTATTTCAGCAGATCTGAGAGCAGGGACAACCCCTATAGGTCTTTATACTCCTTTCAGTTAAAAACTTAACCCTGTTCTTCACTGTCTCTACTTTCTCCCTCTCTCTCTGTTCTGTTACTTAGAAGATAACGCTGCCATTCTATTACTTGGGGTAGCTCCAGGCAGTGTCTTTAGACAAAGAAATTTTGTATATATATATAATGAGACTATACCACCAATTGTAAAAATTGCATATTTAAGTAAAAAGGGTAAATATTCTGTTATGATGGATTCTAAGATTTCTAATAAATTTTCTCAAACCTCGCAGAAGTTTTAACTTTAACTGCTTTCACATTTCCTTTCCATGCAGAATTTTTCATAGAAAGAAGCTAATAACAACAAATAAGAAATAATATTCATGTAAAAATACCTAGCCCCCCACAGTAATCTCAGTAAACGAAAAATCAGAATAAATATCTGCCAATGTTTTCTGCCAAATACGTTTTAAAAATTAAGCTTATCAACTACACTCATTATCCACAATTTTTTACACTCAGTAAAACTACTGCATCCAGGATACTGAAAGATTAACACTGAAATCTAAAACTGGTCTGCTAAGAATTGACATTTTTTCTAAAAAAACCCACCCTGATACGGCAACTTAAGGACAGACCTACCTCCTCATATTTTATGTGGAATGTACATATTACATGTCTGCTTCTTCTTTCCCAAAAGGTCTGTTAAAAACAATCTATCTAGTGCTTAAAACCAACAATAGACATTTGATCAGTGTTATTAAAAAACAAGATACCACATAATATCAAACAATACTTTTGTCATTTTGTCTTCAATCCAGCCATTTATTTTACCTGGTGCAGAACTGTAATCATGGGCTGTCATCTTTTTACCAATATTCAATGTCACTATGTTATACTTAGATTATCTCCACTGGAAACACAAAATGATAGACTGCTGCAGCTGATGGTTTTCACTTTGATTGTTAACACAGGGTGGAAGCATGAATGGGACCAACACACTGAATGCAAGAAATCCAGTAATTTACAAGGGAAGAAGGAAGGCATCTTGTTGAGAACATTTATAATTCAATTTTGCCACTATATTTATTTTGCAGTTTATTTTTACTATATTACCCAATCTACAATGTAAAAATTTATTACCTGCTTTCAGGGCTATTTATTTTTCTTAAAAAAAGAAATGGTCCTCTGCCCTTACCTCCCCTGAAACATCTATTACAAATAATCTATTCTAAGACTAAAAAAACTTAACTTTGATATATGAGGAGAAAGCTACCAGGGAATTCTTCTTATTCAGCAGTTCACATAAAGCCAGCTTCACAACCCTAGTTTATCATTCACCTTGTCCATAATCTGATAAAACACCTTCAAGTTTGGTACTAACTCAGATAATTCAGTCTGTACCCTGCTTGCCTTCGGCTGCTGCAATAACAGCAAAGCCCCACCATGTCATTAATTTTAGCTGGATAGGAATTGTTGGAATGAGATTTTTTTTTCTGCACTATTTAATATTTGATCCCAAATTAGTTTAAAGAAGAAGCATGAATTAGGCCCCAATTTTGAAAAACATGCATCTCAGTATCTATGTATCCACCTAAGCTCTGTTCAGCTCAGCTGAACACAGGCCTCAATACTTTCTTGAGCTTGAACCCCACAAAGCATCCAGCTTCTAGCGAGCTCCTCTAAAGTGGAAGTCATTCAGTGGCTTTCAAAGTCACAACCAGTTCTAATCCAAGAGAATACATTTGTTTCTAAAAGTATGCTACAGGAAGAAAGCACAGCATTTGCATTGAGGCCACATTCTCAGCTGCCACAAATCCACACTGCTGCAATAGCAGCAATGGCTATTTATACAAAGAGAAGAACATGTTCTTATTTCAAAGCAATTAGAATAATGAGCCTGATCTCTTGTTGCTTACTTATTACATTCTCTGACCAGACTGCTAAGAAGCACATAGAAGGAATTCACAATTCTATCTTTTTTATTCACCTCTGTTCTCTGGTATAAAACAGTTTAAAATATACTTATGTCTCTGAAAGCATGAGAGATTTAGACTTCCAGTGTCAAGGGAATCGGGGGATGTGAATCATCCTGTGTACCACTGCCCAAACAGGAATTAAGCATACCTAATGATCAAAAAATAGAGCAAAGAAATAACCTTTTAAAAGAGATACAATTGGGAGAGATGATATATTGTCATCAAGTAGGAATGTACCTTGAAACTCAGCTTTTATGACCAGGAAGACACACCTGGAAAAATGAGAGTATGGCCACATACCAATGCCAATAGCCACATGCTTACGGAGTTCCTCTGAAACATCCAAGGGCACCATATGACCTACTGTAGTTGCAGAGTCACATGGGTTCAGGAGCCAAATCCTGTTCTGAATCAAAAAGAGCAAGAGAGAAAGGGCACGGTCTACCAATCCTCCCTGTCTGGACCCCGCTAGCTACAAAAGTCCTGCACTGCAGCTGACAGAACACTTAAAATTGCTGGGCTATGCATTGTCTCCCCAGACTAGCACAGTACACTCTCAGTAGCAAGTACATTACTTAATGAAAACTTCCAAATGCTAGTAGGAGAGACTGTACCAGCTGCATGCAAAATAGAGTTGTCCTATGTCTTCATACTAATGCTATGCAGATGGCAATACTTTATTTTCTACTTTTTTAATTATCATAGTTTCTATCTAACTGGCCAGCCAGGACTTTGTGTGAAGTATCATCCAAAGACAGAACAGGAGGATTCAGCAGCACTGCTGGCAAGCAGGCAGATGATGTCAGGAATCCATCCTCAACTTCTTGACTGCTCTACACCCATTACTACTGTTAATGAAAATCCCACTCAAGACAGATGGCAAAGCCTCTGTAATTGCACAAACCAGTTTCGAATCTTGTCTTCAGGGATGCATTGGAAAACAGTAGCAGTAGGGCCACCTCCCAACACTTTTCTTGCCAAGTTCAGAAGGGAGCGGCTGTTTTTCACTACACATATTCACTTACTTACTCGCACCAAGAGCACCTGGTAAGAGAGCAAAAGCAAATGCCATGAAACCAGAGGTGACAAATGGCTTTGCTATCCTTCCTGCCCCTCAAAGTCAGTTCTTCACAGCTAAGATGGGTTGAGCTTTGCATGAAATCAGATCACAGAGAAGTCAACGGCAGGGTAGAGCTGGGCAAGGTACAGGTGATGCTGAAGGGCAAAGGGAAGCACTTTGAAGAGTTTACAGTTATTTTTCTCAGTAAGACTGAGAAAAGTCCCATAAAATTACTGGAAATAGTCCTCTGTGTAAAGGGATATTTTTCATCAATTTCTCAAACTCAGTCCCTAGTTTGCAGGCTGCCTCTCGCCTAAAACTACTATATTCTGCAACTTGTTTTCCTTGTTATTTGAAGAGAATGATGAAACCACTGTCCTTTAGATTGACAGAGTGTCCAAATGTAACTGCTCAGCAGCAACACCACACTGCAAATACAACTTCATATAGTTGATCTTGGATTTTATTTTCAAACTCTGTCTGAAAATTCTAGAATGAGGTCAATGGCTGAACAACCTTTGTGAATGACAGTGGAGCTGCTATAAAAAAATATTATGCAATAGCCAAAGTATTTTTGTATAGGAAACAGAAAACTATTAAAAACAAACCACCAAAGCTCATTGTATCAATCTTCCCTTCATTAATGCAAACATAAATTAGGACCAATATCTCCAAGAGACATTGTATAGGCTTCCAGGTCAAAAAGCCAAGAACATACTCTTGGAGAAGAGGAAGGATCTATGACTGCTGTCAGTCATGTCAGACATTCACCACTCATAAAATGGGATCCTCTCCACATTGACAAGTATCACTGATTAATTATAAAAAATTATTAATATTAATTTTAAACTCTTAATAAAATTCATGTAATTCAAGCAAGAAGAGCACAAGAAATTAGGGAAAAAATTAAGAAAAAACTTTTGCTCCAAAACAGGGAAATCTCAGCACAGCAAAGCAGCAAAGTGATCTAGAATAACTTACTCTTAACAAGACAAGAGTTTGCAGCAGATAGGTCTGTGTGTGCTGGTTTAAGCTGAGGTAATTTTCTTCACAGTGGCCAATATGGGGCTGTGTTTTGGGTTTGTGCTGAGCACAGGGTTGATAATATAGAGATGTTTTTGTTATTTGTGCTGAGCAGGGCTTACACAGAGCCAACGCCTTTTCTGTTTTTGCTACTACCACACAGGCAAGGAAGTTAGGGGTGCAGGGAAAGAGGGAGAACACACAGCTGGGAAAGTGACCCAGGCCGACAAAAGGGATATTCCAGACTTATCTCAACCCATGAGTTTTTTCACTTTTACCTTTCCTGTTTCCCTGATCCCACTTCTGCAGGAGTGTGCAAGGGGCCATGTGGGGCTTGGCTGCTGGCTGGGGTTAAACTACGAGAATGTGACACTACTGAATTTCCACAAAGTGTTGAACTATAGCTTTGCAGGAATCACTGACCAGCGCCAGAACAACGCTACATAAGAAAAGGGCATACAGAATAAAACAAAATCCTATCAAAATACACAATTCCTAACCAGCTAGAGAGGCTGTGAACTTTCATCACATTTGTTTTTCAAGCAAGTGCAATACTTTCTGCTTTTAGAAGGGGAGATGCCTTGCCCTCTGACCATTTTTGCTATGCTAAGAATAAAATGAATGGAAGACAAAGAGCCTAGAAGAGAGAAGGGCAAGATTTTCCATGAATAAGCAGCAAAATCCTGTCACCTTTTCTTTGACAATGCTGCACACTAACTACTGATGTTAATTCAGTAACCTGGAAAAAGCCCTGGATGAAACCTGAATTAATACAGACAGGGAGTTAGTAAAGGCTGTTCAACCATGTGCTTTGCTTTTTCTAAAGCTCTGAGGCACTAGAAACTGGCCTCAAATCTGACCTTTTCTTTTTTTCCTTTTTTTTTTTTTCTCAAAAAGATCTAGTTTCAATGCTGAGAATAGCTAAAAAGAACAGAGCTTTCTACTACATCTTATTAAACAGTATGGTCATGTGCCACAGTTCCCCACCTCCCAATTAAAAATCTGTATTTGTGACCCAGCATCTCTGAACAGGCAAAATACAAAAAAAAAAAAAAAAACAATTTCTGAGTTCTTAATTCTTGTGCCCTTCTTCACTTCTTATCATCTCATATAGAAGTCAGTCATTAAAAAATGTTATATGTAACACATATACATTGGTGCCTGTCTACTAGGACTTAAAGTGAAAAAGTAAATTTTGTGATAGGTACCCTTTTCCCAGAGTACTGTGGGGCCCAAAAGCCTACCTATCTCATCCCTTCCACACTTTAAACCAGCAGATGGTTCCTTAGGATATAAAACAAGATTCTCCTTCCCTTGTAGCAAAAAATTAATTTTATCACTGCAAATTCAGAAGATTCCTGCTACTGCCACAAAAGGCATGGTGGGTTCCATCAATACAATTGTCTCCTTTCTTGCAGATGCCACAGACAGAAGTGATAGTGGGGGTGTTTTTTGGGTTGGTTTTTGCTTTGTTAGGTTTTTAATATCTTTTCTGTCTTGGTGCAGGAATCAGATTGCATTCTTTGCCCTCAATTTTTACAGTTTGTGCAACGTGCATTTAATCTGTACATAGGTATCAGTTCTGCTAGGGCTGAAAGACAAGTTCAAGGCTGGGAATTGAGAGTTTCATCCTGGCACAGACACGAGTTTATCAAAGGATCTCCAGTAGCACATGGCACCAGATGACACTGATGATAAAATCCACATTATGCTGCAGAAACATGATTAGAAACTCTAATCTGCTGCACTTTATAGCAACGATTTTCTTTTCCACACCCTGTGGGCATTAGCTACACTTTCCACAACCAGAAATTAACGGCATAGTGAAGATTCTCCCCTTTCCTCCAGACCCAGTTAATCTAGGCTAATCCACTTCTGTGAAGCAATACCATCAAATTTCTTCTGACATTATTTAAATTTACTAAGAGCTTCCAAGATACTGTACTTCATCAGGAAATTGCAAACATTTTCAAATACATTGCAAGTGATCGTGAAGACAACAAGGATATTTGATGAGAAACTGCACTGTGGTCATGCAGAATAAGACAGCTTGAAAAGTAATCTAATGTGTTTTTAAGGTGAGAACAGGGTTTCTGTGAAGAAAGTGCTTTATTATATTCCTACTATCCAACTTCCTCCTGCTCCATGATACACAAAAGAGATAGTCAAAAATAGGTGTCCTAAGGGATAAAGATGAAAATAAAACAAAGCTAAGAATAAAATACACAACGTGGAAATGAGACAATTCCAAGGAAGGAAGACAGGGGAGCCACAATAAAGGAAAGAGCAGGAGGAGAACCAGAAAGTTCCCCTTTCTAAGATTGCTAACATCAAGACAGAGCAATTAAAGAACAGAAAAAAAAAGAAAGCACACAACATTTAAAGCATAACGGAAAATAGAACAAGAAAGAATATTTATATTTTCCTTCTTTCTTAATTGGATTCACCACTGTGAAACTTTCCTAAACTATTAAAAAAAGAGGACATATGTCCCAAATAAGACTGGGCCAATATAGCAACCAAAAAATCACCTGTAAATTATTAGCTAACACAGCTAGCAATTTGCCTTTCATTATTCACAGCTCCTTTTATTTGTGAGTATTTTTGGCAAGTAAATTTCCCTCACTACAACAGTAACAAGAAATCAGTGGGATCTTGCCAAATTTCCCCTCTCTATAGAAACACCTTTAAAATGCTACCTTTATTCACAAGTTCCTATGTTCTTGTTACCAGTTACATGGCTGAAAGTCATAATCCTCCAATTTGTGGCATCATAACATTTCCACAGCAAAGTAAGTAGTATGACAATAGTTGCTGTTTTCAGGCTGGAAAAGAATGTCAGGAAAACATGAGCCTTTAAGAAACAATAGTCCTGTTTTCATGACAGCCTCTCTCATTTAGACAGAAAAATAAGGTAACTGAAACAAAGCAGCTGTATTGCTTACAACAAGGAGAAGGGATTGTCCAAAGTGTTTGATTGTTCCCATGAGGGTTTGGTGACACTGCAGTGTGTTCTTCACATTACAGAAACATTAAATGTTATTTGATGGTGGCTGAAGGCTTTTTGGGTATTCACCGGTATAAAACTACACAGTATGGTCAAGAGAGACTATTTTACTCTAAAGAATAGCAAACCATGATTAGGCAGAATGCCTTCAAGTGTCACTGCAAAGCGCAAAGATTTCTTCCAAATTTATAAATCTGGCAAGTTATGTACCATATTCACTTAATGCAGCATCAATTTCTAAACATGTTCCAAATTTTCAGTACTTAAGTTAATCACACCAAGCCTTTGTTGCAACAGAAGGTAACACAAGTGATGCATTGCCATCCAAGGCCATTTTTTCTTGAAGAAAAGGACCTCTCATAAACAACAGCCTGAAGTCATAAGCAAACAACACAGATGGGAAAACCACCCCTGTATAATCAATGTGAAATTAAAACACAAAATATTCCATACAGACAGGAACAACAGAGAAAGAGACCTACAAATCTGCAAGGATACATAGTCCTTTTGATCTGCTCTGAGACCACCTTTAAGACCACTAGCAAGCATGAAACACTGTCCTTTCAGTGTGCTGTGCTATTGAGAGCATTCATACCCAGCTCTGCTCCCAAAACCATTTCTGAAATGTAGCATTTTATAAAGGAGACTTGATGCTTGTGGTATGTAACCTAACAGTGAATAATAAGGAAAGACAGTAACTTCTAAGAGTGTTCATTTTCATATAAACTGGAATGTGATGTGGTGGCATTTAATCCTGACCTGTCCTCTTATGGTATGGGACCCTCAGAACATTGTATGTCTTGCCTAAAGGGACAGGTTCTCAGTGAAGATGACATACTCATATGCATTAAAAACACTGCCTGTATGAGAAACTTTTGTTTCTGATACAGAATGCATGCTCTAGAAGTCTGAGCAACCAGGCTGCAGCCACATTTGTTCTGAACTATGCAACTGACATTTGACTGAAACTCTTAAAAAAACCCCACACATGAGATAAGGTAAAACAGACCTTGGGCTCGATTTCTGCTGCTTCAATAAATGCAAGTTGCCTTTATCACACCAACTATCTTAACACCTCAGTGAATGAGGAGCCATGCAGATGAGCACAACTTACATCAGGGTAAGACGCCATGACATTTTTCATGCTGTGTGTCCATGAGTAAAAATAAAGGCATCATTAATATGAAAGCAAACACCGATGAACAGAAAATTAACCCAAGACAAACAGCAAAAGAGAGTCAATTTAAGAAGAAAGGTTTTGCACACATTTGCAAAGTTACCTGGTGCTGTATCATTCAAAAATGCCCAAGTACAGTCACTGCAGTACTGCATCTTGTTATACTTATGCATTTCCCCTTTCTTGTAGGACAGCACAGAAAATAGCTCAACAAAACACCTTTGTGTAACTGTCACCAGTTACTCTTGAACAATATTATTCCCCCAAAATAATTTCACGATTCCTATCTGGGAATTAGGAAAAGCCACTTAAAAGCCCTGGTTTTGTGATGAACGGAAGTCACAGCATAATCTTTTGAGGTCTGGAGAACAGTACAATCACATTAAATTCCCTCAGCTCAAGAAATGTCATCTTTACATCGGCTGGTACAAAAAAATTGTTTCCAGCCTGAGGCAGCTATGATAAGGGACTTAGAAATCATCACCATGTGGGCCAAGAGATATAAAGGAATGCATCACCACATATAAAGTGTCTGCTTCTCAGAATTTTGGAGCTAATGTTCTCACAGCTGTGTGTTACTTAGGCCAGCTGGGAAGAAGAAAGGGACTAAATGAGTCACTAGAAGGATCTAGTATTTTGTCTAACCTGCATTTTAACACTCCAGCAGCAGAACTGTTGGTAAGCAAAACAAGATCAGATCATTATACAGCAAGGGATGGGTCTGTAAAGTCTCTTGGAAGCACAGCAGAAAACACACAGTCCTGGGGGCAGGCAGGCAAAGATGACATTTCAGTCCTATCTGTGCACTGCTAAGATATTATCAGCAGCTGGAACAGCCCTCAGCACAACTGAGGAGGGTCAGGGTTACACAAAATTACCCCAGACCATCTGGCACTCCCAAGCATGCCTGTGCTGCTCCACAGACAAGAGGGAAAACCTTTTGGAAATCCTCACTCAGCAGCCTTAGCACAGCAGTTTCCCTATAGCAGACATCAGGGTTTCTATAACATGACACACAGGCACTAAGAGCTCAAGATGAAATCTTTTATGACTTTACAGCACTTTCTCCTAGAATCAGTTAGTGACCCTCACCCATTTACATGACTAAAGCTCACTTATGGCAGAACTTGGTAGTTTTTGAAAGAGCTGGATGATTGAAGTCTATTCATGGTAATGGATATGAAGCGCTAGCAGAGCCTTCACTTGGTGTAGAAACAAGAGAAATGAAAAAAAACCAACCAAACAAAACCACTTTCTGTGGAAGAACAAGGGTCCCACGAGAAGATGCTCATCTGAATTTCAATGAGCTAGAGCAATAACAGTAAACTTCACCTGTACAATCCCTCCTAAATGGATTTAGCTCATCAAGTGATGAGCTGAAGTTACCCACACAAAACTTCTTGTACTTCAGATATTCACACAGACAGAGGTCTCTGCTGAACTCAGTTTTATTATCCTAACTCTGACCATTTTTGCACATCTCCTGTTTAATAACGGAAGGTAAGCAATGACATTTACACTCTCAAGAAAGAGTAGCCAATGATTTAATGCATAAACTTGAAGAATGGCTTCATGCTTGCTGGTGACTAGGAAAGAGCCAGCCAGAAGCATTATTAAACATGATGTTTGTTCATTCTTTTATTGAAGGATACTGCCCTCAACAACAGTCAGTCCACTGTCACAATATAACCAATATTTTAAATCAGGAATAAACAATGCCAAGTAATCTGCATACTTGGGTGTTTCACCTTCTTTGGCGTGAAACTATCAGATACTGTACATATTTCCATTTTATGTCAATGCATCTTTTCCCATTTTTTCTTTAGATATAAGGCTATCAAAAGGGTAGAGTTCCTAATGAAATGTGTTCTATTAAGCTACCTGACAATGGATGCATTTTTTAGGCTGCAGTGAAAAGTATCAAATTTGTTTTTAAAACCAACCAACAAACAAAAATACCCCAAACCCCCACCTCCTCAAAAGGTATTCCAGCAAATAAGCTAGATTCCCCTCTCCTCTCTCCAACCATTAAAAAATAAATTAAAAAAAAGGACAAAAGGAATATATTCCAAACTTTTCTTAAGAAAATAAAAGAGAAAAGGGGAGAGGGAGGAAAGAAATTAACTGACAAAATTGATCTTTTGAAACTTGAATCTTCATTAAAGCTGTCTTGTTATGAGATTTCTTCATTAACTTCCTTTTCCTTCTGTTACAAAGTGGTCAAAAATGACATTTCTAAGAGTTCTGCTTTACTTTGAAGCTGTATCTTAAATTGAAGGGCCCTGCATCTAGGCTGTTTCTACTTGAAACATTACCTGGCAAAATTATAGGTTTCATCTGGAAAAAAGCTTTAGAGGCTTAGGTGAATTCATGCTACCCAGACTTGATCCTCTTTTGGTTTCAAGAGCATCCACGAGCCAGATGCAAATTCTAGCTCTGTCTAAAATGTAATCTTAAACCTTACTCTTTAAACTTAGGATATAAACTTACTCTTCAGCTTATGATTGTCAGAACCCAGGGGGTTCCTATGACATTCCTGAATGACCCGAGCCCTGGCCAGAAGGCTTTTCAGCCCTGGCAGGGGAGTCAGAGACCCTGGCTTGCCACCGACAGTGCCTGTGGTTTTGATTTTGACCCATGGAAGAAATTACCAACTTTATATGAAGAACTGCAAGTCACAAAAGTTTAAGCAGTAAACTGGTAGTAATTATAGAGCAAAAGAAAAAAGTTTGGGGTTTTGTACAGGGGGTCTGAAATTCTGTACATGGGGGTCTGAGGGACAAGATGGAGGGATCGGGGTGTTGCCCTGTCCTTTTCCCTTTCTTCTTCCTAGCCTCCATCTTCTTGGTGATGGTGGCACGTCTGGATTGGTTTCGAGTAGAAAGCCACTGTCTAACACAGGTGATAGGTATTGGAAATTAACTGTAAATAAAGTTTACATTGTTGATAGTATAAAAAGACAACTCAGGCTCGGGGGCGGGCAGAGTGCCTTGAACTATCTTGCTGGGCAGCTTGCAGCAGGGCAGAAAGAAACTGTATTAGATAAAATAACAATAAACAGCCTTGAGAACACCGGCCAAAGACTCCAGACTGATTCTTCAGCCAGGCGGGTTGGAGAAAAGGACTTTTTACACATCTGGGATCGCCTGGGACAGGGTGGACTCCCACATATGATATATATAAATGAGTAATCTGAGCATCTATATGAAGACCAAAAAAGAGAAACTCTGTCAAGTTACTGCTTTAAGGAGGAGCAGGCTCTGGGGAAGCCTCTTGGGCTTTTGCTTGCTATTTTATTTTTATTGCTCAAGCTGTAAATCAGGTGTAGCCAACTACTTAAAGACCAAAAAATGTATAAAAACCAAATATCTAAAACTACTTTATTACCATAAAAATAAAATATTTTTCAAGACATAGTATCTTGGAAGCATCTTTCTGATAAAAACATTTTCTCTTTCCATCATTATCCAAACAAATTCTTAGCTCTTAATTACTTGAACTATTTTTAGACTAATACCATTTGCACTTCTTGGAAAACAAGTTCAGGACTGAATCTTCACCATTTGGGACCTGTGAATTCTATGTGATAAACTTCTGGAAGGAGAAACAAACATACATCTTCTCCAAGTATTTAACACTTAAAGAGAAATTTAAATTCTTCTGGGAACCTGATATGTCAATTAAATCCATACACTCTAGAAGGACCAAAACATGTTGCTACACTTTATTTTTTTAATAAAGAGTGTGATTTTCAAAAAGACAGCACACAAAGTCCTTAAGACTTGTCTTAAACTTATGGACTGAAGTATATGGAGTACAAATGTTATTAAGAGAAAGTTAAGCAGCACACAGAAAGAAAGTTTGATCTTCAGGTCTGTTTCTATAATTTTTCATTCAGATTTGAATATCTTTTAAATTTAAGAGTTGAGTAAAATAAGTATTTCTATATTCAAAAGTATGAGTGAGCAAAACAAAACATATAGAACCCTCTCTTTATCAATACAACCAAAAAATAGCAAGGACAATAATTTACTAATTATACCTGCCCAGTAATGGAAGTGGAAGTGGTGCTCATTTGGTGGATTACATTTTATTAAGACACAAACTCCAATTACAAAGGCAAATACAATTTGTATTGAAAATTACAATTCGTAATTACAACTGAAAATTACAAATACAATTTGTATTGAAAGCCTTTTTCAATACAAATATACTCACTCAGGGCAAAGTTCACTCACTAGAACATTCCATTACAACAGCACTGTAATATTTCAAGGAGAAGCCTGAAGTCAGAGGGGTCGCCTAGAACCCTCTTCATTCAGCAAGAGAAGGAAATAGAAACATTAGTAGTTGCTTAAAAAAAAAAAACAAAAAGCCAAAAAAAAACAAAGGCATAAAAATCTGTACATTCTGCATTATGATTCAATTCTTAAAATATCTCTATTGTTGTCATGGTTTGTATTTGCTCTCCACAATAATCCAAATTGGCATTTTTTTTCCAAAACTGTTATATAGATTACCATTACTTGCTAAAGACATCCAGAATTCTGCTGAGGGATTCTTTGGCCCTGCTCAGTGCTAGGTTTTGCATAGGAGCAGAAGGGTGATCTTTCACCCAGCTGTCATATCCCCAATACTTCAGGGTTTCTGGCTGGACCACTGCTGCTCCCAAGCAGCCCTGTGCACTGGAGAACACAGTGATTCTTTCTTTTACCTGCACCTACTGCCAGGCTGCTGAATGCAGCCATGAACAGAGCTCTTAACATATATGGTATTTCCTACTTTGACCTATTTTTGGTATTATTCTAATGCAAGTTCCTTAACACTTCTATGCACATCAATGCTGCATATACAAGCATTTTTAAGATTCAAAGATTTTCATGGTACCACTCTTACCTACGTAGTTTATCCTCCAGAATCTCCATGTACTTCTCAGCATTATCTTTTACACTTGTCACTGCAAAATAAAAGCCAAAGTTAGGTAATGGTATAACTGTACAGTTCTATGGGGGTTTTCTTTTTTTAAACCACCTCATCTCTTACCCACATATTTTACACACATCAGTTAGGGATAAGTATTTCATTAGCCTTTTTCACATTCAAATTAGAGTGTGGGTGTCTTCTCCCTTTTTTCTTGCAAGTCTATTGTATCTATATTATAATAATAGACCAATAACGAATGCATTAACCTCTTGGTTGGGCCAGAAAAATGGTGAGACTAACAAAGGCACAGTTTGTAGAAGTTTCCGCTTGACAAAATAAAAACAAACAAAGACTACAATGACAGCTGAAAAAAAAAAGAAATATTACCCATGCAGTTAGGTCCTCCTCTCTACCTTTAGGAGAACTAAGCCAGCCTAACAAATGCATCAGTCCGTGCTCAACAATCCTTTAAATTATTATCAATCTTGTATCAAACTTTTCTCTGATAAAGCCAAAACACCATAGAATGAAAAGAAATACCACTCAAGATTGTTATGAAATTTAGGTTGGGTTTTTTTTGTGGTTTGGTGTCTGGGGGCATAGTTGTGTGTGTGTGTTTGCTTGTTTAATTTTAAAGTTCAGACCTAGACATTCTCTGAGTCCCTACAACTTCTTCACCAGAAGACACTCCAAAAGAGTGTTATGCTTACCATAACACACAATAACAAAGCTGTTTTTTCGAATGACCATTGGTACTCCATCAATGGTAGAAAGTAAACCTCTTTCAGGAAAACGGAGCCTTTTAGATAATAACCATTTTCACAATACAAGAACTTTTCTTCCCCCCTCCCTAACAGCTGCTTGCAAAGTCCAAGTCTAGTAGGACTTTAAATCACTTTGTCCCTTTTAAAGTCTTAATTCATTGTACATCAGATTTATATATCTTATATGAAGAAGCATCCTACAGAGTATCACTGTTTTTACAGGCAAAATATGCTACGCGGATCAGGTACCCTATGAATTTACCCACTCATCTCCCCCATCTTCCTCACAATACAATGGCTCCAAGCACAGCTTACACACATCAGGTGATTTCCCCTTCTGTGTTTGTCAGGTTTTTTTTACTTCACAAAGTAGAATGTCACCCACTAAAGCCTAACCTGAAAACTTGGCAATAGCCAAATCAGCTGTGCTAAAGCTTACACACAGAGGAGTTCACTGAGCTAATACCATTAGCAGGAAGCACCAGGGTCAGTGTAACATTGTCTGCAGAAGGTGGTGGTCACCAGGTCACACAGCAGTCACACATCACTGAAGCTGTCTGCAATGGCAAGTAGAGAACACATTTTTGAATGCTGGTTTACTTGTTGGTTGTTTGTGGTTTTTTGTTTTGCTTGTTATATGAGTTTATTAGATTAGAAAACAAACAAACCAACCAAAAAAACAAAAAAGAAAAACTTGAAACAAACAAAAAACCCAAACCTACCATAGCCCCAGTAGTCTGGAAGCAGAATTCCGCAATACTATACTGTACATAGACAACTGCATTAGTTTATACATTCACAGGCCCAATTATACATTAGGAGAGTGCTGATGGATGTTATGCAAAAGGATTTACAAGGATTTCTGCAATAGCACCGGAAGCTAAATAACTTTCCCCCGTTTATAGCAGTTCTGCAACAACTACAGGGCCTGGTAAAAGCTCACCGTTTCCTACCATGCTTTTATTCCTATACTTCCTGTGGAATTGCAGAGAGTCTGCAAGACAGCAAGTCTTTCTTTAATGACACACTACAGCTTTATAAAAACGACCACCACTTCTGGCAAACTCCCTATCCATCAATCCCCAATTGTGCTGACCTGAGGCCCAGTGCATGCTTTAATAGCAAATAGCTTCAAGGGGTTCGGGTGCTGTACTTCCCCTTCTCTTGCCATTGTCACTGTGTCCTTCAACATGAGGTGTTACAACTCAGGGACTTATTCTTTTGGATAATGAAGTCAGTAGATATTAATTTTTGGAGAGGAATGAGAAGAGGTGGAGAACCTGTTTCCCACTCACTTTGTTTCTAACAGATATAGTGACTTCTTACGTTACATGAAAGATAAACCTTGCTTTCAATTTCTCCTGCTGTGCTCGTCACTTTTTAATTGGGTTTGATCTGATAGAGTAATTCGCACTTTCACAGTTCAGTCCTGCCCCTACATGCAATTTTACAATGCCCTTGAAGCACACAGCTTAATATACCAGCACTATTCAATGACAAAAAGTAACGGACAAGAATACACCACTAGTCAAAAGTAGGTCAGCAAAAAGCTAACACTCATTTGGAAATCACCTCACATCACTAAACCCTACTCTCTCCTGTCAAACGTTTTAACTGCATTAAAAGAAATGCAAACTTTGCTGCTGAAAGGGAAAGCTCCCCAGACTAGCTTTGTCTCCTTGCCTTCTTCTCTGTGTAATTGGAAAAGCTGTGACCTGGAGATTTTGCTGGAAGGAAAACACATCTTAAAAATCTGATTAAGGCTACTTCCTTTGCAACAAACTGTAGACGGCACTGCAACAAATACAGAAATACTTTCAGCCTTTTAGATCATCCATTGAAATAGAAGACAAGCAAGAGATTAGCAGATTTTTTGTTCTAATTTAATGAATCTATTCACCATCACTTCAAAGAAGAAAAAAAATGGCAACAGGAAACTGTGTGTGCCTTAAATCTGGCCCAGAAAGTATTAGATGACAGAGAAAGAAAAGAAATAATAATTTATTTCTCTTCATGCCAAATGTTTTATTTTTACATTTAAGTGAATGGGGATGCCTTTTTCCATCAGTTCTCTGAGGATTTACATGCTTAGCTTATATTGGCCTTGAGGGGATTTACTAAAATAAAGTAGTATAAATTCTCTATAAAAATAAAGTATAAATACTTTATACTAAATACTCACAGAAGATCAGAACACCAGGTTATTTGCTAAAACTAAAAATAAACTTCTCCTGTGAAGGATTAATTGAAGAAAAGTGAGTCAGCACTTCTTTCCCTTATTTTATCTTAAATTTTTCTTCCTCCTTACAGCAGCAGAGTCCAGTCTTGGAATCAGTTCTTGTCAGACAGAACTGAGGAGCAGTAGTGAGCTCCTGTGGTGGCCTTTCAATTGCTACAGAATGTAAATCTACTGTTTTAGAAGCTGCATAAATATAATTCAATAATTAACCTACGTTGCATTCCTTTAAAATATCATCACACGTCATTTCTCATCTGAAAGCAGCCCCACTGGTGTAATGCTATTTCTATTACTTACAAAGATTATTCAAGCCCGCACGTGAAAGTGTATCATCACTTTTGTTCTTTAGTCTCCTATTCTTTGGTCCTCAAAAATTGAACTTAAAAAGACCTATGGACTATGAGATACGCTTTGGATTCTATCATCAATATTTTCTAAAACTTTATAAAACCTGAGCATCTGACTGGAGACACCTCAAACCCGGTGTTCATATGGATGCTCCAGATGTAGATGCTTGGCAAGTCAGAAGAATAAATCTTTAAAACTGAACAAGGGGCTTAAAAAATGTTAGTCAATATCACAGTAGTTTTCACAGTTCAGTAGTTCTCTACCAGAAAAATCACCCACTGAGTCCAAGAGATACAAAGTCTGAGGTAAAATTTTTGCCTTCTGTCTTAGAAGGTATTATTTCCTATCTTTTCTTTTTCTTGTTCTTTTAAAGATAGGCAGTGTGGATGAATAATGACACATAGTTTTACACAAAACTAAAGGCTGGAAGAGCTGTGATAGCTTTTACATCAACACCCAACAAAAAAAGAACTGCCAGACATTACCTGCCTGTATGACAAGCCTGAAACCTACAAGTTTAGCCTTTCTGATTCACAAGCATTATGTTCCTTTTCAAATATTTTAGTGAGTAAAACTCCCACTGGCTTCAATGACATTTTTGCCTGACTTAAGGATCTAGGAATAAAAATAAAAATAACTGTATAGACCTGCATTGATCTACTCTGAGGACAGGACTAGGTGTTAACAAGGCTGACATGTTGCTTCTCCTGTCACTATTCTTTTCTTAAATGTAAAAATTGTTATTAATGCTAAGAGGAAATCAAAGCAGAAAATGATTCTATGAAAATGATTCTGAACTTTTCTGTCATGAAAGATGTAATACATTAATGTGTAAGGTTGGGGCCTGAAAAACTGAAGAATGGCTTTGATATATTTAAAGGTTCACTTGAAAAGACATTCAAACTTCAGAGATGACATCTCAGCTGCCCAACTACATGTCAGGATGATTTATCAAGCCCCAGTAACAAGATTTTGGATTACAGAATGGTAAGGAACTTCACATCTGCAGACAGACAGGGGAAAACCCCAAAGAACAAGCTCTGTGTGAGGAACAATGGCCACTCTCCAATGCATTGTGCCCAAGGAACTCAAGTAGAAAGAATGGAAAAGGTCAGGATTAAAGGCACAAAAATAAGTTCCTTATTAAACAAGTGTAAATACTTTTAAAAGGCAAATGAAATTCTATGCTGGTTCCCTGTCATCCAGTAATGAAGTAAATACTGAGATACATAGTTATCATCTGTCTCTTCCAGTAATTGTGGTTTGTTCTAAGGAATGTGATAATCCTCTAAATAACATTGCAGAGCAGCACAAAATAACTAAGGAAATTACTGCCACCAGAGATGAGGGGGCCAAAATTTAGGAGTGTAAATGGACTGGCTATTCTGCAATTAGAAACACTATATAAAGGTAAACTGGAAACACAAACATGTGTACTGAACATCTAAGAAATTAAAGTCAGACATTTAAAGACACAACCCAATCTTACTTGATGGAGCTGAAAATATTCTCTGCCTAACTGGAGATGATTCCATAACTCAATCACAATATTTTCCCTCCTCCCGTAAGCAGCTTGCCTGGAGAATAGGACAGTGTCCTGCCACAGAAATGGAATGCTGTGCTTTGCAGTGGCTCAGCACTGGCAGGCAGCTCAGGAGCAGCAGCTCAGCTGGGACTGAGATCTGTGATGCAGCAGGGATGTCCTATACAGGGCTCCTAGACAGTCTCAGTCCCTGTGGATGGAAAAGAGTCTGCAACAACAGCTGGGTGATTCAGTAATGTTGGTCTTATCATAACCCAATCCCACAGGAGAAGAGAGGGCTTTCAGAGATCCATTGTCAAATCACACTCCATTGCTTTCAGAGCTCTCAGAGGAATGGAGTATGTAGTATCTTATCCATGTGAAGATTTTCATCAGCATCACTTTCCCCTCCAGCGCTAGACAGTCAACTGCTCTAATACCATAGGGCAACACTTCTGATACATAGAAGCAAGCAACTAAAGGAGTGTCACTATCTTAAAATACTTTGCTCACACTCACATTTAAAATCTTATAGTATATTTCCACTTTATACCCTCTAACTCTGGAAAAATATGGGAAGTAATAAAAAAATCTATGAAGAGTAACAGAGAAATACAAAATTGGTAGAACACAGGACAGCATAGCATTTTACCCCTAATACTGCACTGAAACAGGAAAAGACTGAAACAGTGTGAACAACTCGCCTTCCTCAGGAAGTTCCCTTTGGACATGTGGATACAGAGTGTCTACTGTTCAATTTCTCTCTAGCATGTTGGTACATCCTGAACAGGAGGAAGTGTAGTCTAACCTCCAGACACGCTGGGAATGGTTGGGCACTGCAAATCCACAAGAAACAGCTTCCCCTTTTTAGAAGATCACATAAAGGCCAAGTCTGGCCAAGTTTTTCCAGCTTGGAAAGATGGAAGTATTTTACACATAGCAGAAGTGGGCAAAGAAAATGCTCCTTCTACTTGTCAAAGTTCTCAGCATACTTACAGATGGCGTAATTTGTAGACTGTGGTGCAACAATGATTTTGAGCATGCAACAAGACAAGTGGCACCTTGCCTTTGATGTAAAAAATCACAGCTAAACATAGATAGCGTACAGCAGATACCGATTCTAACAGAGAAGCCGCATTCTGCTCTCAAGATAGATCAGGGCAGAAATCAGTTATGGAAAATCTCAGAATGAACAGAAGTTTGACAAAGAAATAAAAACCAGAAAATAAGATTTTACAAAGAGAAATGACAGGAGGTGCCAGCAGCTCTGCCTATAACAACTGACAATTCTGTCTTTGAGCAAGGCATAAAAGGTTTGCAGAGGTGACAAGAAGCAGGGGAAAACCACCCTGCATAAAAAGGCACATTTGAGAAACAGACATTCCCAGAATCTGCTTCCTGAACCTTCTTTGTTGTATGCCGTACTTTTCATCCAAAGAGACAGGTGACTCTTCAAGTTCTGTGAAGATTAAATTGCCTAAATTCAAGAGAATTACCATTCTTTCACATGGTTTCTGAGTTTCTTTCAAACTCCTGCAAAATCTGTCAAACCTGACACAGGGATTTCTTCCATGCTGCATGTGGGAGACAGCAGGCAGAAGGAAGCAAATTACTTTCAGTAAATAATTTACCTTAAAAAAAATCAGCTTAAATTTTATGCATTGTTTTATTACACAGTATCAAAGCAAGCATACTGATTCTAAACTGAAGGGGCAGTAGGCCCAGCAGTCACCAGCGCATGTAATAACTTGAAAAAAAATATCTGCCTTGATACTTTAAGAGACTATATAAAGTGTAGGGAGGGTCACAAAGCAAACAGCACCAGACCACCCACCTGTGCAGCCCCAGGTCTGGAAGCAGCCTCCTGGCCTTCCAGCTTCTCCCCTGCATGTACCAACTTTGTAGTAACCACAGGCTAGGTGGAGATGCCCTGTCACAAGGTTGGTTACTTTTCCACAAATGATTCAAAAGCTACAAATGACTGGAGTGCACTAAATGGAATTTTAAATTGGCTGCAGAAAACCAGGGAGAAATCCATTCCTACTTCATGTGTTTGGTACCAGAAGACAACATTTTCACTTCAGGGAAATCTAAGCTCTAACCAAACTCTCTCTCTGCTTTACTCTGCTGACTTGCCCCAGAAAGCCAACTTGCCCCAGAAAGGTTTTCTTCATCGCAGACAGGTTTAACTTGATTTAAAATTAGATAGGACATGGATTCATGCACAATTTCTAGCTCCAGAGTGTATAGTACCACTTCTGGAAGAATGCTAGAGATCTTCACCAATAACATCCTCAGGGCATGGAGGCTCCTGAATTCTCCTATGGGAAAGTCAAGTTTGAGTTTTCCTCTCCCTTTCCATCACATGGATAGGACCATCCTATTTTCCTTGCTTCTCTGCAGCCACCAGTCATTGTTTACGCTTCGTTACACAACAACTTATTAACCTACTTTAGTATTGAAAGTATAATCTCTTTTCCAAAACTCAAGAGAAAAGTTTCCTTTCACTATCTATTCTTACTTCTCTTGCATTCTTTACTAAGCAACTGGGGAGAAACGAAGGGAAAGGCAGAGGTATCAGACAGTAACCTGCTTGCATTTTCTGCCTGTTTGCCACCTATTACTTCAATCCTCCGCTAACCATCTGTTCAGCCTCCCCGCTCCAACAACAACAAAAAAAATTTTAAAAATCCTCTTTTCCTTTCTCCTTACAAAGCAAAGCCTGAACATCAAGGAGAGCCATGTGTCCAGCTTGCCCTCTGTAGATTGTCAGCAGTCACAAGACATCATCTGGAAATCATTACACACCCGAACAAGGCAACCAGACTCAACATGTGCAAAGGCACCAGAAGAGTTCAAACTCGTTACTTGAATTGCCACAAGTTTTTCCTGGAAGTAAGATTTATTTTAACACTGATAAGATAAAAAGATCCAGAATGAGCCCTTTATATAGCTCTCCAAGACAAACAACAGAGAACAATTAAGGCTTTATGCATGGGCTAAGCTCCATGACAATTACTGACAACACAACACCTAAAAGCCCATGTTAGGAAAGGCAGGAACAGATCAAACATTTTTGTCTGATGAGACAAACTATAAAACAAGTGAAATCACAATTCAATTTTTGGCTTAAGAGGATACTTTACAGCTAATATGAATGATCCATAGACCACAGGACACATGTCAGCCATTCAACAACATCAAGGCTTCTAAAAGACACTGTTAGCTGACTTCAGGTGGCTGTTCTGTTGAACTTCCATGTATGCAACCTTACACCCAATGCTTTAGTACCTAATTTGCAACTAAAAAATTATGTTAAATTACTAACCCACTTTGGCTTTTTAGTTTAAGGTCACAAAGGAAAGATGACCAAAGATTTTTCTCAATCACACTAACCCCTCCAAAACTTTTTCTCTAAAAGGACTCTGCAAAATTTCATGCTAGTCTTAATAGTGTTGATTATTTTTTCCTATCTCAACAGGCCATACAAATTAGCAAGAACCCAGGCATCTACAGAGAGACAGCCCAAAGTCAGAGGATAAAATATCTTTTTACTTCAACAAATACAATTAATTATTGCAGAAATTATGTTCAAAACTTCTTTATAGAACAAACCCACACCACTGCAACACAGAAAAAAAAAATAGAAAAATGGAATTGTCCCCCAAGTGCTGCTGTAGAATCTGGTTACTAAAAAGAGATTAAAGGGAGAGCAGCATACAAGCATAAGAGCTTTGAAAAGTAACAAAAAAAAGGGGAAAAAGTGTTTAAAAAACCAGTGCTATCACTGACAAAGGAAAATCACAAACACCTTCACAGTAAAACAAATTGCTACTAAGACGTCAGTCCTTCAAATAATTTTAAAGACAGGAAAGTGGAGCTTAAAGGTATATACTGAAGGTTAGAAGTAATACAAATTGCAACAGTGATGAGAAAGAATATTCAATTCAGCATTGCAAGGTATTTTTAACAATCTTGAAATGACATCAAATAAAGCAGGGACTTCCTGTACCAAGGCTTACAAATGATACCTACAAATAGCATTAGCTTACATTTTTGTACTGCTGTTCTCTCAAAGGATCTAGAACTGGTCTTGAAACTTCAGAGAAGCAGCAATTTCTGTTTTGAAAAATAGCTGACAATGAAACCACGATACAGAAAAGCAGTGTCCCACATACACTGAAGTTTTCAGAAACCCTTTGTAAAGTACTTGACCACTGTTGGCTATACCAGTCATCCTTTCTGCAATGCAACTACAAGGCTTCCAAACAAGAAAAATTGTGAAGCTGCTCAGCTGAGAGGTTGAGCAGAGCCTGTTCTGCAGCCATTTCAGGGACAAGGGAGCTTTAATATATCACTTTCCTTAATCCCTGATAATCTTTGCCCTAGCTGCTTTCTCCTGGCATTATGCAACCTGCACATAACAGCATATGAGTTTCATTAAACCCACAAGTAATATTTGGCTATGCCTGACATGTCAGTGTAAACATGATGCTTTTGACCATGAACATGCAGTGATGCCTTAAATGCCTCTCTGTTCCTTACACACAAAGCTAGGGCAGAGATTTACACAATGAAGTGGGAGAATTACTGCAGCTGAGCAAAACAGATGTACCTACAAGAATGTATGTGCACTAAGTGCTTCTACTAATCCTGAGGACCCAAAAGGGCAGAATCGCAGACACAAGGGCACACTGTTGAGTGGACAGATGTTTTTTGAACTGCTTTCAAGACAGCATCATTAATTTAACTGGCTGACTTGAAAATGTTGTTTACATTATAAATTCTTTGATAGTTTTCTTATTAATTTCCTTGTGTAAAACTCTACTGCAGTAAATCTCTTGAAAACAACAGCTCTAATATCTCTAAGATAAGGTGGTCACAACAAAGGCATAAGATTTCACACAGGGTGATAAAGTACACTTTATAAATTAGTTGTACACACCACTTTACACTGAATAATAAAAAGGGATTCCAATGACATTCCAATGGAAGACAAACTCCAGCACATTGCAGATTACCATGTAATCTTCACTGATGCTACTCTTTCTCTCTTATCTTTTTTTCCTTGATACCCTCTTTGGTAACCAGAGCCAGACAGAAATCTACATCTTCCCCTTATCTGGATGTTGGGGGAGAACTTATAAAATATTTGAGCTCCCTGTAGCCTTTCATTTTTTTTATTTTTTAAGAGAGAATTCATATTTAGCTTAGAAAGATGATGAAAAAAGCAGCCTTACTACTATTCAAAAATCTCTTTCTAGACTGAAGCAGACAGTTTCAGCATCAATAGAAAATCTTTTGTTTGAATTAAACCCTAAGACCTCTGTTTATGTAATGTCCATAAAGGAAAGAAATTAAAAGTATTGCCCTTCCTATTGAGTCTCTGCATTGCTATATTGTAAGTAGGATGGGTGAAATCATTCTTCAAAGCAGCAGAATGCCTTAATACAGTGGCCTTTAAAACAAATTCCTTGAAAATAACAATTTCTTTTGAAATTTACACTCTTCCTTGACTTGTGATTATGGTTTTCTTTTTCACATATTTTATTTGCCATATGACCCAAGCTGTCTCCCTCCCTGACTCCTAAGTCTGTACTGTCTATACTGTGTCATTTTCTCCTCTTCTTTTCAGTTTCTACTTTGCCTTTCAAATTCCTCTTTTTCAGATTTTGTCAGTTTTGCTCTTTCACTTAAGCTGTAAATCATTCAATACCACAGGGAATTTTACTTCTGGTTTTGGTCTCTGTACCAAACTTGCTGTGTTTAAGCCACTTCTAGAAAAGAAAACTTTCAAGTACAAGCTAGTAAGGATTCCTGAGACAGCAGTTTGTGGACACTTTATTGGTCATTCTGATGATGTTGAAACAACTTCCCAATGGCTAATTTAGACTCTTCTACAATATCTTAATTTAGTATTTTCTAATACCAAATGTTCTTTTGGTATGATTTCACATGCTTAGTTGATGTAATCTTCATGACCTAAATTATTTTTCAAGTGTCACCTTGAAAAGGAAAGTTTTCATTTCTTAAGTTTTGCAGACATGAGGCAAAAATCCAACTCTGGCAAAAATCAAGGTCCAAATCTTCAGGACATCCCAACACCTGCAGCAAGAACAGCATTATGAGGCTATTCCAAAATGCCCAGGTATGATCAGAATTAGGCCTCCCCTCTTAACCTTCTCACTAAGGTGCAATTGCAGCAGTAACTTCTTCTGGACACTTTCAGGACAAACTAATCAGCTCTACAGGCAACATCCTCCATTTCTCATTACTTCTTCTCGGAAAAGATGGACAGGCAGATGGAATTGTCCACCAGTTGGACCACAACAAATCTGGGCTGTGACACCTAAGAAATGAAATTTTCTATGAGACTCACAGCCTGAAAATAGAGAAGATGACTCATGTTTCCTGCTCAGGTATCCAGTCTAATTATTGGACAATTAACAGCTTAAAAGAGACAGTCTGCCCAGAAACCACTGGAGAAAAGTGAAGTGGAAGGAGTCAAATAGGAAAAAAAGTCATGATGAAGAACAGGTTGAAAGGTGCTGCTGAAGAACTGAGCCCAGAGGAAACTCTGTTGGTCTGCAGCAAATGAGCAGACTACAGCTTTCTAGGGTACTCTTTTCAAGTGTAAGTAGAGCCAAGTGGGGCAGTTCACCACACCAGAGAACAATTTTTCAATTGAGCTGCTGCCTCTTTGCTTGGCTGACTGACTAATATGTCAGTTGAACAATTAAAGTGGTTTTTCTGTCTTGCGTCTTCCCTCTCAATTCAATTTTAAGTGTCGGGACAAATCGCCCACCATCTAATAGAAGTGGACTTGCACCAACCTGTATATTTATGCAAAGCTGAGGAACATTCAACATTTTCCCAATGTTAAGGTCCCCCACAGATTTTGCTGCTAACACCAGGTCAAGTTGTAGAAATGAGAAATGCTCACACAGCAAATGCTTCCACAGTATTGGATTGCAAGAGGCTTTTTCAAAGCGCTGTTTGTGCATTTTTGCCGTGAAACTTCCAGGGATATCAGTAGGAGTCACACAGCTAAATCCCCAAGCAGCACTTTTGGAAGATGACTTATATTTGAAGAAGGATTAGAAGAAAATATTTCTTAAACCATTTTCCATGTAACATTATCAGTCTAAAATCTGGAGAAATATAGAATAATTTGGTGGAAATGCATGATTCACTGGGTATGAATTTCTCCATCCAATTAGGTTGGGCAGCTACACTGAGTATTTAACACACACCCTTGCTTCCCCTTCCCTTTCCACAGAGTGTATATATTAAACACAAGTTAAGACTTTTGGGTTTTCAACTTTGTTGATTTTACATTCCTTCTGGGATTTAAAGTACTACTTGGTTTAATTATTTTTCCTCTACTCATGCACACTATTGAATGACAGTAATAATGAACTCAGAATCATTGTACAAATCCCAGTAGGAACCATTCACAGTTTGCTAATAGGACATTATATTTGCATTACCAAGTTCAGTTCAAAGCACGTTGTGTAAATTAGCTCTGAGGGTTACTACCATGAATCTAAAACCAGAACATCAGGTCAATTAGCACAGCTCCAAAGTAGAGTATTTTGGGTGAAAACATTAAGGGGTATGATTAAAATTCTAGGAAATCCTCTTTTTGGCTTTTGCCTCTGAAAAGATGCTTGGTTTCTGTGGGGATCTCCTTGGCCCCGGGAGACCTCACAATGTACAGAAAAGTCCAGGTTTCCGGCCCGTGCTGCTGAAGGAATAGTCTGGAGTCAAGGCAGTTTATTAGTTCCTTATTAAAAGTAGATTTCTCTGCCCCGCCAGGGTAGACACAGAACGCGTCCAGAGACACACTGTGCCCGCCCCGGGTGAGCTCTAATCTTTTATACTAAAAACTATGTATTAAATGTTTATAATTTATTACCAATCCGTGCCCCTCACATCACCATGTCCAGATCTGTGTCAAACCAATCCAAAAGTGCCAGCATCACCAAGAAGATGGAGGTTATGAAGAAGAACAAAAGATAACATGCCACGTGTAAAAATTCTCCATCTTGTGTCTCAGACCCCCCTGTACAGATCTCCAACCCCCCTGTACAGGGCTTCAAACCCCCTTGTACATACACTCAAATTATTTTCTTTTTACATATAACTACTACTGTTTCTCTATCTAAGTTTTTGTAACTTGAAATTCTTCATACAAAGCTGACAACCTGTTCCATGGATTAGAATCAGAGCCACAGGCATTTTTAGTATCATTCCAGGGTCCCTGACACCTCTGGCAAGGCTGAAAAGCCTCCTGACCAGGTTTTGGGTCGGCCAAAGGCATCATAGGAACCCCCTGGGTTCCAGCAGGTTTCACGTCTGGGAGAAACCAGAATGCCTCAGCTCACAGCAGTCTGATGCCAGTGATCCTGATGCCTGATAAGCACTCTTGACCTGTTCTAAAGAGGGGACAAAATTAACTCCCAGGAGGTGTGGAAATCCTCAGAACCCCACAGAGACACTTCCTTTCCCATCCAAATTAAAAGAATGGGTGAGTATGAGGAAGACATGGAGAATGCGTGAATTTAACATAGAATATATTGCTTACATAAAAATGCAGCTAATGCACAAAAGATACTCAGTTTCTTCCACAGAGACAAACCCAGCATGCACCAACCCACAGCCAGAGACTAAAAAGTCACAGTTTAATAATGCAGAAAGGAGGCCTACAACTAATTAAGGCAATGTTCCCAGTAACAAATACTGTAGGACTATTTACTTTTAGGGCAGACAAAGGTACATGCACACACACACATAGAAACATATGGAAGTAGTTAATGAACTTAATGAACTTTAGAGCCCACATAGCATCTTTGGGCAAACTGCTGGAACAGAAGCATGCAGACACAACAGGAAAAGAGGTATCCTAATGGAGTTCTACCTCAGTACTACAACTCCAATGAAGCCAGAAGGTGTTAACTAAAAAATAAAAGGAAGCGGCAAAGGATATTATTCTGGTCAAGTCTGTTAATTGATCTAGATCCTACAGTCAATTCAGGTCAGGCTTATCAAGTCAGCACAGTACACAGGTTATACCTCTGCCTGGTAAAAGATGATCTTAAGATTCATTCCTTGGAACATTTTGTGGTCAAGCTTCTGAAATTTTAGTGTAGCTGCCTTGAAAGGCTGCTTATTCTGTAAATACTAACACATATTACATCACTGTTCTCTGCAGAAAGAGACTTGATATAACAGTTACTTGCACAGTGAATTATTTTACTTTAAAACAAATTATGGGATTTCAGATTACACAACAGAAGTCATTCAATTGACGGGCTTTATAGTCAACTGTAGAAAAATGGTCATTCCTCAAGAAGATGGCTAGAGCTGGGACACAGAGGGGTATTTCATCATTAATATTTATAACTCTTTAATTCATTAGGCTGCAGCCTAATGTATCTATAGGGGGTGAACCAAGCAAAACTCCTCACAGGGACTGAAATAAATTACTGAGATATATACAGCACCAGGTAGAAAGGTATAAAAAAAGAGATACTGGGAAACAAATTCAGATGTTTTGAGTCAAGTACCTCTGCAAAATACTTTAGGGTCCGTGTGCATAACCAGCTAAATAGCTGTAATCTCCTGGTGGAAGTGGTGAGAATGAAAGGATTTGCCCATGTGAGAAAACAGCACACAAACACATACACAGATTCCACCCTAGCTGCAATGCAAACTGATGTGCTAAAAAGAAAATGGTCTTTTAGTGAATTATAAATAGCTGGCAAGGACTGAATACTCAGCTGGGTGAAAAATGCTTTATATGGAAGACAGTAACACATGAAGGATCAGAAAGCGTATGTAAATTGAAATAAAATGAATATGTTGTCAGAATACAAACAAACAAAAGTCGTATTTTGGAAAGTAAGCACTAAAAGATGCTTACTATTGCATGACAACTCAGCAACAAAGAAAGATGAGCTAGAGTGCCCAGAAAAGTAAAAGATATTTGGTATAATAAGTGCTTCTGAAACTAGGTAGAGTAACACAAATCAATTGTCTGCTTATTGTATACCTACTCAGTAGCACAGGAAAGCTTAGATTACCCTTAGGAGTCTTAGACTACAAGCACAAATGAATTTGCAGAGGCAATGAAGCAATATGTTACTGCAAGATTCAATAGGATCTACTATGAAAAAAATGCTCTCTCTAAAGAACTATTCTGCTGAATTTGAATTCTCGAATTTTTTTCAAATCAGCTTATGAGTTTTCTTTCCTTATTTCAATTACAACTGTTCCCTTCAATTTGCTGTTCTTTTCCTTTGGGTTCTTCTTTGGAAGCTAATGTTTCTTCCATCCTTTTTTATAACCATTAAAGAGGCAGAGAAACTCTCAAATATTTTGTCCTGAATAATAAAAAAAAACAAGACCAAGATTTTCCTGTCATTCTGCCTTTCTATATCCACACAGAAATATCAATTAAAAGTTTCCTTTTTAACATTCACAGACACACAAATGTACCTGAATTTGTGTCAGACTTCTAGGTGCATCCACACAAGGTCAGGACAAAAAAGAAATAAAGCTTATCTCTGCTTCCTCTGTGCTTAACGTTATTCTGTCATTTCCCTAATGAGTGGCGCAACTCTTATTCTTAATTGTGCATTATTCCCATTTTCAGCATTTTTAGAACTAAATTATCTAAAGAGAAAAGATGTCCAAAGGGGAATCATACCATAAGAAAATGCATTTGAGTAGCAGCAATTAAATACTCACTTTCTAAAAAGTTGTGAGGCACAATTGCTTAATAATGATTCATTTCAAATGAACCCAGAGAAACTGAGATTTTTAATAACTTCATTCTCCTTGGTCTTCCCCAGAAGATATTTAAACAGGGCACACAATTGCAATCAGCAGCAGGAAGCGACTACTGCTTCACTAAAGCAAAATGGAGCATGTCAGCATAGGAAAATACAGCTGCCTACTTTGATTTCTGGCATTGCATCTTTGGTCAAAATATATTTTTTGTGGGAAGTTGCATGATATTTGGATAGCTACAATTCTTTGAAAAGCATTAGTGTATTTACGTTTTCATAATTATGTTTTAACAGAATTTTGAGCGCTTGTTCTCCCACCAAATCAGACAATCTGTAAGATGTACTGGCCAACTGAATCGGCCAAATTGACAGCTGTGGGCCAGGTATGGTCATTTCACAGAACTCTGACACACAATTCCTGCCACACGAGGTTGTCACCTCTTCCTGTCGGGCTTCACAATTTACTAAAATCTATTCTCTGTGCTTTAAGGATCTCTCCTCAACTTTTTCTGCCATGCCTTCCTTGAAAAACAGGAATCTCTGGTTCATGGAGCTTCTGGACCAGAAGCACACTTGAGGCCAGCAGAGAGGGAACAGTGCCACCTCCTGCCCCATGGCCCTGAGCTCATGGGCCATAGCAGCCCTCTACTGCAGCCAGCCAGGCATGTAATGACTTACCAGGTTCAGGTGGCACAACAGACCTGCCGGCTTGCACAGTGCAAGGAAGAATGGGGAGACACACAAAATGAAGGGGAATGAAAAGAAACCCTTCTGTCACAGCTTCTGTCACCCTGCCATAAAAATCACCATGTAGCCAAGTAAGAATCACCTTTGATTAACCTTTTATCTTCTGGTCTCCTTAGTTAAGGAATTAGCAACAAAAGAATTAAAGGACCCTGGATTTTCTCTATTTGATTTGTACTATCTTAAGACTTCACCAGTTTTGAAAGGTGTTAGTGTAATCTGCTTTCTACTGGGCATGGGCAAGGCTACACAAATACACCGCAGCCCACTTGTAACAAAAATAAAAGCAATTATCCTGCTTTGTCAATTATTTGAAAAATATTTGTTCTTTTGCCCTAAACTGCCCAAGAAACAGACCCTGCAGCTTCACTATTTACCTATAATGCTTCTTGTATTTACAGTGATTTCTAGGAAAACAAGGCTACTCTCAAGTACATTTTTGTGATGGATTTTAATTTTCCCTGAGGGCAATTTCATTCTTAGAAATGACTCAATAATGCAAATGTTCTTTAGACAGAAAAAAAAAATACACAGGCACCCTAATAAGCTATAAATCCTTTCCACAAGCTTCTGCTGTCTTTTTAAGACTTAAATTATCTTTGTTGCTGTGGATTGGGTAATCAGCATTTCAGATGTGGGTGAAGGAATCAGATGGACAACAGAGAAAGTAAAATCCTTCACTGTCTGAAAAAGCCTATTTCAGGAAAAAAGGTCTTACAAAAAGCAGAGGCAACAATGTACTTGGGGTATCCTGATGGGAATTCTAGCTGATGGGAACCACAACTATTTCAGATCAAGCAGCTTCAGACCAAAGTAACAGCTTGTATGCCTGGACTGTATTTAAGGGCAAATCTCAGCCTTTTGTAAATGTACTTTGTGCACTGCAATGGCTGAAATTAAATGAGGATTCTCATTTTTTCCTAAAACACTGAGCAGATTAAATGTCCTCTGGACTTGCCAGGATAGTTAATAGAGGACCCCTTTGGGAATTATCTTTTGGCAAAAAGAGAGCAGCTCTCAGGCTGCTTGGGCTTCTGCCCAAGATTGGACATTCTGTACCCAGCAGCCTGCATATGACAGCTGCATGCAACCTCCTCCATGAGGAATCAGTGTGGGTCCCTCAGGGGTCACTGCAGGAGCTGACAGTGTTCAGCGTTTTTGTCACGGATGTTGATGGTGGGATGGAGTGCTCCCTCATCAAGTTCACTGGAGACACCAAGCCTTGTGGTGCAGCCAAGGCACTGGGGGGGAGGGATGGCATCCAGAAGGACCTGGACAGGTTGAAGAGGTGGGCACATGCAAACCTATGAAGTTCAAGCAAGCACAATGCAAGGACCCACACGTGGGTTGGGGCAATCCCAGGCGCACCTACAGGCTGGGCAGAGAAGGGAGTGAGAGCAGCCCTTCCACCAAAGATTTTGGGGTGATGGTTGATGAACAACTCAACGTGAGCTAGCAAGGTGTGCTTGCAGCCCAGAAAACCAAGGAAATCCTGGGCTGCATCCAAAGGAATGCGGCCAGCAGGTCAAGGGATGTGATCCCCTCACTACAATTTGTGAGACCCCCACCTGGAGTCCTGCATCCAGCACTGGTGTTCCCAACATAAGAAGGTTGTGGAACTATTGAAGCAAGCCCAGAGGAGGCCACAATATTGATAAGAGGCCTCCCCTACGAACACAGGCTGAGATGGTTGTGTCTCTTCAGTCTGAAGAGAAGGTTGTATAGAGATCTCACAGGGAAGCTAGAGAGGTACTCTTTGTCAGGAATGCAGTGATCGAACAAGGGAGAATGGGTACAAACTGAAAGGGGGTAAGTCTAGATTAGATATCAGGAAGAAATTCTTCACTGTGAGGGTGGTGAGACACCGGAACGGGTTGCCACAATGCTGGCAGTGTTCAAGGCCAGGTTGAGTAAGGTCTCGAGCAGCATGGTCTAGTGGGAGGTGTCCCTGCCTGTGGCAGGAGAGGTTGGGACTGCATGATCTTTCAAGTCCCTTCCAACCTTTAACATTCTACAGTTCTATATAACTACTCATCACTCTGCCTTTAAATGAGTATCATTTGCTGCTGGATCCCAAAAACTAAGTGATGCTCTTCACAGAGAGAGGAACTGTTTCACCATTTCAGTTACATGAACTGAGAAAACTACAGAAACTCAGAAAGACTATGTCAACATCAGCTGAGAGTACAGCTGAATCCATGTGTCCAGCTGCTCAGTTTATTGCTCCAAACCGCATACTGTATCAACAGACCCACAGCCTAAGACTACTAAACACAACCAAAGTCAATACTACTTTTAAAAGCATTATTGAGGTGAAACAAGTCCCATCTTCAGCTGGCAATGCACGTTTTACCCCAGGTGATGGGCTGGATCATTGTGTCACCTCAAGGACCAGAATGCTTCACAAGTTCACTGGGGATATCCCTGCTATCAGAAATAACCAGTGCTCAGGGAGATTGCTTTCCAGCCTCCAGCACAGGGATGTCCCAACCCTCATACCAAAGGACACTTGGGACATGCCAACAGTTCATGGAGGGCAAAGCACCCCAGGTGACCGATTTTATGACTTACTGTGATTGACAATGCCTATCAAGGGGGCCCTAAAACTCTCCTCAAAGGGTGACTGTAACTTGCAAAAGTGAAAGCAAGAAGTTAATCAGCTGGTACATACCACAGAAACAAACTCTAACTCCTTTCATCCTCTCAGTAAGGCTCTGCTTTTGACTTGCTTCTTTCCTCTTTTTTTTTTTTTCTACTTCCATTTACCCTTCTTCAAAAAGACTATCAACAAAGGTATTTCATCTATCTGCAGGCACAGCTTCAGTATCTGCACCGACTGTCTCTGTTGCTATAGAGTCAGAGTCAGCATGCAGCATAACCCCAGAACCACAGGCAGAACATTTGCAGCTCAGGTGGGCTGGCAGGGAAGGCAGCCTTTGGGAAAGTGGACATGTCGAGGCCTATCATAAGCACAGGAACTGCTGCAGGGAGAGGGGTTAGAGGGTACCATAGTACTTCATTCTGAATCCAATAGATTCAAAGAATGAGAAGAGAGGGGCAAGACAGAAAAGCACAAATGGGAAGATCCCATGTCACAAAACAATTTCCCTCTGCTCTGCACGGACATTTAGGTCTCTGCATCTTTGAAAGACTGGCTGATAAAAGCGATGTCAGCAAAATCCCATTTTAGCTGCATTACTTAATATGCTTCCAGCTCAGCACTACGATCCCCTCACAGACTGAAATGGCCAACACATACAAAGATTGACCTCTGTGTGAACAGCTGTCTCTAGTGCTGCATCAGCACAGCCCATCACAGGCAAGTTACTTGCCACAGGGCATAACAAGGAACACCCAATCCAAGCACAAGTCAAATGGTATTTCAATTCAATGCTTTTGATTAGATTTCTTCCTATTGTTATCATTTTTCTCACATTTCCCTTTAGAATTCTGATAAAAATTCTTCTGTCTACAAGCCCAATACTTTCAGACTTTATAGTAAAAACACACACACAAAAAAAAGAAATCTCTCAAAAAGCCCCTTGAAAAATGTACCTCTGTTCTGAATGGCTTCAGCTAAACTGAAATATTTGTAAGTGAAACAAAAGAATGAAAAGAAAACCAGAACATCTAGAATCAATGCAACACAAAACACAAGGACCAGGAAGGACCCACATTAGCAGAAACATCTTCACAACTGACATCTTCAAGCTACCAAAATCTTTCAAAAAACTCACAAACCAAGCTTGATACACAAAGCTTAGATGACATTTCTGTGTTATCTAAGTGGGATACTCCTCAGAAGAGATAGAAAATACCCTCCTGTCAGGGAAAACATGTGAGCAGTTGGAGAAATTAAAAAAAAAATCACTTACACCATTTCTCACCCTAATGTTCGTTTTTAGTAAGTTCAGTTACTAATTCTCTCATTGACAGCTTTGTAACTTTTTTCCTCATCATCTCCTGAGAACAGCACCTCTCAGTAGTTCCAGTTCTTGGAGAACAAAACTACAACTCTGAGACCTTCCTTTAATTGCTCTGCCTGAGCAATTAAACTTTTTGTCTAATAATAATGGATTTTGAGTTCAACCTCCCACAGCATTCAGTCATGTTATTAAAGCTCTGCTTCAAAACAGCCCAAATCATCAGCATACTGCATTAAAAAAATAATGATAATTGAAGACAGCAGAATTTTAAACTGTGGTCAGGAACAAGGAGAAAAACTCTGAATTTATAAAGAAACAAAAAAAAATTTAATTCCAGGATTTAAAAGGATTCCCTTATCTTTTCATTAGGACTGTATCAGATTTGACAGAGAATGACAGAACGAATTATTGATGGGGTGAGGCATTGCAGATTGAATCAAAGAGTTCAAATAGACAGTGCTCACAGTACTGCCACTGGAAAAAAGGAAGTGAAAATCTCTTTGCCTCAATCACAGCTCCTTTGTCCACCTGCATAAAGCTCCCAGATAGAGTCTGGAAGCCTACTGCTTCAAGTCCTGATGAGCATTCATGGTTCACAGTAGGTAACTGGCACAAGAAGATGTAACAAGGATAGAGCAAGGGGTCATAGGACTGAGTTCCTCTAATGACAGCCTGTGTGGAAAGGGAAGTCAAACACAAAATGTGGTTGTTCTGGGGCTCACCTGGGATACACAGAATTGGCTCAAATAAGATAGCAAAGCTACGGCAAGAAGTCTTTTGTGTAATATCCTTCATGCTACTCTAATACCATTAGTCACTGATGGATTTATGGTTATAATAACTTTAGAAAGTAGCAAGTCATAATTTTCTTTACTGAATAACTCATTTCTGATGATATTTAAAGATTCATAAATCTCAGTAGCATTAAAATTCTTTTGAAAAAACAGTACTATTTTATTAATAGGCCCTTTACTTCTTACAGATTTGTTTTAAATTAAACAATAAAACACAAAATAGGAGGATGAAATTGTGCTAGTGGGGTTTAAAT
>VXBU01014117.1:103308-181551 GCA_013400315.1 Bombycilla garrulus
GGGGTTTAAATATAATTTTTTATATATATTTAAATTATTTAGAAGTATCCAGAAAATGCACAAAGCAAGGAAAAAATTTCAGGTCAAGTGAGGATAACTTTATTCTTCTTGCTGATAAACAAGCCTTTGCACATATTGCCTCAGAATGTATTTTATCTTGTTAACACAAACAGCTTTGATATGAGAATTAAGGACAAAAATCATTGCTTGCTAATCTCTTGATTGTTTTCAACTGAGATGATAAACTAAAAACCTGTGATAGGCATCTTCAAAACACAACCATTTCCTTATAGAAAACACATCAATTTCAAATCTCAAAATGTTCCTAAAGTTGCATTGAAGCAAGGAATAGTTGATAAAGCTTCTTGGAGACCACATTTTGAAGAAAAAAATCATTTTGGAATACAGTCTTGAGCACAAATAATGTCACGGTAATGACTCAAAAGCTAGGCTACTTCAAAGAAGCCAAATTATTCTTCGAGAAAATAAGAAGTTCATCAATCAGATTTTCTCTTCCTAATCAAGACATTCGCTGTTCTCAATGTCATTAACAGATCAATTTAGTTCAACAGCAGAGCTAAATAAATCTGAATTAAATATTTTTGTGAGTTCAAATCACCTAGAATGCCTGTTCTACTCCAGACTTGGAACGTGGCAAAGAGCCTAAAGAAAGGAAACTTCATTGATGCTAAGAAAGTATGTCAATGATTTCAGGTTTTAAGGAAATGACAGCTCCCTCTATTATAGTCCAAGAGCCATAAGACTGGTACAAGTGTGATTGCTAACCACATACTTTCTTACACCACATGCAATGTTGACCTCCTGCAACCCCAAGGCTTCTGGCTGGAGATGGGGGTCAGGAAACGAGAATTGCTTTGCAACAGACTGCCCATGATAACAAGACAGTGTGAAGCCCAGCATCTGTGTCTCATTGAGATGAACCAGTTCATCAGCCTGCAGCTGGACACTGAGGGAGCTAGTTGCTTTTGCTGACCTCAGACATACCAACTGCTCTGAGCACCATCTGAGCTACTGTGCTCAATCCTTCATCATCATTCATGGCACATTCACATCCAGAGCACAGGAAAAAGAAAAGGAGAGGCCTGACTTGTGTACCTCTGGAAGGCAAAGAATGTGAATGAAATGTAATGATACCTGCTACACATGGTAAGGAGCCACTTGACTTTGCACAAGCTTTTGTAACATGTTTTGCCCCTTCACTCTTCACTCTGAAAGTCCACCCTGTCCCGGGGGATCCCAGATGTGTAAAAAGTCCTTGTTTCCAGCCCGCCTGCTGAAGAATCAATCTGGCGTCTTCGGCTGCTGTTTTCAAGGTTGTTTATTAATATCTTATCTAATACAGTTTCTTTCTGCCCTGCTGCCGGCCGCCCTGCAAGGGAGTTCGAGGCACACTGCCTGCCCCAAGCCCGAGCTGTCCTTTTATACTATCAACTACGTATTAAATGTTTACTATTAATTTCCAATCTGTGACCCTTACATTACATTGTCCAGTTCTCTGACAAACCAATCCAAAAATGCCGCCCTGGCTCAAAAATGGATGGCAAGAAGAAGAAGAAATAACATACCACATGTAAAAATTCTCCACCTTGTCTCTCAGACCCCCCTGTACAGAATTTCAAATCCCCCTGTACAAAACTCAAAACCTTCTTCTTTTACTCTATAATTACTACCATTCTACTATTTAAGCTTTGGTGACTTGCAGTTCTTCATAGAAAGTTGGTAATTTGTCCCGTGGATTAAAATCAAAGCCACGGGCACTCTCGGTGGCAAACCAAGGTTTCTGACCCTCCTGCCAGGGCTAAAAAGCCTCCTGACCAGGGCTCAGATCATTCAAAAATGCCATAGGAATCCCCTGGGTCCTGACACATACCCACCATCCAAAGAGCTGAACCTCTCTGGATTTTCTTCCTTCACTGTCCCTTTCCAGAAGTTGACTGTACTGTCAGAGCACCTTATTTCAGACAAGTGGTGCAACATCAGGAGGCCGAGAACAGCTGAAATTGCTCTAGGGAGCACTTTCTGGAGAAATATTATCTGCTCAGTGAAACCATAGAAAACAAAAGCAGAAAGGATCCTGGCAGAAAGAGAACCAGCCTGGCTCTGAGAAGGGGCCAAGCAGTACGAACTGACCACCCGATGGAGTAGAAAGAAACCCAAAGAGAAGAATAACAACAGCTTTATTTTTGCAGTCACGGTGGTGACTGTGGCCAGCACAGGGCCTCAAATCACAAGCACAGCACCATGTACCACTCTCCTCCTATCACACCATGTGGACAGGAGATGGGTTTCATTTTAATGCTGCCCTTTGATACTGGTAAGAAAATTCAACACTTCTACAAAGTGAAAAATGGTTCCTGACAGAATAAACGATTGAATAAACCAACAAAGGCAGCATATAGATGAAGTAATTTTATTGTTGAACATTGTCTGCCTGGAAAACTGTGCAACTGGAATTTTTAATTATAAATCAAATGTCAGTATAGAAAATAATAAAAATCAGAATTTCCAGCTCAGTGTTTTAGAGCCCTCACAATCCTCTAGTTTTAGTCAACACAGAAAGTACAAGCTCTTTCTTGCTATGTTACAAGAAATCAATGAATGCAGTTCTGAACCCTTTACTGTAAAGTGTAAGAACCTAAGTAGAAAGAAAAACTAAACAGAAAAAAAAGCCAAATAAGTAAGCACACCTATGGTAGCCTAGAACATCTCTGGGCTAAGCAAAGATCTTCTTCCTGTAACAGAAATTAAATAATCTTTTTCCTTTAGTAGTAGTCCTCTTATTAAAAAAGAATTGTCTCTAAGTGAGTAAGGATACTGGGGAAGCTTTTACCTATTTTACCTACACTCTATATTTCTCAGTTATTCACATCTGAATCCTAATATTGGCTGAAGAAGACCCGATTAGTATAAAATTCAAATTTATTTCTTTGTAATTACACAGACTATAAAATCCATTGCTTTCAGGCATACTTTTTACACATGCCCAAGTGAAGTGACATCACTGCATCCTCTTTACAATTCTGGCTTTTTTCCATAGTTACAGTTGTGGTATTGCTAGAGAAGCTACAAAAGCTTTATTTTTTCACTAAATTGTGCAACAATTCTCATTTCTTCTGGGAAAAAAGCTCCATAGTTTTAGTGCAGCTATAACAATTATTATGCAAATCCCTCAACTCTGCATGGTTACCCAGCCCTAGAACTCATTATAGATTCATTAGAAGCAGTTGCTCCATCTTCTCTTTAGATACTTTGAAATTTAATCATTACCATGAACTGGGGGATAATGCTCCAATATAAACATTATATTCATCACAAAGCATTTGTACTGGTGCACATGATTCTTTCATGCTTAATTTGTTATTAATCATAGTTTAGCTTATATTCACTGTTGTGGGCAGTTTTTAAAATTACAAAAAAAAAAAATCCTTATTTGAAAAAACAGCCTGCATCATCTTCAAACTAATTCCCACTCTCCTCACAGATTTCACCAAAAACAATAAGAGAGACAAGCAAAAGTTAACTATTCTTCACAGAAACTGGAGTGTCAGACTATTTTTTAGTGGGACATGGGAAAGCTAAGAAGACAGTAAGGCAACTAAGGGTAAGGAAAAGAGGGCAGGGAACCTGAAAAAAAAGCATCTGTAGTAGTTGCTTCTCTCAAGGGCACAGATGCTGGAGGGAGGGAAGCAACCAGGATGCAGGACTGACAGGATGAAATGCAATATTAGAATATCATGCCCTGATTCAAAGAGGCAAGAAATATGTACTCTGAAAAAAAAAAGTACCTCCAAGATATTTAAGCACCAAGTTAACTGCAAAGACATCTAAAAGGTATAGAAAGCTATAATTTGGGAGCTTCGATGCTATTCACATCTGGAGAAGTTCCAGGTTTCGTTATTTTTTAGGTTATTACTAATTATTAGATTATTGCACACAGCAATAGTTAAACGTGAATAAGGAGTGGGTGATACAAATACATGTTCACAGTACAACTGGTGGCTTGAGAGAGTCTTTAAAAATGGAGGGGACTTTAACTAGGCAGAATTTGCAGTAACGAATAAAAATATGAACAATAGGTTACTGCTGTGGACATGAATTCTGCTGAACTAATCAATAGAATCAAATGCGTATAAAGTCTTCACATTGTAGCTCACACAGACATGCCTCAAATTCCCAAGAGAAAGGAATTTTCCCCCTTAAAGTAATGGAAACATGAAAAATATTTAAAAAAAAAAAAAGCGTGTTACTATTTTTCTCTTCACTGTTACCCAAACAGATAAACACAACGATGGACTTCACCTACTACACACTTGAAATCTTCATAACAATAACAGATTGTTATTGCTCTTTTGTTGTTCCAGATAAATGAAGATGATATCACAAAAAGTACCAAAAACCATTATTGCAAGAAACTGAGGAAGAATAAAGCAACCAGTGCATGTTCACTGCAGAACACTGAGAGCAACCCAAGCAGGGGTTTGTATAATGAACTTCTGCAAAACTTCACAGCAAGGCTGGTTTTCAGGTAACACAAATATGCTGAAGTCTGGGGGGAAAAGGAAGAGGGAGGAAAAGTGCTTTTTGAGAGAAAGAAGTGGTCTGTACCTGTTTACTGGAGGATAGCTCAAAACATCCACAATAAGCTGTGCAATGAGGGGGGTGAATGCAAACAAAAACTCTACCACTTCAAGAGTGACAGAATTAAAGCTGAAATAAAGTATTCAAGAAGAAAGCAAATTTATAGGCACACACAAATAGGCAGTACTCTTTTTCCTTTAGCAGAAAAAATGTGGGTGGTCTGCAAAAAATTGCTTGATACATGCTCAATACATTCATATTCATACATGCTACAGCAAGAAGCACCTCAAAAGTAGTTCCCTCATCAACTCAGTGAAGCATGTTTTTGTATTAACAATTCCATTCTAATCTTCTCCTCCTCTAATTTCACCTAAGAGATTCAATAAAGTGACTTCATTGGAAACACATCATCCAGAACAACGACTAAAAAAGGAACACTAAAAACAAACTAAAATTGCAATGCCAAGGCTGATCTGACCCTTAAATGTACAGCATGAGAAGATAATTGACACATCCATTTTGAAGTGATAGCAAAGCAGTCACCAGCATATTAGAAGCCACTTGATTGCCTGCCTACTGTAAGAGTTAAAAACCTATCAGGTGTGAAACAAACATTTCATTGAGCTTTTCCTGACATTCTCTTCAGAAGTGATTGATCTGAACAGAGTTCCCTAAGCCACATAGTGAGTAGCTGAAACTAGTGGCACAAGTCAAGTTATAGTTAGGGGGTGAAACCACAGAGGGGAAAAAAACAAAAAAAATCAAGTGTGAATTCCTCTTCCATAAACACTGAAGTCTAATGTTAGATGTTAAAAGGAAGCTTGATCTGCAGATCACAACGGTAACTTTATAAGATGTGATTCTGAAAGTCCTGACTTTTAATTTTTTACACAATTAACTGACTGCAATTGGTCATTTGCTTTCTAAAGTCGCCATTCTTCACTTATAATGGTATTGATACTTCTACCACACCACTCTTCACTATCACAGACTGAAATTCACCAAGGGAATAAGCAGTAGGGATCTGTAAAATTCAATAGAATCATAAGACCCAGTTTGCCACAAATCTCATTTATGTCCTCAAAAATAAAAGAATTGAACTCTTTGCCTCTTCTGGAACACTACAAAATCATTATGTGACAATTAGAATGTACAATGATAAAGAAAAAGGGTAAAAAAACCAAAAACAAGTAGATGCTGATTTCTAATACAATGCTAACAAATTTTCTAACTTGGAAAGTTTCTGAAGTATCAGTTCCCATTATCCAGAAAAGCGATGCTATAATTATTCTGGCAATTTTCTGGTTTTCTCAACCACTCAGTATGCCTCTGAGTCCACTAATCTTCAAGTTCCACCACCAGCAAAAGCCTCATGAGTTTAGTGTCCCTGCTTTGGCAAGAACACAATGCTCAACATCTGTCTCAGGTATCAGTGTAGTTAAAATATTCCATTCCTCATTAGGGAGGAAGATGAGATCATCAGGAAATACTATTATGTATCCTCTTGGAGAGGTTAGAGACAAAGAGGACTGGCAGTAAACCTATGCTCTTTTTCTTTCCCTGGCAGTCTGGATATTCTCCAACAAAGCAAAATTTGTCAGTCTCTATCCCTCCAGATGATAAAAGAAATTAAACATTGCCTATACTTTGTCCTACCTTCCGGAGAGGGCACCGGTCTGTGAACTCAAATGGAAAGAAGCATTTCTCTGAAAGTCTGCACAAAATACCTAAGCTCTGTAGAAACTCAAGGCTGAGGACTCCTCTCCTTAGCCTTTTTGATGGCTAGCTCTAAGCTGTGGCTGCAGATCCCACCCAAGGCACTGATTCCCACGAAGCAATGTACAGGACACCTGTTCATGTGACCCTGTGTTGTACCATGCACAGCAAAGTTTAGCACCTGGAAGCCAGATACCTGCCTTGCAGCACCCAGTTCTTTCATTTCAAGACCTCAATAACTTACTAAAGACCAGCAGGAAAAGTCACATTAGTTTTCTGTGACAGACATTAAGAAAGCATTAAGAAAGCAATTGCCTGGCACACACAAAGGGCAAAGTCAGACTAAATAATGTAACAGTCTCTCCTGGCCTCAACCCTGTGTAAAAGGAGCTTTATCTCAGAGGGGCTGGGAGACTAATTAACTTGTGCTTTAAAAAGCCCTTCAGAAACTTGGAAGAATAATGCTAGTCTGCTTGCAAAGTATTCATTCTTCTTCAGTTAATTTAATTCAGATTCCTTTTCCCTTAGCATGTATCAGTGCATCCTCCACTGAATAAAGTCCACAAGGTGCTTTGCAGTTCAAGGCTGATGTTTGCATCTGTTGCTTCACCGCATTGCTTTCATATTCTGTGTGTGTAAGGTTGACTGAAAAAATAAGGAATAAATTAAAAAATTAGACTGTAATGAGGCAAGTGAGTTTGCCCTTTGTTCCTCTCTGTTGTCCTCAGCATGCCAGAAGGTTTGGAACAATGCATGCCTACTCATTGGTGATCACCTACAAGAAAAATGAAAAGTAGGTACATCTGGGAGGTTTAATTCCCTTTCATATTATCAGGATATCAGGCTTGCTCTAAATTACAGTAAAATAAAACAATGGGAGCATCACACCATGTTCCCCGCACAAAGCCAGGGTCTGCCTCCAACTTGAGGGAGAGGAATAAACACTGAAGAAAACCATCCAAGACACTGGGATACTAACCTGGACACTGGGAACAAATTTCCCAAAGCAGTACTAACAAGAACCATAGCTTGCCAGTTCAGAGAACATGAAGATACTCTCCCCCAACACTGATTTGCTGAAGTGAACAGTACAAGAAAAATTCATCCTGAAAGAACCACAAGCCTTGAACAGGAATACAGGAGCCAAAGGTACAAAAGTGGGGAGCAAGCAAAGTTGCCGTTTTGTTCTATGGAACAGTATTGTATTTTAACCAGAGCCTGAGCATAAATCAGTCTTAATCCCCATATCTACTTTTTAGCTAATCTTCAAAAGATGTGGTTCTCTTTGCCCAGCAATCATCAAAACAGGTTCATCCACAACCAAATCATGCTGTAGGTCAGAATACATACTATATGTTCTAAGAGTGCAACACAGAAACACTATTTAAACAGTTATAAACTACCAGAGTTGTACCTTTGTACTACCTTCATGTTTGTTTTATTAAAAAATAGTAAGCTGAGTTTCTATTGTGATGTTAATATATTTACACCAAGCTCAGCTTGAATGACAGTGGGATCTTCTTAAAAGGCACACAAAGAACACTAAAAAATGGTATCAAATTCACTAAATTATTTTTTCATTACTTTTGTACATATGAAGGAAGTTAAGTTTATCCAAATTTTTATTTTAAATAGATCATAAGGAAATATTGCCCCAAATAAGGAAGTGGACACAATCAGTTATAGGTCCCAAATTATTCCAAGATTATAACTGTGACAGATGTATTTCCTGAAACACAGATTTTATTTGCAGATTGGAAGAGGAGAAACAGGTTTCTCTCAGTATTTTAACTCAGTTCTTCAGTGCTCAATAATCCAGTCACTAAACTGAATCAGAAACTGAAACAGAAAATGACCTCACAGCTCCTGCAGCAGAGACAAGAATGACACCATGATATCAAAACCTCAGTTTCAAACTGGGATGCCAGTTGCTTGGAGTATGTAGTACAAGAAGTACTTGTTTCTTTCGGTTGCAATTTCCTGTTAAAATTTTAACTGCATATAGCTCCATTCTGTACGCAAGCAGCTAAAGAGGAAAAACGTATTTAACACATCACAGCAAGCTTAGTTCTTTGCTATTTCATAGTAGTATCCAACCCAGTGTCAGACCATTTGTTCTCACCTTTGGTTCTTAGCCCATACCAAGGTATTTGCTGGGGGTCTGTGTCCAGATGCTGGGACCTGCAGATGGATGTGGTGCAGTGCTGCATGGGGCGGTGGCCCTGAGCACATCACCAGGACAGGCTGCACTTCCCTGGCTTCTTCTCCCTGCCCCCATCACTCTTCTATCTTCTGCTACACAGAGGATATGAATCACAGCTGAAGTTCCCTCAATGCACCTTGAAATAATGAGGGTTTACTGCAGGAGCACTCTTCCTTTATCATTCACGTCCTAATTCCATCCCCCTACCCTTCCCAATCTGAGGATTTATTTTTGAATCACAGGCAAATAAAGCACATCTACAGAGTGCCAGTTCTTCTAGCTTCTCCCCAGGGATACCTACACTGCCAATATATTCAATTTGGTGTTAATAAACCATAAAAACCATAATGAGTCAGCAGAAATCACTCCTATCCCAACCATATTCCCCTGAGGGTACCAGCAGATGTTCAAAGGAAAGATCAGCAGCAGGGCATTGCCAATTGCCTCCGTGTTATTTTAACCTCACTTGTCTGTTCTGCTTTTAATTGGCTATGTTATAAAGAGGGGATAAAAGAAACAAATCCTTTTGATTAATATAATTCACTCCTGCAGAGATAAAAATCTAGAAATTCCCATTCACATTTTCATGGAAAGACACACGTAATATAGCTTTATCACCTGGAATGATACAAAGCCACTGTGATCTGAGTCAGTCTCCTGTTTGCTTCATGACATAGCACAACAAAGCCCAAGGAGTTTTGTCCACATTTGCAGATGCACATGGTTTAGTGATGCACTTACCAGTGCTAAGCTAGTGGCTGAATCCTAAAGACTTTTCTAACCTAAACAGTTCTGTGACTTCTTGCAGTAGAGAGCTGCAAGTCTCCCATGGCAGAACTCTTGCAGAAGCACGTACAGAATATTACATTCAGCTCCGGACACCTCATTACCAGAAAGATAACACATTAGACAGAGTTATTAGAGAAGCAACAAAAATGATAAGTGAAGATTGAAGAGCGTTATTACTTCAAGACATTAGAAGTTAACTGCATAAAGGTCAACAAGGGAACAGCTTTCTGGGGGACACAGTTACAACCTGTAAATATTTGAAGGAAGGATACGCAAGGCAATAAGGAAAATTAATCACTTAGGATGGAAAAACCAGATACAATTACAAATAAAAAGATGAAATTAAGAAACATCTGACTCTCAGGAAAAAAAGAAGGGTAATAGAAGGCTTTGAGAAGCCTATTGCTTGGATGACTTAATAGGTCTTTTATATCTCTACCTCCTGTAACTCCATAATAATAATGATGGAGCAAAAGAAAGGGCTCAAAGTATGAAATCCAATTAATTCTTTGCCAGTAGGCAAACCATCTTTATCAGATATGTTGGCTTAGCAATAAGCTTAAGCTTGGCATGATAGATCCTACCTGTCAGTTATTCAGATGTAGCTTTTTGTAAAGTCTTCAGGGAAGACAAGAGTATTTCTATACTTTCATTAAAACACAGACTACATCCATCAAAGGAGGAAGTTATATTAAAAAGATCTGTGGCATTTTCAGACTAATCTGTGCATCTGACCGGTGCCATATTTAGCATTATCGAATCTGTTTTGTGCATCTAACAGACTGCAAACCCTTTGGGGCAGAAATCCCATCCTCCTCTTTCTTTTTATCACACAGTGTCGAGTGTGTTGACAGCGCTCAACAAATAATAGCCAGTTCCAAGGGAGGGAAGAAGTCAGAGATAGCACAGAGTGTGCAGTATTATTTTCAAGGGATGAACCCTTACATTAGTAACAGGAGTCTTCATGTACATTCCAGCAGAATAGCTCCTACTTGTCTCAGGAAAAAGAAATTTACAAACACAGAAAATGCCTCAGAACACTAAAAAAATATCATTTGAATAAGTACAGAAAATGTCAGGAAGAACTGACAAAGACAAATTATTGAGAAATGGAAGAAAATAAATACTGAGACTAAAATTTAGTCTAATGTTTAGATTAAAATGAGGAGCATTTTAAAGACATACACAATTTGTATGCACGATACCATCTTTAAAAGGATAGTCAGGCATCACTTCCAAATAAAAATTCATCACTAGGGGTATATTTAAAAGAACCCATATCAGTCTACTTCTCTGTTTCCATGCAAATGTTTCACCACAGCTCATATTATTTATTGACACTATTTTGGCTCATACAAAATTCTTGTAGAAGCCCATGTGAGGAGCCAAGAAGTCTGCTCACCATTTTAGTATCTGCCAATGTTAATTTTTGAAAAAGTGACATACATGGTTATATAATGACATGCTGCCCTTTAAGGTGTCCTGAATTAAAACATAACAAGCCACAGATTATTTGTAAGATCAGTGGGAGCAAATCATTGCTGGCAGCCTGCACAGCACACCTTGAAATTCCTCTGACAAATACCTTCTTTTAATATCTGGTATTTTACACACATACTAAGATACCACAGACTCATGGTTATGAACTCCGGCTTGGAATCACATACCCCTAACAACTTTACCTCCACCATCTTGAATGTTTGCTTTTGTGCAGAGATGCTGCCTGTGCTGGTCTTAGATGAACTTTCTTCTAAGAAGTAATGCCAGCCCGGAATGAAATACTGATATCCAAGGATGAGACAGGTTTTACAGAGACGCTTTGTTTTACAAATGCTCTCAGTTAAGCGCATGAAGCATCTGTTGTGTACTGCTCCCTGTACACAAAATGGATATTCAGGAAAGTAATTTACATTAAGTAGTACAGTGAGGGAGATGAACACTCCCACCTCATTTGCCATAGCCTTCAAATGGTGTGTGCATTTACAGAGTTGCTAGTTTCAGAAACAGTTGCAATGTAGCTTCTTTTTCCAAGGATAAAATAGCTAGAAGAATTTAAAATACATATTCAGAAAACTAATTTCTCTAGCTCAGTTTTCCAATTCTTAATAATCAAATCAAATTACTCCCAAGTTTAGATAAATAACTTACGATAAATAACTCTTTCTGTTCATAGAAATTTGTTTTTCCTGACAAATTTTTATGTAGTACAAGAAGTACACTTTTAAAAAAAAATATTGTATGACTTTACTGAGATACAAACATACTATTTTACTCACTTTCACTAAGCAATTAATGATCTAATATTTTTTTTTAAGTGTCCTGAAAGATACAGTTATTATGTCATTAAACAGCCTGAATTCCAGTCAAAGTCAATAGGACTTGAGCACTTAGGATAACTTACTCCACTGGAAAAGCTAAGTGAAGAGAGACTCTCAAGACACACGGCTGTACCCCAAGTTAGGTTGCTTCTAGCTTCACCCCCCTCAGCTGTCAAGTAGTACCTGCAGGCAGATAAGTTTTTTGCAACTCCTAAAACATACGGGCAGAACCAAACACAATGACAGATTTTATAAGAATGGTGAGAAACAAGCTCTAAATAAAGAAGGAGACATTTTCATCATCTCAAGTGATTTTGCATTTGTCCACATCACTTCCAGCATACTTCTACTACAGCGACAAGTAAGAGCGTAGCTCAACAAATCTCAAACAAATCCAAAATTTGGATTACATTGGAAAGCCTATCCTTTTAAAGACCTATAATTTTTTTTTTTTGTTTCTTTCTTTAGAAATTAGTTAAAAGTCCGAAGAGGAGCATCAGTGTCTGAGTAAGTTCATTATCGAAGGAAAGAAGGGACAAGAAACTTGCAGAGAAGGAAGATGAGTGAATGAAAAGAAAAGCAACTGTGCAAGGTCTTCTGTACCAGAGTCAATAGACAACTGAAAAGCTATTCCTAAGAAGGGCAGTATTTTTCCACTGCTTTCAATTCCTGACTTTTTAGAATTAAACAAGGAAATTGAATATTGCTTGGGGCTCTCTGGTTTGTAGCTCAAAGAACAGCCCTGCGCCCACCACATCAGAACTCTCTGAAAACCAACATGCAAGAGCTGCACTCTATGTGAACTCATGGCAGAAGGATGTGGACCAGCAGCACAAAAAAATGATGTCTTCTGCTGTCAGTATGTACATGTTCTCACAAAAAAGAGAAGACAATTCATAGAGAAAGGGAAATGCCACTAAGCCTCACAGAGTGCCTACCACACCCCCACTAACACTTTTGCTTTGACAACCCTAGAGATCCTCTGATGACAGTATAGCCCTTCCAAGTTCTGAGCTATCACACCATCTTTGTTATGAAACCTTACTTAAAATTTCAATGGGAATGACCTTCACAAAACTTTACACAAAACTATCCCCTTGGACAGACTATGAAGGAGTACTGCCTTCACATCAGCTTCCATGTGAACTTTGCTTTGCACCATGGTGCTGAGGAATCACCCCAGCTGAAAATGGGGACTGTAACACAGTAGCCTCCTTAGCAAGGGTTTTCATAAGACTACCAACCTCTTTTTGTATCACCCTCTAAAATTTCCATTCCATTCTTACCCCTCATTTCACCCTGAATCTAGAAGCTCCCATAACCTCCAGACAAATCTATGGCTAAGTGTTTTAGGGAGTCATACTGCAACTGAGAGCTGGTTTTGGTTTTTTGGCTTTTTTTTGGTTTTTGTTGGTTTTTTTTTTGTTTTTTTTTTTTTTTTCCTAAACTGATTTTCACAAATTGTTTCAATTGTGCTCACAGCACAACCCTCAAAACTTAGGTACAAAAGCAGAAATTCTGGTTTCTATGACCCTGATAAAATCTTGCTGTATGGCAGAAGTCCATAGGCAGACCTACAGAAGCCCCCACTGAAGCACTTGTTTCTCTTGGGAAAGGCAAAGTGAAAACAGTCAAAACTGTAAATTAGGTTCTGAAAAAAAACCTGACCCCAAACAGTTTTGCATGGTATTGCTGCATTAATAATTGCACTCTGAACAGACAAAACTTCTCACATGTACACAGGGAGGCATGTGGATGTATTCTGTGATGATTCCCCAACAATGTAAGCTTGGCAGTAGCCACACATGATAACTCAAACTTGGCTTCACACCCCTACCCTTGTCCAGTCTTGGTGTAAGCTGGAGACACCGATGCAAAGCAGGGTAGGCCTTTTGTTCATGCTAGATTAACTGTATGCCTGCATGCACAAATGAGCACGCTTAGAGCAACTTTTTAAGGAAAAAATTAATTTCTTCCCACCTAAGCAACTTTTCTAGATGGAAGACAAAAATGTGTCTGAGCATACATAAACCAGATGAACTGCACTGAGCAAAATAGAGCTGTACTCAAAACTCATTAGGGAAAAATGCTTCATGAGACGTTCTTTCATTAAGGACTTAACTCATGACTTGTCACACAAACCCACAGGAAGAGAAACTGCTGGCTGCAAGGCTTTGGGATCTAGAGCACACAGGGTCTAGATCCTGCCCTTCATTTTAAAATTCTCTTACACAATAAGCTGGGTGATGATGACCTGTCTTTTGTGACTTATTCTCATTCTTTCCTTAGCTGTCACTTTAATTGTGCATAAAAGGGCTTCAGAAACCTCTGTTTATTAAAATTGCCCATTTTTAATCTTATACCAAGTGGTCTCCAAAGAAAAACAAGAGAGAAGTCCAGAGAGCAATGTAATCCAACTCCAAGTCCAACAGCAGGTTTTCCCATCTTTTATACAATAGAACTAGTAAAGTGAACACATAAAAATATAAACTATGAAAGTAAAAAGAACATTTCAGTATGGTTCATTATGAAAAAAAAAAAGGCACAACACTAGCATTGAAAGGAAAACAGCTACATGCCTCAATAAAACAAATCATATTCTGAAACAATAATTCAATTTGTATTGATTTTTACAGATAATCATATCTCCCCCTAAAACATATTTGACATTTTCTTCACTCCATTGACCAGAGATGTTATATAAAAGTTTTGATCAATCTGATAGAACTTTTATCTACACATGCATATCCCGCAACACTGCTGAGCTCCAGTACATGCAGGTAGTGCATGCTAGGTAAAAAGAATCCAGATTTTTGTTATGGGCTGTTTCCTTCTATATATGCACTACCTTGCTAAGATCACACTACACTGGATTTACCAGTAAGCATCATTTGTTTGTATTTTCCACAAGAAACTAACTGATTCGAAAAGGAAGGTTTTATTTAAGGTATTTCATGTGTTTCGCAAATTACTGATATTCTTAGATTCCCTGTTGATACAGATCCATTTTTTTTTCATTCTAGCACACTGCCACTGAGTTCTAGTTCAAACTGGTGAATAATACATTAAGTCTTACTAACAGAGAAAGTCTGACATTATATCAGCACAGTATGTTGATATAGTACCAGATATATGCGAGTAATAACATTCAAGAAAACTGAAATTGCATTTATAATACAGATGTTAAAATCAAAAATTTGTATTAAGGTAAGTAGTCAAGAGACAGACACTTGAGGGGCTATTAAAGTCATTAACAACATACATCACCTTAATGGATTGTAAAAATGACTCTCTAAAGTCAGTGTACACATTACAGCATCTCCCCAATTCCATTTCAATACTCCAATGGACCTAAATCCTGGCTTTCATGGAACAAGCCTAAGAAACAATTCAAGTGCCATGGTTAGAATGCAGGGCTAATTCTCATGTGCTATTCCTATCAATGTATAAAATATCTCTGCATGCTGAGATGTAGGAAAGGAGACTAACCCACATCAATTTTATTCAGACTACCAATAACTCAGAATATCTGACATAAGCAAATCCATCCTGAATATGGAAATCGAGACGTAGAAGGGCCTGCCTTTCACTAGTGATTACTTGAAGCATTTGACTGTCATTCTGAAACTAAGCATACTCTTTTACGAACCAAATAAAGGCTCTTAGCTCAAATCCCACAAGCAACAAAGGAAAACGGTACTTCCACCTTTGACAGTAAAATTTGTCACGACAGAAGACTAATTCTATGCACACAGTGGCTACACCAAAACAAATCTACAGCAGTGTCAATGCAGCCGCTTTTATTCACACTGTACTGACATTTGAGGAAATGCATTCTCTATTAAAAAGCATTTTATGCAGCCTAATCACTCATTACTCTGCAGGTATTTTGAGATTTGGCTTCATTACACATTGCAGCACCACCAGCAGTGATAAAGGATAACAATTCGGTGTCAAAGCAGCATCTAATATTTTTAACAAAGTCAGACAATACCAAGAGTTGTCTGGTCACTATCTCAAGAAACAGTCCTCTCAAAGTATCCATTTGCAAGTGAGAGGTGGATTCACTCATCTCAGGAAATCTGATGCTAGTGCAAGGAGCACTAGAGACCCAGAGTGACCTCCCTCCTCTACCACTTCATTCTGAAGAAACCAATATCCAATATCATTCTGAATCAAGCCATGCATGGACTTGCACATGGATACCCTGTTTCCCATACCACTGTATTTACTACCTGCTTTGCATCCTTTGCTTGAGGAAGTTTTAGTCAGAAGTCTTAGCAAAACATTCTGAGATGCTCTAACAAATTTAAAGGCTTAGCAAAATGGCTTACAAAAGTCTTCTCACCAGTTCTGCTTACTGAACAGTCTTGCCAGCTTGCCACACTTCCCCACCCCATTATATAAGCTGGTCTTCTTTTGGAATGAACTTAGCCTGTAAATGTAACTCAAACAGAATTTTGTGTTTGTGAAGCTTCCTCCTTGTCCTCCATGTGAAACAACTCCAGCTCTCCCATATTGTACTACTGCTTGAAAAAATTACCATCAGTATAGGTGTCAACATAATATCGTAATTTAAATGGTTATTTTTCCCCTTGTTAAATCCTCAAGTGTTTTGAATACAGCATCAGGGTATAATAGAATGTGAATAAGTAATGGAAGATAAAGATGTGGATTTAAATAAAATATCCCCTATTACCATCCTTAATTCTTATCTATTGTTAAGACGACAGCCATCTGGAACATTACAGTAAGGTGCATATTCAAGAACAGAACAAAGTGCAATTCAAACCCCTCAATAACAGCCTTAAATCAAGTTTTAAGAGAACGCCTGGCTACCGAGAAATACCACAACCGTGCCGGTTTATCTGATTCCACGCGCGCATTTTGCCTCAGGAGGCGACCGGCGATCCGAAGGCAGCTACGGGGTGAATGGGGCGGGCTGCAGCTGCGGGGGTGTCCGGGAAGAGGAGCTCCCTCCCATCCCATCCATCCCATCCCATCCATCCGGCGGCGGGGGCGCCTCTGCCGCGGCAATGCCGCCCCCTCGCGCTGCCGGCCCGCCAGAGGCGGCCCGCGGCTCCCAAAGGCCACCACACTTTAATTGCTCATTAATTACAGCCTTTCACCAAGGTCAAAAGGAACATTCCGAGGCAGTATAAACGGTATCATATGGAAAATACATCATGTTAAAAATGCCTTTTTTTGTGTGTGTGTGTAAAATCTTTTATTTGCTGCCCTAATGTGTACAGAGCTTGCCTCTCGCAGTGCAAATCCTGCAGTAAAGCATCTCTCTTGTGTATGAAATAAGTGATGCAACCCACACACCAACCAAAATTTAGCAAACATGAGGATTTTCTCGAAATTAAATAATTTTAGAATATACTTGCTCTTGAAATTAATTCTTTCCCAAACAAGACTGGCCAATAATATTATAATACCTGTAATTATATTAATATGATATTTTTAAGAATATCAAACTTTTAAATTTATCCAATTCAGAAATAATGAAAACAGCAATGCAGAGTGGCTGTTGAGTGCAAGTAATAAATCATACAAATTGCATAATTATAACTTCCATGACTCCAGAGACAGTTTGCACTAGGAAAGGCAATGATAAAACAGGATGAGTTTTATAACCGCTAAAAGGATAATGCTTCAATATAGTAGTCAGGACATGGAGGCAATAGCAGTGTCTCCTCAAGAGCACGTTTGACTGCTGGGGAACCAGCACCCCCCTTCAGTGGGTCAGAGGTAATGGAGAGGTAGTTTCAAATCCAAGACACAGAAGAAAGTGAATTCTGATATTGCACACTGACATAGTGCTGGGCCACTTATCTCCCATTTGTTTTTTAAGGGGAGAGACAGGGGAAGAGGAAATTTAATCCACATGATTCCAGAGGTTTGCAAGGGGAGGAGACTTAAGATTTGTTTCTGGCTGAAGGAAATATTTCATGCATTACCAAATCAAAAGTTACTTTCAATCTTCAACATCTTTTCTTCAAATACGTCCTTGGGTTTTGTGCCTTCTTCCTGCCACCACTTAAATCTTTCCATTGAAGTTGGTTTTTTTTCACCCTCTCTCCCAATTCACCAGTTTATTAGATGAAATAGAAATAAATTATTTTCAGTATCCAAATCACAGTTGCTCCCTAAGGACAAGGGAGCAGCTTTTCCTTTTTTCTTCATTGCAACTGATTTACTACCAGTCACAAGTGGGCTGAGCCAGTGCCTTACCCTGGCAGGCAGGGTGTTCTCCAATAATGCCAGCACAAAGTAAGTGGCAAAGAATGACCTGGCATAAGGCCTCTCACAGCACTTAGTTAAGCTGTTGGAGCTGATGGTACAAGACTTCAGTGAGTGTTTCAACAGTTTAACTTAATCTCACTTTTTCACTCCTAGAAAATTGCTCCCATTTTCCAACCAATTTACAGCCCACATTCCTACTCTGCTGTTATAAGTGTTTACAGTAAATCAGATTTGCCTGTGATCACTGAAGCAATAACTCTTAACAAAGAGGGCAGCAGGAACATATTTCAGTCTAATAAAAATAAATGATGGCAGATTAAGTTATCTTTTAAAGAATGTCTTATCAAAACCTACATAGAGGCTGTCATTTCACAGAGGCAAGGGGATGGTTGCCAAAGCTAAGAAGAGTTAAAGATCCTGCTGTCACTCACACCTAGTGTGCCAAAATACCAAAAAAAATTTGTGAAGAAAGCAATCACCTCCAGTAGGAATGGAGAACAAAAGCTATATGAGTTTTTCCTGTGCTAGTGACCTTTGACTGCAAGACAGGGAACTTTTCTTACCTAACCTCTTATTACAGAGTTATTCTTGGACAAAAACTCTTCTATTACTATGCCTTTTACCTATTTTATAACTTTGAAGGCTCACAGTACTCCGTTTCAAACTACTCACTGAAGTATACCCTTTGTACCGAAGGAGAATTCTTCATTAAACAATCATTTCAGGTAGGCTATTTCCAGAAAAGCATCTTTTTTTTCCTTTTCAAACTTCATATAGCTCATGTTGTTTCCAGACACATCTTATGTGTACAAGTTTATCACCAGTCCTACCATTCAGTAGCAAAATGCCATGGAAGAAACAGAGACAGACAAAGATAATAATTCCAATGCCAAGTCATCTTGGGCTCTCTATTGCTTAATACAGGAAAAATATTCCTGAGGGATCATCATATTCTGTCTTGAGAGCTTAGTACTTCATCACAGCTCAACATGGACATTTTCCTAACAGGCAATTGAAAAAACAGATGGGGACCTGGAAAACACTGCTGAAGGAAACACACATTTGCAATCTGTGATGGCACAACAAAGCTAGGATTACCCCACCAAAAACCCTCTAAGCACCACATTGAACAGGCATAATAGGCAGGGTAAGAAAAATACTGGGTTTGTGATAAGAAAACTGTCCCACAGTGCAGGTCCACCAGAGAGTGCACAGTATTTTTTCCAGCCTCCTTACTGTTAATGAGAGCAGACCACCTTACAGCAAGAGGGAGCAGGATTTTGGCTGAAGGCACTTCTCACAGCATCTGCATGTTCTGGGACAGGAAAAAGATCTGGCATTCTAAAGCACTACACAGAGATGGGTCTCCTGCTTGAGAATTTCAGATACATTGCCTCTGGGACTGGGAAGTACAACACCCTGTGTTTACACTGCCCAAATACAAAATACAGCCTAAAGAAATTTCTTGGGATAGTGAGAAGTTATATACACAGAAGAAAGAAGCATAAATGGCTGCCCATTTGGGTTATTCTTTTGCACTAAATATGTAGGCTGGAAAAAAACATACTTGTCACCAAGTATTGGCAATTTTTAGAGCAAGCACCTAACTACCAAGTCACAAATCATGAAAGAGGAAAGAAAAATCTGTAACTCAGGTTTGCTATACATGGGTTGAAACAAGGAAGAGAGGCCATATTTTTTTAAAAATAAATAACATTAAGCATCGAATTTAGAAAGCTCAGTTAAACTGGGGAAAAAAACAAAGGTAATTAAAAAACTTAGAAAACAGAAAATTGAATTAACAGTGAAGTGGGCCCATGCAAGTTACTTCAGGAACCTTTTGCATTAGAAAAATTATCAAAAATAAGAGAACAGCACGATAAACTAAAAAAAAAGTATTTTACACATACACAGATACAAATAAAAACACAAAAAAATTCTAAAGATTTGAACAGAGATGAGGAAAAATAGAAGAGAAATAAAAGAAAATGTCAATGGGACTTAAGTTGAAGGCTTACAATGAAAGTGAACATATAACAAGAGCGAAAAGAGGGGAAAGAAAATGAAATGTAAAATGTAAACAAATTATGCTCAGAATTTAGAGGCGAAAACTTTTTTTTTTTTACACTTCAGGGATGTCTGGCATTTATCAGAGATGGAGAGGTATTAAAATACAAGCTTTCCAGAATGCTTAGTACTAGAGAGAGGGTATAAAATAAACACAAACATAGAGAATGCCAAAGATGATGGACTCTGGGCATTCAGAACTTTTAAAACTACTCCCATAACCCCAGAGAATTTTAGAAGATTGAGGTTTTCTTACTTCTTTATATTTCTTTGAAAAGCACAAGAGGATGCCTAGTACACTGCAGGGCGATGCTACAGAAGCAGACCTAAAACTAATAAACATACATCCTGATGGTTCTCAGCTGCAGCTCAGCATTTTAGCCCTGTGACAAAGTATTCTAACATAGGAAAAGATCCTGCTGCCCTGGTACTTTATCCTGCAAAATTGTGAATATGTCTTCCACTTAGACCAGTGAATATTGGTTTTCAAGATCAGGCAGACAGCTTGTAAAATGCTCTCTGCTTTTAGAATTCTCTCTTTTCCTGTGGTCTCCATTTCCCCAATCAATCCACTCTTACGCCACATAAGTAACTTCAGCAGGGGTCACCATGAGAGGCAAAATGCAAGCAGCATAAGAATGAGGAAACACCTACATACTGGGAAATTGAGTTAGAGAAGGCTTCTGTATGGCATCTTCTTTTAAGAATAAATAAATCAGGTAGAGAATGTGGTCCTGGTGAACTGTACGCAGTCCTGGAAATGGTGTGAAATTGTGCTCCATATGATTAGGAGCTCAGACAAGCAGGATTTCAATGAATTATCGAATTGTAAGAAAACAATTTCATATAGTATAAGATGGCGATGAAAATAAACCACGCAGAGATTGAAAAGTATTGTGAGCTAGTAAATGAAAAATTATAGAAAAAAAGTGGGAAGAAAAAGAATGAGGTATTACTCCACAACCCAATTAATTTTAACACTAATAGAAAAAGTTGCCATTCTGCATTGGGTTTTATTCATCTAAAAAAATACCAAAACAGGAACAGCTTCTCTAGTTATCATTCTATTTATAAAACAACAGTTCCAGAACACAAGCCTAATAGAAGTTATTGCTTTTGATGATCCTGTTCATCTGCAAAAACCAGTAAGATCTCCCTGAACTGATTCCCGCTGCAATTACATATAAAAAACCCTGAATAGTTACTGGGCATTTACATTAAAGCTTCTGCTGAACTCTAGCAAAAGACAATTGTCCTGTCAGTTATTTTATTTTTTTTTAATTTAAATTTGTCAGCTTCAATTATTAGGCATTAGAAATGATCACTTCTGCTTTTGTCTACCACTATAAATATGTTTACATCAAGCTCTGGTCTCTGAGCAGGTAGTTGCAGGCTATAACCAAAGGATCTCAGAATTCTGTTTTTTAAACTGAACAAAGATGGCTCATATCTACAACTGGTTTTAACCAGCCTCATTGGCAAAACTGTTAGGACACTTGGGCTTTATTTATCATTTTCCTCTGGTCTATAATCCATATTGCAGGCAAGTTGCAGGCAAAATCTTTTTGAGTATTGACCAATTTGCTCCTGAAGCATCCTTGGACTACAATACTGACATGCCATCCATGTTTTTTTGGGCTGGCAAAAGACTAAGCCAAGTACTTGCCAAAAACTGTCAAAAGCTCAGTTCAGCACTACAAAGCTGCAGGAATTGTGTCCCTTTCTAGAATTTTGTTATTTTCAAGTTTTCCTCAGACTGTCATTACTTACTACATAGAGGATATGGAGAAAAAAAAATGAGCTCATTTAATAAATATCCAGATCTTTTTTTGCATTGCAATCTGAAAAGGACAACCATTTTTGATGCTTCAGCCAGTGTCTACAGCTTATTTAGAGACCATCTCTCCCACTGGAATTACATCCTTCCACCTAAGGATGTGGCCGACCACTTCATGAGCTAATGAACAAAGATATGTTACACCAGTACTCACACAGTTTTTTTCACAGGTACTGAATAGAAGTGAATAAACTTCACACTTCTAACATTTTTCTGCTGGCACAGGAGCATTTTTCTTTTGATCCCTAGATCAAGGAACATTTAAACAGATTAAGAACTAGATCAAGAACATGTATATATACCCAGAAGACTGCACACTGGAAACCTGAAAATACAAGAGCAATACATTTCATTCAGGTAATTTTTTACTGCAGTAACAAGAACAAATGCTACAGGTGATTATGTTGGAAATTCCCCATTGCATATGCTCTGACTGCAAAAAAGTATTTTTCTACTAACTACAGAGAAACAATGTCCTAAAATAATAATTTAACTGTAAAAGTCAAAGGGCTGTTAAGATCACCGAACTGAAATCAACAGCAATTAGCTTTCAGCTTTAACATTCAAAATAAAACACCTGATTCCTCTTTAGTAGACAAGGACTATCAACTTCAGAATTTATCATTTTGTGATAAAGCCAAAGGATTTCTTAGTTAAAAGTTTCTGACCAAGTCCTGCTCTCTTTCTTATGTGGACTGTACTTTCATCAAAGCAAGATGACCTGCATCCAAGCAGCTCAGCTCACAAACAGATGCTGCAGCTTTAGTGTGGAGAATGCCAGAGGTGAAATCCTGAACTCTGCTGAAACTGGAGACAAAACTCTTACTGGTATCAATGATTCAAAATTCCTGCCTCCATATATTTTCAAAATTCTCTCCCCAACAAAACATTCAAAATAAAGATTATGAGAAATCTAAAGTAACTGCTATTTTCTGCAGTATTTAACATTTTCCAAAGGTTCTTAAAGTCCAGCCTAAAAAGGAGACATGGCTGGTGCCTATTTTCTCTTCTCTGGCATAGAGCACAGAGTATTTTTCTCTGTACCATGTTTTAGAACATGGGAACTGGGAAAAATTAGTAGATAAAATGTTTCTATGATTTCTGATCCAGATATAGCATTGTTTATCTGCACAAAAATACACATCGTTTTAGCCTGTCATTTCCAGCTCACATTGTTAATTATATTTCAGTGCACCTCACTAGATAAGAGGTATAATCTAGCCAAAAGCATATAAAGGTTGTAGTCCAAATTATGCAAGGTGTCTTGCAGCTGATAATTCCAACAGGTAATGAACTGTTTAATCTTATGCAGCTTGGCAAACATGCCTGTTTATCTTTACCCAAGCCTTCAACATGCACATCAAACCAAAGATATCATCCACAAATATGATGAGTGAATCTTCTTTTCAGTTAGCATCAAAGTTTTAATTACATTCTACTACAATATTTTTGCATAAAGAAAGAAACCAGGTTCAAACACAACAACAAAAAAGCAGTGTTTCAAATCCCCCTTCCATGAATTTCTTCTATTTTTTACATGATCTCAGCCTATCAGTTGAAATCTGGCAGGCCATCAGAAATACTGATCACAAGAACTTGTTGCACAAGGGCAACAGATTCCTTGCAATTATAGATGACAAAACCCCTGGGCCTTACACTATCCCTGCCGCTATCATCTCCTGTGCCTAAATATTGAGTCTGTGGAGCACACGGCTCGCAACAGGATTGTACCAGAAGCAGTGGTTACCTCCATGCCTTGTACAAGGAAACTGTGGTCCAAATCTACTGAAACATCAGCGCACTGCCTCTGCGCCTGCTCAGGTAACAACAGAAATCAAACTGAAGGACACAGAACTCTAGCTCTTAACTCCAGGCATCAGCAATCCCTCGGTTTTCTGCCTTTTGCTCCAGTTTATGTCTCCAAGCGCAGAGAAAGAAAATTCTTGGGTAAAAACTTTCAGTTCCTGAACTGGAGATGGAAGGTACTTAACTCTGCTCTAAATAATAAGATTTCCATTGCCTCAGAGTAATCAATTAGGATTTAATGGAAGTACAGAGAAAGACTAAAAGCTTAGAGAATATGTAAATACATTTTCTCTGGGGAATCAAAGTCAGAACAAATAATCTCTCTTCCATTTAAATTCTCTGTATTTCTACTTGCCTATCTTGGTAAAAAGTGTAAATTGTAAGAGGTTTTGTATTGTAAAGCCTTCTTTACCACAATACATGTAGCATTAAAATAATTTTAGAGACAAAACCCAACTCTTCTAGAAAGGATTAGAATTTCAGTAGGTTTATCCTGGATTTATCATCAGGTATTATACCTCTCTCACCTTTTGATAAATATTATCCATTACTCCACATTTGGTTAAACTTCCGCATATCTGTGGATATAAAGCCCACAGCATGCATGGAACCGTGTGGTGAGTGAAGGAACAAACTATACAGCAGACAGTAATTTCATTCACTTTAAATATTTAATTACATGAAAACTCAATCAAGGCTGGTAATGTCCCTTCTTTACAAAATCTTTTACAGAAACTTTCATTTAGCTTGAATCTCTACTACTGTGTTTGCAGATACCTCAAAGAAAACTTTAACCAAAAACAAAAAAGCAAGAAAGAATGAGGCAGAAATTACTCCACATCTGACAATCAGAAGGAAATAAAACTGGAGGAAAAAACCCTGTATTTAAGAGGGACACATTGCATTTCAAATGGAATGGTATCCCAGGGGTTTCTTTTGCTTAGATGTACACACTTTTAGATACTGTATCTGAATATTGCCAGTCAATACCAAAGCAAAGATGAAAGGCAATGTCTGAGAAAGAGAAATATCTGACTTCAGTCAGTGAGATGAATTTACCACCAATGTAAGGAGGTGTAATTCTTTACAAATTGCATGTATTTATGCAAGCACAGAATTAGCGTACACTAAAACATGAGAACACCGTCAAAACTCTTGAATGAAAACTTGTGGGTGGAAATGTACTAATGTGCTAAATTTTGAATCAAAATACATACATCTGAAAAACATCTACAATTAAAAGGTTAAACAGTATCTTCATTCTCTGTTTCTGCTGTGGTATACTCTTCTTCTAGCACACCAACTTTATATCAGTGATCCCGAATGACAAAAACCAACATTTTTTTGCTTACAGCTAAAAAAATTTAAAAAAATCCAAAACATTAACTGAATATAAACTGCTGCACTATTTTTATCTTCAATTTGCAGAAAGTCTGAATATTTGAAAGGATAACTGCCTGAGACTGGTTTCACTGAAGCACTACTTGAAAATCACACTGTTTCTTAGATATTCTAACCCATCTCTATACTCATCCTCAAGAGAAACTAAATGAGGCAAAGTATCCTAAAGAGCCCTCTGCACATCACATTTCTGGGACCTGAAAATATCATGCCATGTTAATATAACTTGAACATAAAAAGGAAGAAAACAAACAAACAAACAAAGAAATAAACACCAAAGCAAAACCATGCTCTATGACACTGAGAATAAAAATCAAAATGAACATAATTTAAAGAAACCTGTGAATGGTAGACCAACTGTTCATTGACTTTTTCAATAAAGCCTGAGGTTTTTAAGAGACCAAACACCGTTTTTGTTCTTCCAACCTGTTGATGTTTTGGGATCAAGTTGCCAAATACATGCTGTAATCCCATCCATAAGGCTAAATACATACAGGCCGTACCTATATGTAATGGAAAAATGAACAGAAACACAAAATAATTCTCTGAGTGCCTCCATTACCTCATCTATGAGACAAGGAAAGCAATATTTATATTTCTTTGAAAATTATTTGATCCTATCTGCTAAGTGTTACTTCATGTCACCACTTTTCTTGGTCCTCTTCTGAGCAGCCCAGCACCAGGCCCACAGACCTTTCTGCCTGTCTCTGAGCAGCTCGTCAGACACAACACTTTCTGACAAAACTGGAATTCTCTTAATGTAACATGTAGGAACAGCAGCTATACACTATCTGGAAGAGAGTTACAAATTTCCTAGCATGATATATTCAAACTCCACAAATGGCAAACTAAAGAATGTTTGTTGGTTGTCACCAGGGCTAGTGTCATGCTAAAGGGAGTTTGAATTACATATGGGAATCTGCCTTATCTGGCCAATGAACACAAAACACTATTTTTTCTTTCTTTTTTAGTCCCAGCTTTCTGGCATCTTAGCATCTCATTCTTTTTCAAATACCTCAGAAGATGCAGCTGCAGAACCAGAATCCAATGAAGTATGATTAAAATTGGTGGTATGCATTTCCCCATTTATTCCAAATTTAACTCATCTGTGTTGCTTCTTCCTACTTATTCTGCATCACTGTCAGCTGAAGAAGCTGAACTAAAAAGCAGCGCAGTGCAGAAACCTGGAGCAGAGACTGCAAACCAGAATAATTTGATATGACACCCACTCCAAAAGTTTAATGCACCGTGTATATAGCTGGCAACAGCATTTCAGATGTAAAGCTGCCTGGAATACTATCAGAACTTTCTGTTTGCTTGTTTGCTTGCACACCAGCACAATAAATCGTCCACACTGCATCATAGTGGAGAGGCTGCCCATCTCCCATTGCAGTAGGAAGCTGCTCAGTGACACTGCTCACCACTAGATTGCACTTTCATAATTACAACAAAACCACTCTGTATTTCTGTGGCCTTAAACATAAAAAACTTTGCTGTTTATGCTTCTCCTAGTTAAAGATGACATCATATTCCCTGAAGAGACTCAGCCTAAAACTTCAGACCAAGCTTTGTTCCTTGCACCTGGTAGATAACCACCTCTATGACTGCAGCATCAGTATTAGGTCATTTCAGGAGTTATTATTCTGTGTGTAATTACCTCATACTGCTGTCCAAAAAGTATTACACAGGTACACAAAACATTTCAATAAAGTTATTGCCATCAGATCTCGCAAGAAAGGGATAGAAGAGAAGCTCACCTTTAGGCATCAACAGAAAAATGCCCAGATCAGAAGATCTCTACAGACAATGGCAAGCTTTGAACCAAGCTGCTTTCTCAGTTCAACCTGCCTGAATATTTCACATTTTCTGCATTACACATATTTGCATCTTATTATACAGAAAGGCCAGATTAATCCATTGAATTTATACAGACTAAACCTCTATGCTCCAAGTGAAAACCAAAGTATTTTACATATTTAAATGAACAACACCAGACAAGATGACCTTTAAAATCACCATTCTAAAAAACACAATTACAAGTGACTCAAGACATCTGGCAAACTTAATTACACTTAAACATACTGGTTTCCAATCTTTTCAATCATGACAAAAATTGATGTCTAAAATTAAAATGTATTTGAGATTTTAGTTACAGGAAATGCCTAACAGAATTTACTCTATGTTACTAAATTCTATTGATAGTATTTATCAAAAAGGCAATTCCATAACAAAAAAAAAACCCCTTCAACTACTTTAAAATATTACTTAACAAAAATTATGTGGATGATTTTGTGGAAACATGACATAGAATGAAAATCATTAGTGTGAATTTGATCCTCAAAGCTTGGTAAGAATTAGATATGCAGTTCCTATCATTACAGAATTATAAGACCAAAAGACGTGTATGTGTATACTTGTAAGTATACACAACTGCTTTAAAATGAGCCAAGAAAATGAGACCCATCCTCACAATCAGTGAAACACAAATAAGCACAGAATAAGCATTAGAGTGCAAGTCCATCCAAATTCAGGAACACCAACTTTTCAAATGAAATAGCAGAGAGAATACTAATGAGCAGAGGGTAATTACTCATGCTGTATTTGCCCAAGACAACACAAAAGGAGGTCTGCAAGACTGGGCTTCTTGGGGGTTTTGTTATTGCTGTTGTTTAATCCTTTAGGATTTTTATGGGTACATGACTTTTCCATGCTGCCCAACAGAAGGCTGCCAAGGGGTATATTGGAGCACCAACTGAATGCCAGCTCAGAGTAAAGGATACTACCAGCTGCACTGCCAGCCCTGTCCCTGCATCACCATTGAGGGTTTTACACCTTCTGTGAAAGCTAAACAGAGGGACCTCTGGATAAATCCTGCAGGATCCCTGTGAAGTAGAGATGTTTAAGTAAGCCACAGGCAATGTAGGACATAAGCAATAAACCACTCAATCTCACCACTCACTGTAATGACAACAAGCATGTCATAAAGGTGTGGCATGCAGAACTTAATGACCTTGCCCAAATTAGAAATGGAGAAAAAACAAGACTCAGAGCAGCTTCTTCTTCCTCATCAAAGCCCATCTGTTACACACTATGTGGGTTCTCCTTTAATGATTTACCTAAATAGAAGAAATCAAAAGGTTCGACTCTCCAGTTTAGAATCAGATAATTGCTCAGACAGAGGAAGAACTATAGAAACAGTATGGAAAGCCTATTTGTTGAAGAAAAACTAGCAGAAAGGAAGAGCATTAAAACCACCACCTGAAAAATCAGTATACAAAACATGGAATCATTCTGGTTATGTCATATACACATAGGTTTATGTCATACTTAGTTGATAATTTTTGCAAAAATTCAAAATGGTTTAAAATTGTTAATTATCTTTAGACATCTTCAAATAAGATTCCAAAGACCAGCTTTGAAGAAAAATAGAGAAGCTTTTGTATTACAGCCATCATTAAAACCAAATATTTAAACAAACAAAAAAGGTAGGTGCAAGTACAAAGTGCAAAGTACACTGCACATGTTTCTACTGTAAGACCTTCTGTGTTGCACCTATCAGAATAAAAATCTCTTGAAATAGAATAAAACTGCTTTGTAGCAAATGGTCATTAACACTTTGATAAATCACATCCTACACAATTGTATATGAAGTACAGTACCTTCTTTGCATAAATATTTCAGTATGCAATAGCGAGTATTACATTAAGCAGCACCACTAGTGGTTTCTGCACAATATTGAGTTTTAGACCAATTAATTGCATCCTTCACAACAGTCAAATCTGCAGCTTTCGGAACAATGACTATAAAAAAGAATAGCAGAATTGTTATTATTCTTTGAAGTACATTCTGAACACATTTTATTCCTAAGGAGTATTCTAAAGCCAAAATACTGAGGGTTTTTTTTAATTAAAAAAAAAAAGACAGATAAAAAAATGAACTCTGATAGGTTTTTCTTCTGTTAAAAGGACAAAACACTGAGAGATATTCTGTGCAAGCATGCAGAGCGTGTGTATTGAACAAAAGAAAGCAAAACTGAGTGTGATAGAAATTTCCAGCTTCCCAAGAAACCCCTCTGCTATACCTAGTTTGTTGTTTAATAAATGTATCTGTTAAATTCCAGAATGCCTTACTGTACAAGCAGGGTGGTAAGAGCTTTGGGACTTACACAAGCACTTTCTCAGACAATAAAAGTCAAGGATGGCAACAAGAGTTGAGCAGAGAGACTGAAATATCAGCCTTCAAACAATAGTTTGTGTTTTGGTGCTTTTTTATAAGGGTTAAATGGCTCTTTTCATGTGCATGAAAGCCTTTATTTTATATTTCCTATAGAAATTAATGTAGTATAGAAATACTACTTAACGTGACTTGGCAAGCACAATCTAGCAATTAGATTGGGAAGCAAGGTCCCCTCTAGTTGTGTGTGTACATACATTACTTACAGGAGGTGCTTTCCCAAAAGTGTAATAGGGGCAGGAAAAGGCTGAGAGCTGCCAAGAAAAGAACTCAGCAGACAAGGCAAGAAAACTTGCCCATCGGTACTGGTAATGAGGAAACCACAACAAGAGGGTAGGTTTCATTTCCAACCCTGGGTTACAAATGCCAATCAACCTAAGCTGGGATTTATAAACACAATCCAACAGTTTGGCAGACAGGCAAGTAATCAAGCTTCACTTGTCTGGAACACAAGTTTGGTTGTTTTGGGCTGTAAAGTAGTTCTCTTCTTTGCCATAAGAGAACCTTCTGACTTTATAAGACAGGTCTGCTCAATGATCAAGCACGAGACTTTCAGCAATTTTCCCAGAACCATCATGTCTTCAGCTGCAGACCAGAACATAAAGCTCACAAAGAATCACCAGCACCACTTGGTTTCACATGTTTATTGCAAGAGATTGATTCAATCAGGACTGATGCTAGACCATCAGCTGGGAAACTGTTTCACCACCATTTCAGGTAAAATTACACGATCTTTAAGTCTCTGTCTGTAAAATGGCAATAAAAGTTGATCACTTTTATAGCAGCATTTTGACAGCCTCAGAAGAAAGTCAATGTCTAAAGGGCAAGTTAGTACTATTCACCCTAAAATGCTAATACATAGCATTACTTGTCAATGCTTCTATTATCCACTATGAAAAGCATATTTTTTAGCATCTCTAAAAATACAAAAGGATTTTTTGTCAAATTTCCTTCATAGAGAGCACTGACAGCTCACAGTGCAGTAAGCCAAGCCTGATTTTTGCACTACATCTGCAATATCTTTTATAATTGGGCAGCTGGCACAGAGTGAGAAAATTCATTAACATGCTAATGATGTGTCCTATTTAAAATTCCAGTTCTGATTATTGTGTGATTAAGTCTCTTCCCTTGACGTCTGCTTCCTTATATCTGCATTACTGTGAGAAATCAACAATTATTAATGAAGTAAAAAATAGGTGACCACTTTATACACAAGACAAACATACACACACATTTTAGCATGTAAAATTTGTCTAATATTTTCCATACAAAACAGTATTATATTCAGTTAAAAAAAAAAAATCAAAGTTTTCAAGAAGCTCACAGGCACAAAACAACAATTCAAGTGCCAGATGACATAGAAATAGACACGTATAGGATCTAACCCTAACCTAGTGTATGGGTTGGAACAGGAACATAGAAAAAGAAGCAGAACTGCCTTTCTCTGCAGCAACACAGATTTTATTAGCATGAAAGAAACACCAGGCCTAAGGCTGCGAAGTAAGTCAGGTCAGCTACCCCAACTCAAATCACACCTTTTACAGTGCAGACAAAGCCAAAACAATTATCTCTAGTTCTTTTCAAACAACAGTAAAAACAAATGGCAACAAAATTGTATTCCAATTCTTTATGATTTATTCTCTAAAGATAAAAGTGCTCTACAAAATAACACTGTTCCATGAAGGTGGCCTCTTTCCATCAAGACACCATTTGCATACCGTTTTCCAGAGTGTATCTGAAGGCTTACACTCAGTTAAATGTGTTGGTATCAAACTCATGCCAGTATGCTCAAATATTTCCATTTTTTAAAGGAGAAAATAGGGTAGATCATATGTAAAGGGGGCAGGGATGACAAAAAGGGAAGATGTCAGGTTTCAATTTATGTATCATTGACAGTATCTGCTTGACAGCATTTTATTTTAATACGAGGATAAGTTTCTCCTTATAGCTACAGAATCACAGTAAATTAAAATCTACAGAGTAAACACTCAGTATTTTTAAATTCATTGTTACAAATTGTGGGACACTAGAGGTCAGGTAAAGAAGGTATTTCCTTTCAGCTGTATAATGCAAAAGGGAAAAAAAGTCTCTGAACCAATACCATTTTGTTGCTTCAGCAAGCATCTTGAACAGGCTTGATTTAAAACCCTGCTAAAGTAAAACACAAATGAGAACATACATGTGTATTATAGGAAGTTTAATTGTCCTAAAATAAAAGAGAAACAAAATTGGCTGATTAGAAGGTCAGAATCCTTTTCAATTCTCTTAAAAATCCAAGGAAAGAAGAAGCATTGCCTGATGTGCATTTCTGGGTTTGTATCTACGCACTAAATTTGAGGAATCATTTTATAAAGTTTATCTAGATTCTAAAAAAGCAAGTTTTTATCTAAAAGTGGGTGTATATATACTTTATTCTAAGCATTTTTAAAACATTGTCTTAGATGGAGTTGCCTATAAATCCTTTTGTTTCTAAGATAGTTCTGCTTATCCACTCGCCTATGAAGAAACTTCATATGCTTCTAAAACAGAGGCACCTTCCTCTCTTCACCCAACCTACTGCTCAGAAGATCCTAAAACAGGAAAGACATTTCAAAATCCTAAAACTTTAAGATTTACTTGTAAATCTTAAAGTAGCTCTCAGGATTGTGTTTCGTTTACAGCTAATTATAGTAACTGTACATTTGTAGTCAATCAAATATTACTGAGCCTTTTCATTTAAGCAAGCGGCAAGGCCACTTTATCTACTCCAACTTCAGGAGTGAGTACAGCAGGAAAGAGAGTAATTCAACTCTAGGAATGAGTTTGCTGTTTGATAATTCATCAGTAGCTTTCCCAGTAATTGCAGACAACCTCCCCAATTCCACCATGACACTACAACCCAAGCACACTGCTCATAGCTGTGTGAAAGCAGAACTTGGCAAGTTGTTTAAAGTCCCCCTCAAACACTAATTTACTATGAGAACTCTTGATTTCAGAATCAGGAATCTCTTGCACCTTATACGTTCAGACCCACCACCAAATGTGTTATATATGTATGTACTAAACATTTAGTTTTATATACTGAATATGTTCCTCTTGTCACAGCCAGACACATCTACTGATTCTGCATAAAGAACACATGTTCCTCTGTATGTGAACACAAGCACAATGCCATCATCACTGTGATAAAAATAGGCTTAGAAAATAAAGGTTTTGAGAACTGGGCTAAGACATTTCAAAAAGGGGTATATCGCTGGAGTATCCCTTGTTCACCATGGCCTCCCCCAACTCCTGGGGAAATAGCTGAGAGGATATTGAACATACTGCTTCTCTAGGTCACTGACGGACTTTCCTCGGAACAATCAGTATGTTTTGTGAAATGCAGAATGATTCATCAAACCCAGCATACCTCCAGGAGATCAGGTCTGAGCAAAAAGCTGTAACAATCTGTAAACTACTCACCAAAGGCAGTCTCTCCTTGCTCAAGTTCTTGTTTCAGTCTGGCATAATCATCTTTAACTCTCTCTAATTTTTGCATATTTCTGGCACTCAGAACCAACAATTCATTGAGAAGTCCTTCCAGTCTCTCTTTCTCAGATGTTAATGATCTTATTTCTTCTGCAAGATCCTTCGCAGTGCCAAAATTACTTCCTGCATGTTTTGTGGCAGCAGGGGAAGAAAGAGGAAAGAGACAATGAGGCAGACAGTTGCAACATCAGTAGCTTACATAGCAATCCTGGAAAATTAGGCAATTATACTTCCCAACAGCAACTGAAAGGGGGAAAGAAAGAAAGAAAAACTGCTTTCAAGCATTAATTTCATTAATATTACAAGTATAGTAATTGTATCTGACTTAATCTTACACACACAGAAATGGCATTTTCTTTAATTATTGATACAATTTACATTTTTTCAGGAAACCTGTTCCTAAGGGTTCGAATAATGTCATACTGTAATTCACTGATAGTTGTACTGACAGTTGCAGTAAGATTTATCAGACCATTTTCTTCTTTTGGAAGACCCCTCAACTCCTGAAACAGAGCCCATCAACCTGCCCGGACCCTAAAGCGTTTCCTCTCTGAACAAAGCAGCCCTGTGCTGGGTTTCGTAACAAGCATCAGAAGGTTGTTTATGAATGACGCGTTGCATTTCTTACACAGACTACACCTCAAGCAAAGAACATTGGGAGATGTTCTCAGAGAACATATTCAGAAGTCACAACCCTCCGCTTCTGGCTCTCCCTGAAGCGTGAAATGTTTCTCCATGCAATGTCAGCCTTAACAGCTCCAGCTCACACTGTTCTGGAGTTTTTTTAAATGTCTGGTTCCTTTGGACAAGGATCCAGAATAAAAAGTTCAACTCCCAAGTGGTTTAGAGTGTAGCCTAGTAATATTTATCCACTTAACTGTTCTGAAAACCATTTTTATAAGAGCTGGAGAGGAATGTTTCCTTACTTTGCAAGGAAGTCTTCTGTAATAAATAGAAAATGACAGTGAGATACTCAGCCATTAAGTTACTTTTAAATAGCAGTAAAGTAACAATGGTACATTTACATAACTGTACTAGAATCATTATAATGACTGAGATACCTGGCTGGGGGGGGGCACACCAAGCCAAAAAAAAAAATACAAAAAACCCTAAAACCCCACCACCAAACGTTTATCAAAAGAATTCTTAATAAATATAATTTCCATATACAATTGCCCAATAAAAGAATGAAGATCTTTAGCATAAGACATAAGCTCTGACATTATCCTAAATTAGCAAAAATTTGGTGATATGATCTAATAAGTAAATGTATTAAGTAATTAAAGGCCCTTAGAATATTTGGCCTTGAAGCAAATATTTAACAAAAAAAATCCCATCACACAAATGTCTCATCAGCTCCTGAAGTATGTGTAATGACTTCAGACTCCTGAAATCACTTTATAATACCACCAGCATTATTCAGATGTGAGTTTTTCTTTCTGGTTTTGTTTCAACAATATAATAAACTGTTGTTTAGACACAACAGATCAGCTGAAAAGTTTATTTTCAAATATTAACACATAATCCATAAATCAAATTCACATCAGAATATCCTAAATTATGGCACAACATCTTATTGACCTGAAGTACTCAAAGTGTTGATCACAAAGACTTAAAAGGGAACAGTTTGGCTGCTGTTCAGTTTCTTCAAGACAAGGAAGCAAGAATGGGATGGGAGTGTTTACACTGGTCAGAAGATGGCAAAACACCACCAGCAGCAGCTCCTGGGAGAGGCTCCATCCCTCCGGAATGCCAGAGCAAACAGGAGCACTTCCACCAAGCACCTACAGCCATTCTCCTGGAACAAAGATGCTGTTGCAAATTCAAGTGGTTCTATGAGGGCACGTGTGCCAAAGGGCGGCTGAACTTAGCAAAATTTTGGAAAATACTTTATCAAGTAAGTCAAGTTTAAAGTCTGAACATTGCTAAGCATGGTAGTCCTGCTTTGCATTCGTTTTTTTTGGTGGTTTTTTTTAGTCCCAAGGCTATGACAGTTTCATTCAACCTCCTCCTCATTTAAGGTTGACATTTTCTTGTTTCTTTCTAACAGGTCAAAAGTCCTTAATTTCTAATTCCCAGTTAAAACCCTATTTGTCAATTCTGTCTTACAATTTCAATTAAATAACTATAAATATGCTTTACAAATGGCACACGTAGGATCTTACAAATAGTAGGATCTCATGACTTACCAGGGCTTTACTGGGAAACAACAGCACAACATTTATTACCTTAATTTGTCATGTTTCCAAATGGGCAACACAAAGCAGCAAAATAAGCAAAATAGAATCACTGGAAAACGGCAAATATTCAGATGCTTCTAAGGCAACAAGACTTGAGTCCACATTTATTCACCTGAACTCATCCCAGGCATCAAAGCACAGGAGACTTAATAAAATATGAAGGTGAGAAAAATCTTCATTAGAGTCTGGAGCCTGCTGTTACATTTCAGAGGACAGCAAGGAAAAAGATATGATATTGCATATGAAATTTTTATATATACGGAATGGATCTGAATTCCCAAAGGAGAAGTTTGTATTGAAACTGAGGCTATAAGGAAATGGCACCAGATACAAACCCAAAAGCAAAAGACCCCCTATCTGATGAAGCTTTCCATGACAGCAAAAATGTCTGAAATTCTGCAGTGAAAATTCAGAAGAGCATGTAAAAACTCAGGTATCGCAAGTACCATAATCAGTGAGCTCGGACTGCAACCCCAGCAACTGCTTTCTAAATGCCATAAGAAGGTTAATTAAAAAAATTAATATATAATCCATAGTTGCCAGCATTGAAAAACATGCCCTCCTGGGGTTTTTGTTGTTGTTGTTGGTTTGTTGTAGGGTTTTTTTGTTGTTGAGACAAAGTCACATTGGATGCCATACATTCTGAAGACATATGTTAAGGTATTTCATTCTGCTAATGCTCTCAAAATGTTAAAATTCCTCTTTTTTATAATTTAATAATTAACAGTGATTGTGTTCACTTAGACAAACTACTTTGTCAACCACTCAGCTATGTTTTATACAGCCATACCAGTGAGAGAGTTCTAGTTGGCTGATACTAGTTAAGTCAGTCTGACTCTTCCCAGGAAATTAAAAAATCATGCAGCCAACAGGACTGCTTACTCAGAAAATCTGTAGAAAGAAAACCAATCTAAGGAATTAGTAGTCTAAGACCAAAGCTGAGATTCTGGTCTAAACCAGGGCATGAGACAGAGATTCTGTGAAGGGGACTGTAGAGCAAGATGCCACTTTTCCCATTTTTCCTCCTGTCCCACAGTGATGCTTGCTAGAGGTGTGCATTTTTAGCCACTGCATCCATGTTCACATAAACACACTGGGTGCAAACTGGGGCAGCAAACTTGCTGCTCTGAACAGGTAACGTACTTGCAGTGCACTATTGTAAGGAACTGAGTATGTACACTTCACTTTGAGAGACTGAACATTACCATTATCTTGAAAGACAACAAAAAAAGTTAAATCTTCCTCCTTAATCTTGCCCTCTGGGGCTCTCTCCTCCTATGCATCCTTCATCCTCTGCAGAAAGTGACATCAGGTAAGCTCCAGCAACCTGATGTAAACGCCAAAAATACCAGCCAAATCAAGCACAACAACCCACATAGGAAAAACAGTAAAAATAAAAAATATCTCCAGGCAGCAAGTAGCGATACAATTGCTTTTACTTAGTGTAAACATTAGTATATTTCCCTTATTTCCTATATTCTTAAAATTTTACTTGTATGGCTACAGCTGAATAGTACTTCACATATCAAATATATTTTCTATATATATAGTTACATGCCACAAACTCATGCCCATTATAACACCTCATTATCAGATTTTACTATCTTCAGCAGATTGTTGCCCATTTAGTAGTCTTGAAGTAAAATATCATTATTTTGATATCATTTGCCAGCAAAAAATTGATTAAAAATACAGTTTGAAATCTGTCCGATTTTACAAAAAAAATAAGAAATACGTTATAAATTAAACTTATTAAATATTTACCCCTTCAAAATATAAGACAAAGTTGAGGGTCCACAAATTTTTTACTCACACTTTTTTTCTCAAATTCATGGCAGAAGTTCCCTACATTCCTAATTACCATTATTTATACTTGAAGCAGAGAAGTCTCAGCTCCACTGAAAATATGTTCATTGTAGTACAAACAAAGGAGTAATTTTTTCATTAATAATAAAGCATATCTATTGGACACTAGCTTAAACGTAACAAAGAATACACTGGTCATTCTTCAACATTATCTATAAATTAATTCTTCATATACTTACAGCACTACCTTTAATAATTCATAGGAAAGTGAAAATTTACATTTTAGCTTAGGGCATTTACCACCATAGTATTTATCAATGGTACTGGAATTCAAGGCTGAAAAATCTTCCACCCTGTGATTAATGAGGATACAAAGTGATTTCAACACCACAAAAGAAATTGAAGAAAATAAATAACATTCACCTACTCACAAAGGAAAGGGAAATAGCTAAAGACGTGACAGAAATGTAAGATCCTGGAAGGACTGCCAGTGTGTTTGCACCTCTGAAAAAATAAACTGCAAATGAGGGACAGTCTACCATCTCCTGAAACATTTTACAGAAATCCAGCACATTTGAATTGCAATTATTGTTTTAAGCAATAACACATGTCAGTGCTTTTATGAAGCATAACACAACTACATGATTGATGTGATCCTGAAAGGTTAATTACCAGCTAGAAGAAGGTGAGAGACCCCACAGACATACATTTGGAGGAACAATTCTCAGTCACCAAGAGTCAGAGAGCAATTCTCAGTCAGGAGAGCCTCTTGTACCTGTACTGAATCAGTCACCATGGAACAACTCAGGAATAATAAAAAAAAGGGGGTGGTGGGAGTGCAAGCAAATAAACCCCAATGTAATAACATTTCAAATCAGTAGTAACAATGGCAAGAGAGACATCACTGTCCCCTTCCACAAGCGCTTTCTCTCATGCCCACCAGACAACAGCACAGCCCTTTTATAGGGTGATAGCACCATCCCTTCACAGCTCTCCCATCTAACATGCCTCCTTTGAGCACAGAACCACAGAAAAGGAGCTGCTAAAGAGATAACTTAACCTTCTCTCCTGCTCCAGGAGGTAGTCGCTTAAGTAGGAGGAGTGAAAGAGAATAATTTGTTTCATGACTGACTTCTCCAACAGAAGAAAAGATTTTTCTGCTGTCTGGTCACATATCATGCAGAAACTTTAGCTACAATTAATTACCCTTGAAGTTCACTGAAAGCCAGTAACATCTAGCAGTCCAACTTGAAAATGAGATTAAAAAGACAAACAGCATAATGCCCTGGTTTTGGCTGGGATAGAGTTAATTTTCTTCTTAGTTGCTGGTACAGTGCTATGTTTTGGATTAGGCAAACAATAACGTTGATAACACATTGATGTTTTCAGTTGTTGCTGAGGAGTTCTTAGCCTAAAATAAAGGACGTCTCAGTTTCCTGTGCTCTGCAAACAAATACACCAGAAGCTGGGAGGGGGCATGGCCAGACAAAAAACTGGGCAAAGGGATTTTCCATACCACAAAACATCATACACAGCAAATAAACTAGGGGGAGTTGGCTAGGAGGGACCAATAGCTGCCTGGAAATGGGCTGGGCACTGGTCTGTCGGTGGTAAGCATCCCTTTATAGGTATTGTGCATTGCTTGCCTGTCTTGGGCTTTATGTCTTTCTCACTCTCCTTTTCATTGCCATTATTATTGCTGTTATTTTTATCATTAATATTATTATATTTTATTTTGCTTCAGTTATTAAACTGTTCTTATCTCAACACACAAGTTTTATTTTTTTTCCAATTCTCCTCCCCCACTGTGAGCAGAGAGAATGTCCACATAGTACTTTGCTGCTGGCTGAGGACAAATCACAACACAGCTGTCTGAAGTCTGAGGGACCATTTGAGAGTTGGTTTGGGAGACTCACTAGCATTATTTTTCAAATGAGTTAACAGGCATGCCAAAAAGTACACTGCTTGCACCAATACATGGTGGCAAATTTTATTTCTTGAGTGTTGTGGGAAGACATGACTATACACAGCATTGAATGCTGGAACCAGACACGGCAGTCATGAAGTAGAATTAATCTCAATACACCTCTGATCTATCAATCCGGGCTGCTGCTGGAATCAGGAATAGGAAAGTGTGGAATCAGCTATGTCATCTGACAAGATGCAGCCTCTATTGGACTCCATCAAAAAACTGAGCCTTCATGAGAAGGCATAAAGGAGCACTGTGGTTTTTGCCTCTAAGACTAGGCGAGTTCTGCAGCCATTACCAAGCAACAGTTCTCAGAAACAGAAAAGATAAAGAAACCAGGAACACCCCTACCTTCCAGGGAAAGACAAATTAAGAGCTGTATGTGGCACATCTGGGGAAGAACTCTACATCATACCAAGAACTACATGTCCACTCATATTTCTGAATGAAATGACTACAACAGGAGCATGAAAACAAGGCATCCATACTAACATAAACCACAGATGGATGGCTGAAAATGTCCTTCCTCCTGCACTGGCATCTTCCATCCTGATGGCTCTATCCCCTCCCTAACTCTTTCCCATCAGGAATACTCTAGCACCAAATCTGGAAAGCTGGGGGCTCCTTTTGTTACAGTTGGATCCGTGCAGAACCTGCCCTAAATGAGCATCAAAGAGCAGCCAAAGAGGCAACAGTCCTAACACTAGGCTTTGTGAAATATGCTATCTAGTACTTATGTCATGTTATTTATAAAACTATGCTTCTACATTGACATAAGGAAAAAAAGCTTATTGTACTGCTGGAAATCATCCCAGCAACATTTCTAAGGAGCTCCCACTTGCCAGTACTTAATGAAATAGAGGTAAGGATGTTTATAGGACCATGACACACAATCTCGTACTGGTATTGACAATTCGAATATTTTCAAACTACAAGTCACCTCACTCTAACTTCTGTGTTTGGATCTAATTTTAGTTTTCAAAATCAGAAGGAAAGTTAATGACATGCATCTCATTAATAATTACATAATAAACACAGTATTTCATTCATGCCTTAGCTTCCTATTAAGCCACTTTCTGGTTATGTAATCCCATGCTAATATGCATCCTCAAGAGAAAAAAAAGTTCTCAAAGAGCCTATGAAAACATTGTAAAATATATTCCATAAATCTACTTTATTCAAATATAGGAAAGAGATGAAACAGGACTAAAAATTCATTTTAGCGTGCATCTTCCCTCCTATTCCCAAATTATTTTCTCCCTAAGGAAACAACAGAAACACACCATTTCTTATTATTTCCTCTTGTGTATAACAGCTCAAAGTATGAAAATAAGTTTCAACAATATTTCCACAGTTATGTTCACACTTGCTTAAACAATATCCTACTTGAATTTGCTTACTCACTTCAAACTACTTCATCTAAAATTTATTCCCTAGAAAAAAATTTGTGCTAAATAGTAACACGACACTGAAAGAGAGAACAGAATATCATGTACTGTCATGTTCTTCCTATAACTGACTACAAACTTTTATGAGCATGTTAAGAGCCAGTGTAAGAAGCAGCTGTTAGAAAAATCACACGCAGTTTTCTAAGCACTGACATTAAAGTGGTTTTTTTTAATAATTAAAAAAAAATCTACTAGATGCTAAACTATAATAGTTTATCGATGAGAATTTATAAATATGCATATCAACAGTAAGATCTCATGATATCAGGAGTACTTATTACCTATAATTATGTAAAGCTACTGACTTAATAACTGGAACAATATAGGATCCTTCTAATTACATCTGGGGGAAAACTCTGGACTGGCATCTCCAGAGTATTAACTATTAGTTATTTGTCACAACAGGCCAATCTGATGTAAGGGAGGTGTTGATATAAATGTTCTGAATTGTAACTGCTGATAGAAATACCTCTTAAACATCTAAGTATGACCTTTTCTTTTTCCAATTTAATTTAATTTATGGCCTTCAATAGTCCAAATATTCACAAAATTTCTTTTTTCTCTTCCAAATTTAATTTGATACTTGTTCCCAGGATGAAATAATAGGAAGGAGAGGCATTTATATACATAGTATTATCTCTTATGCCTTTACAGTATCATCTATCATACAGGCTTAAATTCCATGGTATTGCATTGATAAGACTAATAGAACTTATGCTCACATCACATTTATCATGGTACTTTCCTCCAAAAATAATATCAACCATATTCTTACATTTTTTGGTGCAAATACATCAGTATTTTAAATCAATGTATTTGTATTAGAAAGTACAGTCCATGTAGCAAATGACTGTTGTCTGAAGCTGTCAAGACAGCCATTAAAGGCTGAGGTATATATCATGCTTTCCAAGTCGTCACATCATTAAGTCACCACATTTAAGCTCTGAAAGCTAATTTTCACTTAATAACTCTATTCTTTAGCTCATCTAGTCTAACTTTTGGTATACAGTCACCTTTTGCTTCGACAGTGTTCCAAAGTCACTTAATTCTTACTGCTTCCTCAAGAAAAATGCTATTTTAATCAGAAATGACGAGACATCTGTATAGAGAAAAACAATTGTTCTCAATATCCATTAACAGCGTTCTTGAAGAAACTGCCTGAATGAATTATCTGCTACATAAGCAGACATTTAACCCTGACTGATGTTTCCAGACTAAATGAAAATCTATAACAATGACCACTAAACTTCATTATTACTGCATATTTACATGTGCACGCTATAATTCTTTCTGAACATGATGCTGTTCCAAGACTGTCCTCATATAATTTCATATTACCCAACTGAACATTCTTCCAACTTCTAACAACTGGGTATACCCAGGCTGTTCATTAACATTGTTGGCTGAGAGACCAGGGAATATGTACATAAAGTATCTTGCTTAAATTTTAGCCAGTATTTAGAAGGTTAAGACCTGCTTCTTAACTATGCCTTTCTGAAGAGGTGTCATTCATTTACTAACACAGTAATACACAGAAACTAAAGCAATTTAGCCTTTCCCATAATCCACTATTCACTGGTTTTGTCTTAAGTTAAAAAAAAAAAGAAAGAAACCAAAATCCAGCAATGTAACCACTGTTATTTTTATCTCTTCCTTCTTTTTAATTTATCAAATCTTTTCTTCCTGATTTGCTACTCTGCTAGCTACCTGCAACTCACTCTAACTTGGCTTTTCTGATTTTATTCATCTCATGTTCTAAGACTGTTTCTGGTGTCTTAAGATTTTTTTTTTCTTTTTTACTTTCAGGTCTTCAGAGAAATAATTTTCTTTCTATTGCTGTATCTCCCATTTCCTCTGTATATAACTCTGCATTGTACATAAACAAGTGCCACCACATTGTCTAAATGTATCTGTGTCTTACAGTGAGATAAAGAAATTACAGTATCCACTGTCACCAAATTACCTTTTGTCCATGATTTTTAACCATGCCATGCAGCATTTTGACTTAGTAACAAATCAGGATTGTACCAGTCACAGTAATTAAAATTCCCTGGAGCAAGAGTAAAAAAAAATAAATAGTGCTTTTATCAGTACAAAGAAATTGCACTGATACTTCTTAAACACCATAGAAAGGCTGCCAAACAATTGTAAAAACAGTTTATAGAAAGAGTAGCATTAAATTGCCTTTGGAATTCATTCCTGAAACAAGACACCTCTTTTAAGATCTAACAAGTATAAAGCATTATGAATGTTTCAGAAACAATCCTCAAGCTGCCATTCACTCTCTCCAAGTGTCAGACTGAGATACAGCTTTTCTGGCCAACTGCTTCCTAAATGTAGTTGCACATCCAGTTTATGGGCTGTTTTGTTCCCTTTTCTGAAAGTGAGAAAATTACTCACATTTAAACAGTCTAAGGGTAGAGAAGGACAACTGCAGAGAAGGATGATTACGTGGTTTACCTCTTACAGGTGGAGAGAGAAATAAACAGGATTTCCATTTTAAAAAAGGTGTTATGAGAAGTAAGGAAATTGAGCATGCTCGCCACCAATACAAGATCTGGGCTTTAATTTCCTCCAGGACTTTGCTCAAGCCTGTCATTATCCCCTTCTGGCAAACAAAACATGTAATACTACACAAGGTTTCATTTTAAAATTTTTGTATGTAATACAGATTATTGTATATAATTGAAAAGATAAATCACGTATGGAAAGCTACATCTCATCTTACCATATATCAAAAACCCTTTAGCCTTCCTTTACTTGGTGTAACACTGGAAAACTCCTTGCACTCTAGCCCACATTCCCTGCTACTCTGCTACTCTGAGGCAGGTGTTCAGCAGAGAGACACCTACTGAAACATTTGAAAACCGTTTGCTGAATTAGAAAACCCACCTCTTTCAACTTGAAAGAAGGCACTGTGATTTTTTTCCTTGGTGAACAGTGAGCAATCCCAAGCAAGTGGCATGTAAGGCTGTTATGTATCACACTCTGTAATCACATTTCAGTGTTTTACTGGTTGTAAATAACATGCATGAGTACTCCAAGGATGAAAGTGCTCTTTTGCTGCCAATATCACTTGTTTAATGATCTGAACAGCAGGAGCTGTTGGAATTATTGTATTCCATTTTAAAGTGTCATTTAAAGCCACACTTATAATTATGAAACCTTAGCTATACATTTACAACTTAGCTAGAGAGCTCTAAGAATGTAACTTGAGTCCTGGAACTGCTATTGATGATTATACATCAATTTCACCTATGGAAAAATACCACATGTTTTGCATGTTAATGGTCTACAACACAGCATCAGCTTTGCCAGTAGGTCCAAACTGTGGAGAGGGACCTGAAGTACCTTACACAAGACATGAATGGCATAGCCCTGTTCTTCAAGTCTGGTCATAATTTCAGGGGATCTACACAAGCACATGAACAACTTTCCTTAACAAGTCTGTTATGAAGAGGTCAATAACTGCTCTAATACATTCCTTAACACCATTAATCCTTCTCATCACTTAAAACTTACCTGAAACAGCCAGCATTTTGGCTTCAAGTAGAGCTGGTAGTTGAGTCTCAATATCACTCACTTTCCTTCTCAAAGTACTGCAGAGTTTCTGACTCGTGCAAACCTAAATTGAGGCAGACAGCCATGATATAGAATTCATTCATGTAAAAGTATAAGGCAGTTGAAATGGGGCTTCAAATGTTCTTGGTTAACAGACATGACATAACATCCTGCAGCAAGGTAAAAAAGCTTAATAAAAAGTGATGTCTTTACAGAGACACCCAACACTGAATCAAAATTTCCAGGCTGTGCTGCACATTCTGTTACTAAAACAGGGAATGGTATTAGCATTAGCTACCTGCATGAGAGAGGACATGTTTCACAACTACATACTGAGGCTACACACAGAAGAAAGGCCATCTTACAAATTCTCCACAATTTCAGTATTAATAATCATGCCTGAAGTGGAACATAAGTAAACCAGTACTTGGAGGTTAAAATTCCATAACATACAACGTGCACTGATTTTATACAAAATATACTGTGTTCTGCATTTTAACTGCAAAAAGGCAAAGCAGCCTTATCTTTTGCCACAGGCAACAAATAAGGGTATATCAGCTTGATACTGTACTTTGTTTCACAATCAGGACACACAGATGACTAGGATTCAGGTTTCTGACTTTCCCTTGCTCTCATTTATCTTTTTAACTGGAGATCCTTCAGCAATCAGTATGGTTTGTACTGAAAACACGGAGAGAGAAAATAAAGAAAAAATATAAAGGAAATTCAGCTGTTTTTCTACTTTACATTTCAGTGTACATTGCCACCTCAGAAGGAGCTTATGCAGCATGCAAAATTTATACAAGTCCCACATATTCAAAAATGTTGGGGTTTACTCCATATTGCATTATTTGGGAAGGAAAGCAATATGAACAAACAAAAACTCCTCACTGAACTAAAGCAAATTCCTTGTTCTGAAGGCAGATGCCAAGCACTTTCTTAAAATAGTAGCTGACACCTAAGAAAACATTGCATTCATTGGAACCAAAACTAAAGCAATAGTCTAGATAGGCACAGGCCAGTTCTGAAATAATGTAATGTGAAAGGAAATCTCCAGAGAGGTTTCCCTGCCTTCCTTCACTTTTAATTTTCCTTTCTCAAAAACAAGTCCATGCTTATTAACAGAGGTACAGTAATCACTTTTTAAAGAGCAAAACTTTATAGTTCTAATGGTTCATCTGTTTATACAATTAAATGATAAGTCATATATAACACTAGCTTTAAATCCTTTTAAATTAATAACACCCTCTTCCTTTACTAACCCTGTTAACTATAAATGAGTCTTTTATTTTTTTTGAGTCAACAGCATTATCCTCCAAGCAGTAACTGTTACTTGTAAAGACTTCAGAGTATCCTATTAATTTGAAAACACATACGGCTTCTGCACCAAAAATAATTTTTAAATTCCCAGATATTTCAAGTTGTTTCAGTACCCCCTTCTAAGTGCCTCACCAGCTAATTCAGTTTAAACGTTTTTAAAACCCTAAACCTGTCAGAGGTGAATAAACGTGCCTAAAAAACCCAAAGGCCATTTCTGTCTCCCATCTCCAAAATAAATCTGAAAGTTTTTAATGACTTCTTTCCAAGCAGTACTCTCTCTTTAGGGGCATTGAATGGCTCAGTGAATTGCAATTAGATGGGGAATCTTTCAGCTCCAGGAAAACTGCATGAATATATCCCATGCTGGTAGTAAGTTAAAGTCATTATCACTAGACAGATGTTTGGCAATTATGCAAAATAAGCTGGGATGTTTAATCAGTTTCTGGTGAGCACTGTCCACTTTGTAAGCCCCACCGTCAGAACAAAGCTTGCTGGCACTCTTTATGAATGGACCAAATGCAGGGACCAGAGGCAGAAAGGCAGTCCCTCCAACTCAGAGATGATTCTCCTGGAACATGAGATAAGTAGGATGCTGGGCCTCTGCTTGTGTCTATGTCACATGTATTCTGTAGACAAATGAACATTTCAGACCTATCATATGGCATAGTTCAACAAAACTAAGTGAACAAGTGGGAAAGACAAAGTAATGTTCCCTAAACTAATAGCACTGCTTCTACGTTACATCAGGCCTACTCTACAAGCTCCAATTCTTTTCATTTTTTATAATTATTGTATCCTCATAACAGATACCATTATTCTTTATAGTAGCCTATTCAGCCACAAAGGAAAGGTTTCTTTCTTAGCTAACAAAGATGGTGAACATTCACAGAGCCAGTGTGCTGGGCTTCGAGTGAACACCATCCCTCTCCAACCAGCCTGACTGCAGGGGCCTGTGGCCCCAGCAATGCCCTTTCCCTGTTCTCAGTGACCAGCTCTGCTGTGACCCACAGACCAACAAACTCAAAGTCTAAAACAAACCCTCTTTCAGTTTCAGGACAGTGTTTTTGCAGCCAAGAATTACTGCATTTATTTTAAAATCCTCTTCAGTGTTTTCTGAGGGTTTTTTTTAAACGCAGATATTTTTTTTTTTTTTAAACTCTTGTTTATGAATGTATCTTAGAAATCTGCATTCACACTGAAATGTTATTCAAAAAAGTAGTCTATCTGAAACCAGTAGGAAGCTGGTTAGCAAAGATGAAAAACAGCAAAGTATCAAAGGCAAGTTTGCCCACTGTCATCCTCTTCCATCTTTCCAGCATATGATGTTAATCTAAAGTAGCAAAAACAGGGACAAGGACAGCAAGAAAAGCACTGGAATTGACTCTCCATCTCAAGAGAAAAGAAGTTTTGAGTAACCTTCATATTTCTTTAAAAGAGAACCTTGGAAAAGAAAGAAATTCTGCTAAAACTGCCTAAAGGAAGGAACAGTCTACCTGGTCTCCCACATAGCAAAATCTTGCCATTATTGAAAGCAGATATTAATTTCTGAAGGAAAGTGGTAAATAAGGGACAGTGCTCCCTTCATTAGCAGGCAGAAGTGTGTTTTTGCAGACACAGCTGAAAACAAGAGAGATGAGGAAGAAAAGGCCATAGAAATGCCAGTGGTACAGGGGAAAAGGAAAGACCTTTGACAAAGGAATGTTTTCCCCATCCAACAAAAAGGTTTAAAAGACCAGCTCTATTTATTTTGAGAAGAACATAAAAGGATGAGATTATATGAATAAACTAAATAGGAAATTATTTAGAGGAGTCTCACTACATGCTTCCTATTTAGCTTCTATAACAAATAAAAGCCACCACATAGAAATGGAACAAAATTAAAATAGTATTTTATCGACTGAAAATTTAAAGAAAAAAACAAAACTGTGAAATTCTACCTCACAAACTTTTCTACGGTTACCCAATGCTTCAGCTCTTATTGAAAGTCTCTAGATTCTATGGTGATAAAACAAAACCTCACGAGATATTTTCTGGGGAAAAGGCAAATTCCATACCTTATGTTTTAGCTTGCAAATAGCTTGAAACAACATTTGAAACATCACTTCGAGCTACTGAATGTCTCATTCATTTTAGGAGATGAGCTGTAGGTCGGTCACAATAATTTCCTTGATACTTTATTCATAGACATTTAAAAAATACAGGGGAATCACTGTTATAGCCTACATTAATCTTCCCAAGGTGTAGGTATAAGCAAGGAATAGAGAAAATGAGCTCAAAATAAAGCAGAAGAGAAAGAAGGAGTAGTAGTGAGATGCAGTCTTCAAATTATCTTTTTAACAGTGCACAGTGAAAGTGTTGGTCAAGATGATTAGGAAGAACAGAATATGAAGGATAAATTTTTATTGATTCAGGTGAATGCTATTAGAGAAAAGGTGAAAAATAAGTTTGAGACTATAAGTTCATTATTAATCAAAACCCAGTAATGTTTTTCACTTCTTGTTTCATGTAGATCTATATGAATTGGATAAAATAAATGGATTTTTTCCTAGAGCATTCATTTATGCTCTTCCCTTCATACCAACAAAACCAGTTAGAAAGGAAAGTAAGAGACTCTGTATTAAGAGCTAAAACATTCAGCTATGACCATGATTTCATGAAGCTGAGGAGTCTGTTCCTGAACAGAGACTTCAGCAAGAGGACTGACTGCTAGTAAAAAAGCTGAGAAAGAAGAGATTACTCCATCTGCTTCCTGAAGTATTATAATCCTGTTCAAACAAAGACTTGGGGAGGGCTTTTCAGTGTATGCTCAAAAATACTTATAAGAAAAATCTTCTTAGAAGGAACACCACAAAACCAACTTCCTAAAATGAAGACAACATATTAAAATGCATGCTATGAACTGCTTCTGTAAATATTCTGAAGAACTGAAAACATGTACTTACCTTGGCAGTAGTTTCCTTAATGGATGTGCTGAGCAATTGTTCTTTCTCCTGAAGGCTGGAAGGAATTAAAATAAAATAAATACAATGAAATAAATAAAATAAAAAAGTCAACCTCTGCTCAACATGGTCTGCTACAGAAGACACATTTTCATATGAAAATAAAATGTTAAGCTGATTCATACAAATACAACAGAGTCAATATCAAGACAAAAACAATGCTTAGGTTCAGGGCTGCTAGTGACTAACCAACATCATCTTTACAGTTCTTTATTAATGACTATGCAGATTTTACTTACCATTTGAAACACAATTACTTGTGTAATCATAATACCTAAAGCAAACTTAGAAGTTCCCAGCAATGTCCAGGACTGGTGTTTTGCTAGACTATCATCCAAAAACCTAACACAAAGGCATTTCTGACACAAAGAACAGGCAGTTTACTATCCTCTTACAACCCAGTTTTCAACTCTACCAGAAAAATTCAACTACAGTCGCTTCTTCTCACAGCAATTTTATGTGAAATACCAGTACTCAGTTTCTTTAGATCCATAAAAACCTACCAAAAATTTATACCAAATTGATGGAACAGTGGGTTGAAATCGAGGCATCACCCATGCGTATATGAACAAAATTCAAGGTTTTCTTCCCCATACTATAAGCTGTAAGTTTCCTACTTTTATATTACCAAATCGAAAGTAAACCTCTACCTTTGGTTCTCATAAATAAATCCACCATTTACATTTTTTTAACATGAAGTTCAAAAATCCAAGTGAAATCAAACATCGGGAGTTAGGAGAGAGGTAATTTTTTTCAACTTTAATACTCCCCTCGCTCCGACTTAGGAGGCATACACTTTTTCTACAGTGTTCAATTACTTTATCACATGCTATTTTCTTTTCTGTCAAACACCTCAGTTCCGTGTACGTGACAGTCAGCACACCCCATTAGCAGGATCTCAGTTTTTCCTCACACCTGTGTTATAAAAACTATACTTCTTTCATGACCTAGCGTTACTATTTTTCCCAAGTAAGAATTAATGATATATTTCTGAGCTTTTCTCTAGTGTTCGGCATTGAAATATCCAAACATATCAGAGACATCACTGGATTTATTTCAGTGATACTCTTGCATGACAAGGCAGTGCTGTATTCATTTTACAGGTGGAAGAAACAAAAGCCACTTTATTCAGAAAGCACACTATGACTGAGCGCCTGTTTTGATATGCATGCAGATCCTGCTGCCTATGCATTTCTCTTTTCTATGCATTTCAGTTTTCTTTTGAGAACCTGCCCTCATTTTCCAAGCACAGCACTTACTGAGCCCTATTTCAAGAGTCAGGATTTTCATGAGCATGAATCCCAAAGCACGTGGAGTTGGAGTTGCGCTCAGCTGCTGATCACCTACAGAAAGGCTGGTTGGGCCAGCTGCCCAACTGCACACAGGAGTGAAACAGCCTCAGAGGCAGAATTCAGAATACCATTTAATCACGTTAAAGAGGCATCTATTTGCACTGCTGTTCCTAATACCCTGCTTCAAGGAGCACATACCTTTCCCATCTACAGCCCAGCAAGGCCTGTCTCCTCATTACCACCCCAGCATCGGTGCAATGAAACAAACAGAAATGCAGCTGCCTACCTATGTAAAAGCATTTAATGACATTTTTCACAGTCTCAAATTTCTCCCTCTTCTACAGCAATATATGTGCAAAACACAAAGTAGTGCTGGTGTAATGATCAGCTCCCTGCTTGCCTCTGGGCATGCCAGAGGGAATGAATTATTTAGCCAGTTCTTTTCTTATGCTTTGGAGCTCCCAGTGACTTTCAGCATCTTCCACAACTGGCATCTGAGCTGGTCAGACTATATAAAAAGAAGACTGAGCTTTGTGCACAGATGTCAAGGGGCAGCAGGGAGGCTGCAGTGTGTAATTTAATGAATACTTGGTGACTGACTCAATTGTACTGAAACTGCCAAAAAAAATTCAACTCTAAAGACCCAGGCCATAATAAAATGTAAAGTGCAGTTATAGCCAGAAGAACAACAGTATATAGATGGCAACTCTAACAAATATCTTCCATGTGCTCTTCCTCTTATCTGTTTACTTTCCCCACAGAAAGCCCACCCCACCAGGTTTATACATTTCACTGCTCTGCAGAACTCACACAGCTAACAGGAAGAGAGATCAATTTTTAACCTCTTTTAAAGCAATGCATCCAAAACAGCACTGCAAACTAAGATCGAGATGTCAAATCTGCATTGCTAACAAGGATGCACAAGCCCATGAAGTCTTTCAGGACCAGCTGCTGAGTAGGAAAAAACGTTCTCTCTATACCCAGATTTCTTTGAGTCTCTAACTGAAAAATAAATAAGGAATCAAACACTGCAACTTCAATGACAGCAGAACTATAGTTTTAAGATAATTTTGTGGAACTATAGTTTTAATGGAATTATATATTAATCTGACCTATATCAATAAAGGATATAATTAGTAAGCAATTAATTTGGCCCAAGCTAGTGAGAGCTGGATTAACCAGAGACTCAAATCTAAAGATCCTTTTGTTACAGATACAGCATTCACACAGACTCTTACAAATGTATTTTTTTTTATTTATGGTACAAATTTCACAGTAGTACTCTGTTTCAAATCCCTGTTAGCCTTCAGAGTGATACCATGGGAATCCCTTACCCCTTGCAGAGATTAGCCCACCATACAATGCACACACAGCAATCAAAACCATGTACAAACCAGTTACCGTTACCAACTACAAACTGCTTTTAACTACATTTATTCCCAAGTTGTTTTCTTCTACCACAAAACACTGCCACAGAGAAGCCCCTCACAAGCTTTCCAATTAACTGACAAGGTAATGACTCACAAGAGTAACCAGGCAGTCAATCCTGATTCATTTTACCAACAAAGAGCTTTAACCGCCATGATCCGTTACATGTGACTTGAACCAGAAACAGCAATTTCTTTTACAACCACCCTGGAGCATCATATTTCATTTTAAGAGGGGTATTCTGTCTGCTTAAAAGCTGCTTTAGGTATTACTAGAAGGGTAAATGGCTTTAGAAAGAGGTCTTTGGAATAACACTAAATTCTTGCCTGGGAAGGCGTCCATAGTTTTGACTTGTTGCTATTCTTCTCTGACAGAAGAGCTAATCAAGAATTTGACAGTTTCTCCTCACAGCCCTAGCAATCCATTATGAGGACCATTTAGAATTTACTTCTCAAATTCAATGTAAGCTAACTCCATCACAGAGAAAGCAAAATTCTTGACCCAGCTGATGAAAGGACTAGAGTAAGACAGGAATTCAATTAACACAAATTTAACTGACTAAATACAAAGGAAAAGAAAGGTTTTTAACACTTGCAGAACCCACAGCAACCTATACATCACGTGCAGTATCTTCATTCATGCAATGGCCACACAGGCCTTTGATGACATTTAAGGCATGCCACGGACTTACATACATTGTAAGGTCTGTAAAATCCATTAGGAGGGAAGAAGAAAAGGAATTTACACATGCTGCGTTCCAGAGTATCACTGTATACTAGGCTTAGACTAGAAGAGGGAAGCAGAACCTGAGGAATGATGTAATTTCTGGATGACACATGAGGCAATACTTTGGCAAAACACGGGCTTCAGCTGGAGAATTGCAAGAGGGTGTGGGAATGCTGCATGTTCAGGAACTGAAGTTGATCTGGCACATAACAACAGACTATGGGAAAAATTTTAAGATCCAAACACTCCAGGCAGTGCCCTTTAAGTACCTTATTTTACTGATATTAAAGAATAGCTAAGTATATTTAATTGTAATAATACAGTTGGAACCTGCTGAGAAAATGATGTTCATAATTGGGAATGGCATGCAGGCAAAATAATGGAAAACACTTCAAATGCAATAGGGGACAGAGGGAAGAATGAGAATGCAGTGGTCTGGTTCACACAGCTCGCACTCTATCACAGCTTCCCACATAACCACAGAGGACATTAAGTTTCATGATATAACAGATAATGTTAAAAATGCCTTTTTTTAAAGAATCTTCTGAGAAGTTTTGATTTGCAACCAGGAATTACAGATACTGTGGAAGTGGCTTTGTTTAAAGGAAGGTTAACTAGCACAATACTGGGAAGAATGGCTTTCTACTAAAGGAAGGCATGTTTCTGAATATCTTTCCTTCCACTATGCTAGTATACTTCCCTTTGCATACCAAGCTATTATGTATTTATGTTTTGCTTCCTAAAAAAAATTCAAAGAATGCAAATAGGCAAAAGGCAATTCAAGCTGTTCTCCACATTCAATATATATAAATATACACACTGCTTAAACAGAAAAAGCTCCTGTATTAGCAATAAAATTTTTATACAGCAGCAAAAATTTCAGTCAGAATTTAGTTTCTGTATGCACACAACAGAACATACCACACAGAGTGTACCAGTATAAAACAAATAAGTCCTGTACTAAAAATTCTTATTTTTCATAGAGAAACTATGCTGCTATCTCTGCTCTCCACTTGAAGACACTGAAAGACAAGTAAAAAGTCCTTTAACAGCAAGTATTCTCCTTTACATTACTGTCACCTAAAAAATTATTACAAGTCTTGTCATTATGCTCCCAATCCCCACACCACAATACAGTGCTTAAGCAAAAAGCACTTTAATTTCTTAAAAACTAAGCACAAGTCAGAAGAATTTAAAATTATCTGTATTTGAATTTCTAATTCAAGAACAACAGCCTAGAAGCCCATGCTCAGATCGTATGCAGAAAGCATGATGGGCTGAATCCTCTATTCATATTCCCTCCTAGATAAAATGAGCAAATTAAAATAGTTTACAGTTTGAATTTGGCCCAGAGTAATGACACTGCCTGCAAAGAATAACCTCATTCTCATGATCACAACCTGCAGAGAGCATGGCTTCTGCAGCTTTATGTCTTCTAATATGACTCTTCCTCTGATTCTGAAGTCACAAGAAGCTACACTCTTTTAGAAGATGAAAATATATAAACCAAGCCCCACACTTGTAATCTTGCTTCTAACAACAAATAGAAGCAGACCTTCAAAAAAAGCTTTTGTCCAATCTCTTGCAAAAAAAATCAGAAGCACTATTTGGGGAACATTTGGTGTAAACATCTGCTACAGTCTACATCAAGGCAAAAATCCACCAAAAATCTTCAGCCTTTACGGAAGAAATCCACAATATAAAATAAAATCAATCAATAACTCCCTTGTCTTTTTATGGTTCCCTCAATGGCTGTATCTCAAAGTTTTGAAAACAAATCATAAAAAAAAAGCTCTGAACAAAACCATATTTAACAAGAAGCATCTTTAAGTTAGACATGTACAACTAGGACTAAGAAAAGAAAAAAAAAAACAACGAAGGAACATACTTGTTACCAAAGTTTTCTCGAGGAAAACCAACAGATTATTATTTACAGATACTATGGGCAGATTTTTACCAGGACAAGACCTACAGGATGTTGCTGGCCCTACACTTCTGCTCAATTAAGGACATTCAGGGTTAGAATGCCTTAAATGCACTAAGGTAAACCACCACTTTTTGTTTTCTTTTGAAACTCTCTACCGCAAAGTTTGATTGCATCTAATCAAGAAAGATACGGGATAACAAGTTTTTCATTCTATGTGGTCGTTTCATAAGCCTGTCTGGGCTACACATCTGAGTATCACCATACCAAGAAAGCAATTTTTCAGCCAAGCATGTAAGTTCTCTGTCATCTTTGTGAGATGATCCACAGGACTTAATTATATTTTCACAGCAGCATATATATTTGTAATGGGAAGTAAAAACCCTTTAAACCTAAGTCAGGGTTTTCTAAATAAACTCTGCAGCACACAGAAAACTTCTATATGATGAGAGAGCTAGTTTAAAGAATATAAAAATACAAAATTTCGGCTCAGCTGATGCGGTGAAAATCCCATTTCTCTATCTAAATCAGAGAGTGCTCTTGAGGCAAGGACTTGGACATCAAATACAAGGAGAGAAAAGCTGTGTTTAACTCACAATGAAAACGAAATTTCCGGCAGCTGTAAGGAATAGTCACTTGAATTAGAAGCAAAATGCAAAGTTGCAGCTTGGAAAACTTCCAACTTCAAAAATTAATCTGATCTGAGACAACAGCTATCAAGAGATGTGCTTTAAGGCACAGGAGCATTGAACCTTCTGCACATTTCAATCTACAAAGCTCTTGAAGGAATATGAATGAGAACCCAAAATTACACACCTACCTCTGAGCGATCAGAGAGCTGGTTTTTGTCCAGCAATTTGCTCTTCTTCAAGCTATCATTTGCAGAGCAGTATTTCTTCACTGTTGCTATACATAAGGATTGCTTCAATACATGTGCTTGCCCATTCAGAATTTTTCAAGAGTCAGAACTGGAAATACATTTCCTAGTGTTTGTATAACCTCAGCTTAACAATAGGGTTTCTCACTGACTCACAGGTTGCTCAGTGACTGCACTTGCCTTTATCAACTGTCAAAGACACCTATAGGAAGTGTACTTTAAAAACTCATCATCCTGACCAGCTCTTGCATACATAAAAACTCTAAACTGAGTCTACTCTTATTTGCTGAGTTTGCTGCCAGACACTAACCCCAGTTAGGAGACTTGAAGAAAAATGAGGCCATTGGATGACATTTCATAATTTTTATAAGAAGGATTAATAATAAAGCGGTTTTTTTAAACGCCAGCAATACAAGGACAGAGGCAGAATCTCAGCATGGTTTTGGGGTTTTTACATAAAATCACTCCAAGAGAAACAGTCCATTCACAGACACCTGAAGATACTGCTGGCACCTTTTAATCATCACAACAAGCTCAATTTTCGATGCCATGTATTGAGAAATCTTCCGGTCCTATAAATCACCTTTCAGACAGCCAAACCAGCTGGCTGTTTCAACCAACCAAACCACTCATATGGTGCTGGATTTCCCACCACTCTCCTACCAGCTGATGCTGCAGGGCAGTTGAAGCAGGTGTTGCTTCAGCTGCTATTGGGATCAGGAGCATCAGACTGAGAACAAAGGGACAATCAAAGAGCTATCTGCAGGAGCAGTTCATCACATCCTAACTAATACTTTCCCCAGATTTTCTGACGTATCAATAGAGCCCCATTCTTCTGCTACATCTGTTTGGAGTGCACAAAAACTAGAGCTTGCCCACAGCAGCTGTAATTATTCTCCTAAGAATAACATCCATTTTACTTCACTGTCCCTGGATATTGTCGCTTGCTGTTTCTCTTCATTATATACAAACTAATTCAGTATCACACATTGATTGAGACAGCTGGTCATTTTTCCCCACAGAGAAGTAAATCTCATTGTGCACATACCCAGAGGAATCAGCACATATGTGGCCCTGGGCTTTATAGGCTGCTACGTCCCACTGCATGCTGTTCAAGCAAGCAGGGGGAACCAGATGCTCAGCAGGGAAAACCGGATTCCTCATTACACCACACACGTGGGTACTCAAGCAAGTGTTACTTATCCTTCTGCTGTGACTTTCTCCTTCTATAATGCTGCTTGGAAGGACAAAAAACGGCCTTTAAGATGGTTTCAAAAAAATTCAGGTTGCTGACAACCGCTCTGTCCTTCATGTTGGAAGATTGGCTCTTCCCTTCCCCTGCTCTGTTTTTAATCCCCCTGTTCTTCCCAAGGAAGGCCAGCGCCTACAGTGCAGGAGTAGACTTTGCAGAAGCCCTTTTTCCTCCCTCCAACAGGGGTCCTCACTCCTCCTCAGTGGGATCAGAGTCATTATGGACTCTTGAGTCATGTTTGCACCTTCACAGAAAGTAAATTCACTTCATGTGCCAAAGCACAGACGTTTCACAGCACACCAAGCTTTCAACACAGAGTTCCTCCTAGAGTTGCTGCCAGGAAGGAAACAAAGCCATTTGCCCATTAACTCTACCATTCTATCCTTGGCAAAGAACAAAGGAATGAAATTAATCCTAGGCAGACAAAATGAAAACACCTATCGACAAGAAAGATGAACTTCTTAATCAGTCAGCTCACAAAAGATGAGGCAGATCTCTTCTTTCACCTATGACTTGTCTTAGGCTCTCACAGAAGACTGCAGCCAAATACTTTGAGAAAGCAGAGATGATGGCCTTGTCAAAGACAATCCCAGGTGTGGGACTAGCTGAAAATGAGAGAATCTTATTATCAAGGTTCAAGTTGGATTATGACATTTGGTTATAAATTGGGAGTTTCCCTTCAAAATTGACAAGTGGCAGAGGAAGCTGGCTGTGAGGACAGGCCCTCAAGGGCTCTTTTCAGGGCAGAGTCCTCCTCACATGCCAGGAAACATCCTCTCTGGTTCTGCTCCCAGCTGCAAGCCCCCTGCTGCAGATTTTGTGAAGCTATAGTGCATAGGATGAAATGGATCAATGGTTCATTAAACAACAGAGCTACAATTAAAAAGAAACTGGGCACCGTACCATCTTCAAGATATCTAGCTATAGTAGCAGCAGTTGTATCAGCTGTATTTTAAGAACCCTGAAAAAATATTTTGGTTCATCTCATGTAGCATAGTCCAAGACATGTTTCCTACCACAGAGAATAGTTTTAAAATTCTGTGTTAAGCTGTTTAAAAAAAAAACAAAACAAGTCAGAGCAGCATGAAAGGGCCTTAAGGCAAATACACAAAGTGACCTGTGCACCATCCTCAAATCACAGAACATGATTTATCATCGACTGAAGTTAAGTCAACCAAACAGGCCTTGGGGAGCAACTGAAGCTGTCCGAAGGTTCCCATGCCCAGAGCTTATGACTGAAACAGAAGAGGACAACAGCAAGAGCAGTTTCTGGGGCTGTGCAGCATTATCCTCATCCTGTGCAAAGACTGTCAGTTCCTGCAGACCCTCAAAGCTAAAGTGACCAAACCAGTGAGGTGACTGAGAGCTCTCTCTTCTTCACTCCTATTACTTGGTGAAGAAACTCTGGCTCTGGTTGACACTGCACGAAAGTCACCATTTTGTCTGCACATCCAGCAGCTCAAGACTGTCATTTCATATGCATCTCTATCAAAGGGAAACAAATGAAGGAAAAGCTCTCATCCTTCATTTATCTATTTTGCTGACTTGCATTCCTTTTCAATATTATCCTCTCCCTGGAATTTTGGTATTTTATAGGAATGTGGACAGATAACATGGTATAGGTGTGACAGAGGGAGGTTTTCTTAAGGAGGGAAAAAAAGAAGTCATAGAAGTCATACAAAGCAGGGAACTTTACAGAGGAAGGAACCCAAAAGCTCTGTCCTCCAGCACAGAAGCAAGAATCTTACAGAGATTAGACAAATGTGCACACAAAAGGAGATGCTCACACCACCATTGATGGAATATAACAGCACCTGGGAAGGCAAGGGCTATCAGGTAGGGACAACTGACAGCAGGAGAAGGAAGATCTGGTCAGAAGGACAGAAGGCCTTTCTACCCAGGGAGGACCACAGGATTGCTGACATCCTCCCAGGACAGAGACTTAATGATGGAGCAGAGGAAAATCATCCGCACAGTTAAAGATCCAAAAGTAAATAAAGTTTCAGGAGAAGGCAAAAGTAACATTGACTTGCTGAAATTGGCTGTGTGTATAGCGAGTCCCAGGACCACCTAAAACCTCCCCAGCACCAAAGGAGGCCAGAAGAAATTAGACAGTGATGCAATGTCCATAGATATCTACCAAACTACCAGGGTCTTCACAGACCAACTCCTAACACAGCATGGGAGTCTCACCTGAAAAAATTCAGGAATATCTTTAGAAACCAAAAAAGTTCCAATTATTTTTGCTTCTAGCCTACCTACCAACATCCCTTTCTACTTGTAGTAAAGATTGTGTAACAAAGATTGTGGTATCAGGAAAAAGTGGAGACAACAAAAAACTTCAAACACCTCAAGTAATAAATCACAATCAAAGACTCCAAGAGTATCTGGCATTAGAAGTACAATTCAGTTCTCTGATGTCCCACACACAGGCCCTGCAAAAAGTCAGGAACATTAGCAACCTGTACGCTATAGTAGAAATTTCTTGATGCTATAAAGCCATTTCATCCCTCTGCTGTTTGTATTTGAGCTACTGTCCTGTTCCCAAAGGGTATTTTTGGTACATAGGCACTGTCACAGGAATAGTCAAAAATCCAAAACATAAACAACAGATATCCTTTTGAAAGGATAGATTGCAATTTGATTTGCTACTTTAGGATAAGATTTTTGCTGAAAGACTGATTTCAACAAACATGGCTGCATTCAGACTTATTCAGCAACTTGGCGTAACTTGCTAACATCTCATTTGACTAGAAATCTCATGTGGCCATACACCTTAAAGAACAACAAAACAACTAGGAATCCCAGATTTGGAACTATGCACATGTGTGATGTGATGGAAACTTGTAGGACTTGGGCCACAAGAATATGCTTCTGTTTTAGTAATAATGAAGCAGGATGACAGGGAGGAGACCGTGTTTGATATGGCAAAGAAGCTCTGAGCATATGCACATGCTGTGCATGGCCCAACACATGCCAGAATCACAGCTGTGGAAACACCTCTGCAGAAATTAGAAGATAGAGGAGAATCACACGAAACTCAGGGAGGAGATTAAAGAGGCCCTTCTCCAAATCTCAGCAATACAAATCAGAGGTTCTGGTACCAAACACAGATGACCCCCAGATGGGGAGAGAAGGTACTTCCCACGAACTGAGCTGTGGTTCTTTCTGTGTGATTGTGGGGAAAACATGAAGAGATGGGAGGGAAAATCTACTGCTGCTCTGGCACAATGGGTACTTGAATTGAAAGCAAGACTCAGAGAGAGTCCACCGAAAAGGAAGCAGCTCCAGTTGCCAAACTGCCAGGTATGATGATGGTGATGACGTGTCCAATCCCCTTGAAGGAACCTCCAAGACATATGCCCAGTGAAAGAAAGATAACCAGGCTTGGAGGGGCCCTTCCTCTAGCCAGGTAGAGGCCAGGGAAAACCATGTTTATTGGACTGTGTGGGTTTGTTGGCCTGGCACATCTGAACCACAAAAATATGAGGCCTTGGTCAGCAACTGGTGCACAGTGCATATTAATTCCATCAAGACATGTCAGGGTAGAACCTGTTTCTATCGCTGGTGTGACAGCAGGATCACAGCATTTGACTTTGGTGGAAGCTGATGTGAGCCTGACTGAAAATGAGTGGAAGAAACACCATATTGTGACTGGCCCTGAGGCCCCATGCATTTTGGGCACAGGCTTCCTCCAAAGTGGGTGTTTCAAAGACCCAAAGGGACTCAGGTGGGCTTTTGGAATAGCTGCTGTAGAGACAGAGGGCTCTTGAAGGTGGAAGAGCAGCGAGTACCAATTGCCACCTTGATGGTACATCACCTGCAGTACTGGACAAATCAAGATGCTGTGATTCCCACTCATAAGATGATCCATGAGCTGGAGAACCAAGGGGTGGTCAGCAAAACCCACTCACCCTTCAACAGACCCATCTGGCCTGTGTGGAAATCTGAAGGGGAATGGAGATTGACTGTGGACTATCGTGGCCTGAATGAAGTGACTCCAGCGCTGAGCGCTGCTGTGTCAGACATGCTGGAGCTCCAGTACCAGCTGAAGTCCAAGGCAGCAAAGTGGTATGCAACTATTGACATTGCCAATGCATTTTTCTCCATCCCTCTGGCTGCAGAATGCAGGCCCCAGTTTGCCTTCACCTGGAGGGGAGTGCAGTACACCTGGAACTGACTGCCCGAGGGACAATCCCGGGCACAGCCCCACCATCTGCCATGGACTGATCAAGACTGCACTAGAAAAGTGTGAGGCTCCAGAACATCTGCAGTACATGGATGTGGGGGAACGTGGCAGCAGAAGTGTTTGAGAAAGGAGAGAAAATCATTCAGATTCTACTGAAAGCTGTTTTTCCCATCATGAAGGGTAAAGTTAAGGGACCTGCTCAAGAGATCCAGATCCCGGGAATAAAGTGGCAAGATAGAAGGCATCAGATTCCCACCAATGTCATCAACAAGATCACAGCAATGTCTCCATTGACCAACATGAAGGAAATACAAGCTTTACTAGGTGCCATAGGCTTTTGAAGAATGCACATTCCCGAGTACAGCCAGATTGTGAGCCCTCTCTACCTAGTTACCCACAAGAAGAACCCTTTCCAGTGGGGCCCTGAAGAGCAGCAAGCAGTCTCTCCTAATGACAAAACATGACAGCCCATTCTAAATCCTCCTTTCCTAAGTTAGTATGTGAAACTATGTTGAAGTCTTTTTTCCAACTTTTCTCAAGTAAACCAAGTTCTCTAAAAAAAAAAAAAACCCATTTCTTTTGCCTTTATCAAGCTTTGACCTCAGTTGAAGCTGCTGAATACTTTGGGTGTATTCCAATAAATAAGATTCATACCCCCTGAGTATTTGTACTTCATTTCAAATTGATGTTTCTCAAATGAACTCCAAGCATCACAAAAGCAGACTGAAACGGCTGCATAAATCTTCAAGTCCAGCTCCTTGCACCACTGGCCACCCTCTAATAACTAATACACCTAACAGAAAATTTCCTTATCTTCAGATAATCCCACAAACCCACCACAGAATACACTGCTACTAATCAAAAATTGTTTCATGTGAAGAAGAGGTGGAGCATTCAAACATTTTGAAAGATATATAACTGAATTTCTTTCAACCAGCAATCATTGCCCAGACAATATTCCAGATGGAGCCATGCCATTTCTTTTAAGAATGTCATGCTGTAAGGACACGTGTCAGCAGATATGGATAAAACAAAGAAACTCCTTAATGAAACTAAATATAAATTGAAATATAACAGATTTCCCCAGTTTGTATTGTGAAATGGAAACAAATAAAGGAACTAACAGATACTGAAGTGACTAGGTCAAATAATTAATATGTCTTATTTCATAATTAGAAATCTCACATTACGCTAGTTAAAAACATGTATGTCTGAAATGGTGTCCAATAGTGAACATGAAAAATTATGTATTTGGATACCTTTTGCAATCTCCAGAGGAAAGTACTTCACACTGAAACACCCAGATCCATTTTCCTCTCATTTTAGTGTGTTGTCTTCAGTTAAAACACTGGCAGGTGTCACAGTGCACACAACACCAGCTGGTCCCACCTTTTAAATGCATCTCCATGCAACCCCATACAAGTGAAATCAGCTTTTGCCCTGCAATTTACCCATTTTAAAATAATGATTATACCTTTTAGCTTACCAAGAGCAATTAAGCCTGTCTGGATGAGCAAAATGACCACATTCTGCAGTCTCAACCTCAGTGAGAATTCTCTGCCAAAACATATTTTTTTGCCCATTAACCAGCAGGTTTTAACTGTGTCTTCCAACAGCCCTCAAGTAAGGTTCCAGGTTAATGTGCCTAACATTTCTTAATTCTTCAAACTCAAAACATGCTTTAGGTATTGACAAAGGCTCTTTGTATTTAAAAAGTTCACCACATACCAAAGATTAACAAGACAAAACAAAGAACACTCCTGAAAAAATAACATCATTTGACAGGAAAAATAAGCTTAGAACCCATTCTTATCGCAGTATTATATTTGACTTGCTCTTTTCCTCCTTCACACAGAAGGGCAAGTACTAGGGCAAGTATTCTTTGTTTAATATGTCCTCTCATGTTCATTGAAGTTTGCTTCAAAATATTGAATAATTTTTTAGCTTTTAGTGAGCTGCAAGCCACCAAATAGAATTCATTACAGCACAGATTGTCTTAAGAGATGCTTCACATTAGCTCTGCCTGTGTTACTCCAGTGCTGAACGCAATTCATGTAGTCAACAAATAATTACGCAAAAGCGCATTACAGCAGTACTTTACGGACAAGCACTATGTAGCTAGAACAAATACAGAGTATCTTGCAGCCCAACAGTGAGGAGCATGTAATTTACTGCCCATGGCTACTGATTTTTCTACATAATCACTGATCTCTAGTATATGCGCATGAGTAATAGCTTTATTTCTCACTCAGATAGCCCTAAATTTGGAAAACGTTTTTTCCCCTCTGCAACTATTCATAAAATAAAATGCACATTTCCAGAAAAATCTCTCTCAGACTAACAATGCCAAGACTTTAGAATTTTAAACTAGTATGTTAAACTAGCATAAGACAAGTATTTAAATCTGTTACCTAATAAACAATAATTCTTCCACAAGAAGTACTGATTTAGAATAAGCCTTGCAATTGCAAGTTGCAACCATGGAAATTCTGGCAAGACAAAGGAAAAAGAGCTTACAGCAAGGGTGGTGAAATGCAGGATGCCCAGCAAGGCTGCAAAATCTCCATCTTTGAAGATACACAAAACTCAGAGAGATGGGGCCCTGAGTGACCTGGTCTCACTTGGAAACCGTAGTCTCACTTTGAGCAGAAGTTTAAAAAGGTAATCTCCTAAACTATTGCTTAACTCTATGATAATCTAGGGGATGCCCATAAGCACAGGAATTATACCCACACCAAATGTCTTACTATGTGCATGATGCTTTTTCATCTCATAGGAGGAGAACAGGCCTGGATTCAGACATAAAATCTCTGAGGTATGATAGACAGCACAGCTTGAAAAGGAACCCACCCATCAGTTAAGCTCACTGTTAAATAACTGCATTTATGTATTATTATTATATATTTATATAGTATATATTTATATTATTTCTGTGTTATCATGTGTTCCTGCATTTGGTTTAGCTGAGATGGAGTTAATTATCCCCCCAGCAGCCCCCACAGTGCTGTGCTTTGCATTGGTGGCTGGAAAAGTGTCGATAACACACCACTGTGAGCTGGCACAGCATCAGCACCCTCTCTCCCCCACACCAGCAGTAACCTGGCAGTAGGCAAAATCTTGCCAGGACATCTGACTGCCACTGACCTAAGGGTGTTCCATACTATAGGATGTTTGGGATGTCTGCTACAAAAACTAACAAAAGGAGGAGGAGCAGGGGCATTCCTTATTTACAGTGTTTGTCTTCCAGCGCAACCACTATATGTGCCGAAGCCCTGCTTCCTGGGAAGTGTCTGGACATCACCTGATAAAGGAAAGCAGAGAATAAAACCTTTGTCTGCATGCATGCAACCTTTTGCTTTAGAAAACTGCTTTTTCTCAACCTATGGATTGTTTTCCATCTTATTTTCTATCCCTAGACCAGCTGAGAAGAGGGAGTGAGAGTGGCTTGGTGAGCACCTGGTGTGCAGCCAAGGTCAACCCACCAGAGCCCCAACAGCAGAACTCCAGCTATGGGAATGAGAGCAGAAGCACCTGACCACTGGTGACAACAAAGTCAACCAATAAAAACCAACCAACCAAACAAAAATAAAAACCAAAACCTAAGTTTCATTCATTGCATCTTTTAAGAACAAACAGAAAGAAAAGAAATTATTACAAATTTTCATTTTAGTTCTGAACTCACTTTGAATAATTCATGCCTGTTTTCTCTCAAGTGGTGCTATTAAGCAAACAGCTCCTAAACCCACACTATTTAACTAACTTTTAAATAATTTCTCAATGAGATAAGTGAGGCCAAAATATTACAGCAGCAATGAGAGAAAAAAATAATCTGAATAGTTTTTCATAAGCAAATGCAAAACTAAGAAAACTCAAATCAGTTTCTCAGACAGACTGCTTAAGATCTTTTATTCCTCAATCTCAGAAACACAGGTTTAAAATATTACTAAAACAACCTAAATTTAATGCAGGAAACTATTTCCCATAACCTAATTTAAAATTTTAAACACATGTCAAAAGAGAAGAATACGTCCTCTATAAAATGTTCTGCTGACTTAAAAAAAATCCGTATAAATTTGCACACATGAGCAGCAATTTCTCATGAATGTTAATACAACCAAACAAAATCCAATAAACATGATGGGAGGAAAAAAAATGCAAGCAACATAGTCATTGCTTATCTGGAAGAAAAGTACATTAGGATAAACAGGAAATTTATTTTTTCTTAGTGACACAGCAGCAGTATGACTTTCAAAGTCCCATCACCAATGTTCGGTACAGTTTCAGCACTTCAACTGCTTTTTTAAATAAAGATGAGGTTATTTCCAAAATACTGCCAAGAGTAGCTACTTTTCCATTTAAAGGATCCATCTACTATTCATTTAACTGTGAGTGTCCCAAAATTATTCATGCTGCATCCTCTTCCCCACTGCCTCAATCTACTGTCTGAGTCTAGCACTCCTCATCACATAATTATCATAATTACAAGTTCATGGAAGCAAGAAACATCTCTAACATTTATTTGAATGGTGCCTAGTACACACCTTCAGGCTGTGAGAAATAGGTTTTAATTACTGCATTACCAAACTGGGGGAAAAAATTCCAGCAGTTAACAAGAAACAGTGTAAGTTGATAGGAATTAACAGTTGATGGACACATATGCTTTCTGTAGGTGGGTCTTCACCATAAGAGAATGTTAAATGCAAGACATTCAAATGACTATAAGCTCTTCTGAGGAAGTACATCAGTATTAGAACTCCAACATCTCTTCTTAGAAAGTTTTAAAGTGTCTAAGTCCAGATAATTAGCTGGCACAATGATGAAGAAAACAACTGACAGCCAATTCAGCAGAACATACAGGAAGGTACAAGACTCTACATCTACATTGAAATTTAAATACCTCTTTATTGCTTCTGGAAGATCTAAACTGAATGGAATTCGATAGGAGGATGCTAAAATGTCATCCACAGCCTTGCTTATTTCCTGCAGCTCTCTTAAAGAAATACAGCCAAATAAAGCAGTCAGCTCACAGTCCTGCGACTGAATAAGTCTATCTTGTTCTTCAATTTCTCTTCTCAGCTGTTGATCTTTTCCTTCTAATATGGCCAGTCTTGTTCGGAGATCTTCAATTTCTTTCTGCATAGAACAGAAAACAAAGTTCACTATGAACCCCATAATAGAAACCCCAAAGAAAAGCCACTACAAGTGTCAGAAGTAGCATGAATTAAGCTTGTCCAGTTTAGCAAACGTTAAATGAGACATCCTCTTGCTGACACAAAAGTTTTTATGTCATCTGTATTCAGAAACTCGAGTGCTTCCAGCAGTCTGAAACTCACCACCTCCATTTCAACATCACACTTCACGTTCCTCTTCCAACACCTGTCAACCCTCTTTCACTTTTAAACTACATAGGTATTTCCCTAGTTCACAAGCTAAAAACTTCCACCAGAAAAACAAATGTCAGATCACCCATGGCAACAGTCTTGTTCTACAGACTGGCAGCTAAACAGATCAATCATCTGTCCTGCAGAACATGCCTGCAATAGTCTAATGGTTCCAAACTGACATGAAGTACAGGATGCAAGCAGAGAATCACTGACTATCTAACCAGCCCTTCTGATAATGAACATTTAATTTTAACTAAAAGCACAAAATCCTTCCCTTGACTTAAAATGCGCACAACTCCAATCTAAGTTGCACTCATTTATCTAGACATCCAAATTGTGTGCATTACGATATTGATGTTTCTTGCAAGAGCAAAATACAATTTTTAGAATCACAGAATTGTAGAATCATTAATGCCGGAAAAGAGCTCCAAGATCATGGTGTCCAACCTTTGACCAAACAGCACTTTGTCAACTAAATCACAATACTAAGTGCTATGTCAAGTCATTTCTTGACCATTTCCAGGGATGATGACTCTACCACCTCCCTGACCACCCTTTCACTGAAGAAATTCTTCCTCATATCCAATTTTAGTCTCCCCTGGTACAACTTGAGGCCATTTCCTCTTGTCCTGTCACTTGTTACCTGGGAGAAGAGACCAACCTGGCTACAAACTCCTTTCAGGCGGAGACTGATAAGGTCCCCCCAGAGTCTCCTTTTCTCCAGGCTAAACACTACCAGCTTCCTCAGCTGTTCTTCATCAGACTTGTGCTCCAGACCCTTCATCAGCTTCACTGCCCTTTTCTGGACATGCTCAAGCACCTCTATGTCCTTCCTGAAGTGAGGAGGCCAAAAATTAAAAAAAAGTTTAATGAACCTGTACATCATCCTTGCACAGGCTTTTCCTTGAAAACCCAACAGATAGCCTGCACCCAAAGAAGCACCACCTATTGAAGGAATCTGGGTCGCTGAGTTAAAGCTGTCATCAAACTAGCTGAATGCCATACTGGAGAATTTTATTCTATTCCCACATTTCTTACTATCTCTGTGAAACTTTGCAGGCCATTTAAACTACTATCTCCACACATGGCCACAGACCATAATGCTCATCATTTTCTGTACAACCTGCAAGAGATCTCTGACATGCTATCTATAGGCTCTCAACAGAAATCAAAGCTCAATTTCAAACTCTGATCACATTCAGTCCAACTACAATTAAAAATGAAAAACACAAAACCAGAAACCCAAAACCAAATCTTTAATTAAATAACTAGGCATTACAAAACAGACGTTAGAAACAACCATATGGCTTTTCATGGCAATTCACTTCTCCATTCTGCATCTGAGCAAATGGCAGTAACGCCCAAAATGGTGTTACAGGGATAAAATTAAGTGGATTTGAATCACTAAGATGCCATGTTGATTAATACTGTAAAAAGAGCCCACTCTCAAATTAATAAATTTTTGTTCAAAAGAAGGTTTGAGTGGCACAGAGTAAAAGGGTTCTGGGGTCAAATACTGAATAATGAAGATAAAATAGTATTCCAAATATCTGAACAGGCACTTCAGCTATGCATGAGGTAGGGATCTAGGGGAGGGAAAGAAAAGACATACTTCATTTTACAGACTCTCATAAAACATATGTACTATGCACAGATAACAGATTTCAGCATTTCTTTGCTTTTTAGAGCTTCACTTCATAGCCTTAACATTTTAATGTTTTCAATGCAATTTACATAAAGTTTAGTTCACTATTTTTGTTAGCAAACATACTTTCAGGTTTTCTGCACTGTAACCAGCTTCTCAAGTATCACTTAGAACAGAAGAAATGGTCCTTGCATATTCAGAGGTTGACTAGCTCCAAAATTTCAACTTATAATAGTCTTGCACACTAGGTTCATCAATTATTTTCCTCCTTCCTTGGTTTTAGATATAGCAAGAAGAGAATGGTGTGGCCCATGTTTCAACCCACAGGCATTTCTGAAGGACAGAAAGGTCAGCAGACCAAAAACATCAGTTTTGTTTCTTTCAGTCTCAAATTAGGCTTTTAATGTGCACAAAGGACAATTTTGTCTCTGTGAATGGCTTGGGAATTCTGCCAAAATCTTAATAGGCCCTATTTAATAGAGACCTTCATATTCTGTAAAAATGTAGTAATTGCAATCACTGCAATAAGCAACCTACATGGAAACAGAAAGGAAGATGAACGGAATTTCATTTTACAATCACACTTTTAGTACTGAAATGTACAACATAAATAGATACCAGAAGCACACAATCTGCATTCACAGAAAGAAAGCTGCTCTGCTCAGGAATAGTTCACAGGCATTCTTAGGAGCATGGAAATTTTAATCAGTAAACTATAATTCTCCCACATTCTTTTCCAGAAATGCAAAAAAGCCTTTAGTGTGCTCTTGGTCAGCCTCTAGGGACAGATAAAAAGGGCCTAAAGTCTCAGCTTAGAGCAGCAGATGATACTCATCTCGCTAAACATACGCTGAGGTTTTACTTTGCAATTTGAGTTTAAACTGGGATTTCCAACATAACAGCTCATCAGTATTGACTGTATACCTCCAGCTTCACTTATGGACTCATGGTCTCCATGAAGTAGAGATTGCAGTAGTAACATTAATACATAAATTATGAATACTGCCACAGGTTTTCAAATCCCAGAAGACAAATGCAGAACCAACAGAAGAGAGGGCAGAAGAGAAAGTAAAGTGGGGCTTAGGAAAATAAAAAAAAAAATTACTTCTGATCATGCAAGATTTTGGGCAGGAGCAATCTTTAGAGGTTCCTGGGTACAATCACCACAGATCAGCCTTCCCCACAACCTTGAATTCCTGGCAGTTTTGATAAAATGCTAATAAATAGCATATCTGTCTAATGGTGTAGTACAAATACAGAACAATAAAGATTCAACTTGAAGAGTATAAAAATCAGCTGTTGTGGAGTCTTAAGTATAGCAGTTTTCAATATCTTGAGATGGCTCTTGGATGTCTAGATTAAAAAAATTTTCTGCATCCTGATAATCCTGAACTACACTATGTCTCTCCCTAGTTGTTGATGAAATAAACCTAAAAAATACAAAGGTGAGGAGTAGGATAAAAAAGACATTTCTTCACCTAAGTACAACTTTGCAATGACCACATAAGATGTTTTTCTCTATTTCTTTGCAGGTTTTATATGTATGTAAATTTATGTGTACACACACAGATTATTACACTATTGGAGCCACCAAAGGAATGAAAATATCACAAAAAAAGATTTCAAGACAAGACCACAGAAAAAACTGAAAACTAGGTGTACTAGCTCTCTAAAGTGCCACATCACTGAGTGTGACCAAAGTTTAAAAGACACATAACTAGACAGTACATTCAGATTTTTGAAGGATGGTGAAAAGAAAGAGCTACATTTTGCTTAAAAAATGCTTGTAGACTTAAAATTGGACTAATGCCATCTTGAAACATTCCATTTGCCAAACTATCACATTGTGACACCACATGTCATTGTAAAGCTATTGTTGGCAAATGCTGACTGCTCCGTGATGATTCCTCCATCCTTATGAAAAGTATCAATCATCTTTCAGGAAGAACAGCTGGTAAATCATGTATTTATAGTAAATTCTAGCCAGAAATGGATGAAAACTTCTTGTCTTCAAATAAAAACTTCTGAAGATCAGTGCAATATTAAAATGTCAAATTATAACAAAGAGCACGCTTCAAAAGATAATGAGGAAAGTTTAAGCATGCACACAAGCCACCAAACCTTCCAGCTCTGCATTTCTGTAATGAGATTAACACAGCTCCTGTGGCTGCCATCTCCAATCATCACTTAGATTATCGACTGGACTCCAGCCAAGACTCTAATTACTACACAGAAGCAAAGTCGCTATTACAATAAATTTATTTAATTCGGTATGACAGCTTACAAGGCTTTCCCCACACAGCACTGGTTCTTGTACACAACTTTGCAGCCTTGTTACCTGTAACCATTTCTTTTCTTGAAAAAGCTCGTTTCGTTTTGTGGCCGAAACCTGCGTCCTCTCCTGGGAAGTTGATCTCAAAAGTCTACGCTCTTTCTCATGACAAAGACCATTTTCTTCACGTCTAACCCTTTGGGGGAAAAAAAAATGACAAAAGCTAAAAAATAGTGGGTTTTATGAGTTTCAGTGTCTCAAGGATTAAAAAGATCAGAATGCTACATTTTACCTTTGGAGTCATAATACTCACCACCAGAATGATTACATTTCAAACAGATAAAGTTAAAGAACAAGAGGTTTGTTTTTTTTTCCTTGGCATATCTTCCTTTATTATCTCAAACATTTACACTGTTTTTACAACACGATGAGGAAAGAAAATGGAAAGCTTGTATAGCTTCAGACTTCCCCTAGCTGTATCATATTTCAGAAATTTATCCATCACTGCCTGGAAAGAGACAAAACTAAAGCATGTAGTTTCTATCAATACAGAGAAAAATCTCTTAGACAGAAGTTTAGAAACTTGCCAAAGCCATTTTTGCAGCTTCTGTCAGTTTTTGGAGACTACATTAGAGATCATCTGGAGTGTTTTCTCCACAATGCCAGATTTGACTTCTCTCTTGCACAGTGAGTTCTTTCAAAATCACAATCAGTGATTCCTCCCAATCACTATACATGTGAATATTTGCATGACTGGACTCCAAGGTAATCAGCACATTATGTTAAGCATCAATTCCATAATCACCCTCTCAAAATGCACCTGCAAACAATGCAAATCCATTTTGCCTTCCATGTACCCTCATAAGGGCATGGGCACTTGAGAAGAGCAGCTCCATTTCTGTGTCCATCTCTAGAGACAAGTGCATGCATCTCCACATAAAGAGTACAGATTCATTTCAGTATCTTCTTTAAAAAATACTGTGTCTCAAACAAAGCATTTTGAGGCATGATTTCCCACTGTAATCTTGCAAAGCAAATACATCCATGCTACATATAAAACATGCATCATAAGTCTGGTTTAAGCATGATTAATCACACAATTATGATCTCCATGCACAGGTGTTTATCAAGTGTGTAGAACAAGAGGTTTTCATCTCTTCTGCAGGGCCATCAAAAGACACACATGCTTTACTCCCTCTCTGTGGGCTGCAGAATGTACTGAAAAAGCAAAATAAAGCCTCAGCACTAACATAGGTAGCATTAAGCAAGACAGACATAATGACAGTGTAACTGCATTTCTGTATTATCAGCATGCACCAAAGAGACATCCTTATTGTGAGGTGCTAGGCCATCACTGTGCCTTACAATCATTACAGGTTCCTGTGGCTCCGACCAACCACACTTCCCAGCAGCTCTGAAGCCACCTTCTTCAAGCTGGAGCTGCATCATTCCTAGAGAGGCACGTAATAAATTTCCAAGTGGCTGATTGAAATTTAGAAAAAATTCCATTATAAACACAGTTTCTTTTTACAACCTTCTTGGAAATTCCCTGTATCTGTCTACTTGGTACTGCTGGAAGACAAACAAGATCTCTCTGATCTCACCAAACCTGACTGATTGCATAACAATAGCATTTGTTGTTAAGCTAAACATAACCAAATCTGGCTCCCACCACATGTCCCCAATATCCTGTGTCAACATCAAATGCATTCACTTAAAAATTCATCTCATAATTTAATCAAGTAAAACAAAACTGGGGCTTGAATTTCAGCTGCATATCTTAAGTAAGCTGCCATAGACACTTTCTTGCAAAAAGATTAAATTGACTTAACTACAGTAAAATTGCAATTAGTCAAGTGAGGCTAATCTGATCATCTTTTTAATTTTCCAGGTGGAAAAAAAAAGTCTTCTTAGGTATATTGGTTTTGTTCCAATTCAAAATGAAAACAAAAACTGAAGCATACACAATTTCCTTGAGGAAGCAGTTATGTTTTCCACTGTGTTATCTAAAAATACTTCTGGAACAGAAAGGACTTAAACCCTGTACAGAAGACTGTGATGGTCTTCCTGCCCAGTCTGGGACNTGTATCAATGATTCAGACCACAGCGTAAAAGAATCAAGCAAGCAAATAAAAGGGTGTCACAACAACAGTAGTTGTACTTAAGCTCAAAGAAAGGAGTGTGCATAAAACACAAAAGGGAAGAGGATATTCATTTGACCCTGAAGAATGGCACTGCTCAGACCTGTGTAAAGAGAAGAGTTACAGATCTAATAATCCCAGGAAAAGGAACACTTTCATAAATACATTATCTATTTTATATATGAAAGCATTATATATACATTACACAGGATAAAAATAAGTAAACTGTCTGAGGGAAACTTTAGTGACTCAATTTCTATGACAAAGAAGACCGCACTACCTCTAATGCCAAAATCATTATTACAAATTAATGCATAGACCAAACACACCTTAATGACAAAATAGAGAATGGTTTACACTAATCTTTAAAGAATAGCAAAACAGCCTCTCAGAGCCTCAGAAGGTAGAAGGACAACAGCTCTGAAGGAGTGCAGCTTCTTCTAAACCTCCCTTACTACTAGATTCTATAAATAGAGGCTAAAACTACCTCCAAATTTCCCAATTTCACAAAAAAAAAAATCACATTGTCTGTACTGATTTTATCTAATTTTCATGTCTGTCAAAAAATTACACTTGAAGGTATTAACTAGCACACTGCAGCCTTTATTAACAGGCTGCCAGAAAACAAAAGGCTTCTCTACTTTCATTTGAGCTATTGCATTTGAGAATAGCTTTCAATACCTATGAAGTATCCCCTTCTAGCAACAGTAACTAGGAGCACAGATGAAGACAAACCAAGAAATAGAGACTACTTTTTTTCCCTAGTTTATCCCTCTTGAGCCATCCAACACATCTCGCATTCTTCCCATTTTTGAAGTTATCCCTCCAAGACAAAGTTTAGAATTTATTTTTGTGACTTTGTACAGTGCTGAGCTCAATATTGCTGTCTAAGAAGTGGCACACAAAAGGAAGCTCCCAAATATCTATTAATGTCAAAAAATGATCTAGTTTTTATTTTATATTTAAATATCCCTTCATTGCCTGAAAGGGAGCATCAGAATTAACTCCACAGGGAAGCGTTGCTCAAGCTGCGTTGCTGTTGTATGCTCAAGCTGCCATGTCAAGGATTCAACCCCATTCCCACCCAACATCAGTGAGAAATGTTCCATTTAATTTGCCAGTTCATCATGATCCATGTTTTTCAGGGGAATTCTGAAAGAACTGTAGAAAGAAAAAAAGAGGGGGGCAGGGTAGGATTTTTATAAACAAGCTCCATATGGATACATTAGATGGTCATTAATACTCTCTATTATAATTATTCATAAGTTGTATTCTGCATTTTGAGAAAAAGAGAAGCATCATTTTACACAATAATGAATCAACAAACTTACCGATGATCAGCAGCCCAATGCAATGTTGGCTGAACTTGGGTCATGAACCTATCCAAAAAACTTCTAACTGAGGGATGCCTTGAAGGAAGCTGAAATTTTAAAGAATTTTTCTCCTTCTCCAGTTCTTCCAGTTTCTGTCTAAATTTATCAGCTAGAAATTAAATTTAAAAACAAAAAGTTAAAACATGACAAAAGGGTCCTGTTTTACCTGTGGGGGAAAAAAAATAGTTTCTCAACCAGAAGTAAAATCCACCTCTCTGATGATTCTTCTTCCTCTTTTCACAAAGTATATTGGTCTGTTCTGCTCAAGGACAAATCCACAAGACTGAAATGTAAAACATCAAATAACCAAGATGCCAAGCAACTTTTTTCTATAATAAGGACAAAACTGCAGGCTTCCCAGCAATTTTTTAATTTCATAGGGCTCCAAAGAACTGGCTCAAAGTTATCATCCATGCTCTTCCTAGAGTAACAGCTGAGAATTAAATTCTAGGAAAAGTGCTACTCTTCACTGCTTCAGTTTGTCTTAAAAATAAGATAGCAGTCATGCATTTAAATTTTGACCTTATAAAAAAGTTTGTATTTTTATTAGATCAAGAACTGAATAATCACACATGCAATTGTAGTATTTAAACAATTATCACATTCCAGGCTCTCCTGAATTATGCTCAATTTATCACCCAAAACAAAAAATATTTACCTTCAACTTTAAATAAAAATAACAGTAGTCCCCAAAAGACTGCTTTGACTCTACCATAATCCTACACATTTCTTAGAGTAACCACTTTCCTATGGAAGTTACTTGTTTTCTGTCCCTGTGCAGAAAACAAAGGAACATCATTCTAACTACTAATTACTAATGCAGTACATGTATCTTCTATTGTGCCACTATACCAACAAAATCACATACATGACAGATAACAAGCCTGCCATCCAAGACAGAACACCTTTGATGATACATTAGTCAAATTAGAGAGTTTTGAGCTAACCCACAAATGGAAAATCCTTTACAGTTCAGTACTCTGCTAGTGACCTCACTGCATACAATTTTGTGCGATTAGAAATCCTTTTAACATTTTCAATACAATATGTTACTATCAGAATAGCATCCATCTGTGCATGCTTTTTATTGCTTATTTTCTTTCTTTATCCTCTGAGGGGATTTAACACAAGAAGTTGCTTATATTTGCTGGTTCAGCAAAATGATGCATTTTTATAATAATCTATCATTAGTATTGATCTTTATTCTGCTTCTGTCCCAACAGGATAGAATAAAGACAGAAACCTTGCTAATAAGACTAGATCTCTTCCATGACCCAGTACACTGTTCCAAAGCGAACTCACTTTCGTGTTGCCATTGGCATGCAAAATGTCAGCAGGCCCTTGCTGAAATGAGCACCCTACCCCTACCCCACGTGTGCGTACTATTCCTGCAAAGTAGTGGAGGTGAACCACACCTGTGATGCATTTCTCAGGGGCCACAGCTAAGTAGATGGGCCCTATCCCTATCACCACACTGAAACTGAAAATTGAGCTGAGCTGAGACTCCAAATGCCACATTTTGACCATAAAAACATACCAGCACTTGCATGCTAATATGACACTTGGCATTTCAAACTCAGCCATCGAAAACGCCACAGTTACAAACAGAATAGTAAGGGCTGAAAGGGTTGGCTAGTGACCAATGACCACTGAACGCCAAACCACATGGAAACACTTCCTTTTACTCACTCCATTCACCACTGGGCTTCCTGGGAGTTGTGGTGACCCTCTATAGCCATTTAACAACGTTGTCATTGTTCTTCAACATAATTATGCTTAACTGTGTTTGTGTGTCCAGTTGTTCCATCGTTCTACTCCTACCCCTCCTGGCCCTAGAAACACACTATTTTGGGAAGGAAAACAGATGAGGGGATCCACATGCCAATTCATTCTCTCTCTCCCTCATTAAGTCTTGGCTGCATCCTGTTTTATATATTCCAATCTACACAGTATTCAATTAGTTTTTATTAACAGACGTTTCTAAATAATTTGTTCCACTGGCATCTTATAAGTAATCTGGCTGCTCATATCCACTTATATCTCTGTACTACATGATTTTTTTACCCTTTTGTTCTTTTCAGCAATCACACTTAAGCGTTATGCTTTAAGAGACTCCAGCACCAATGAGCTGAACACCGGAGCTCTCAGCTTTTAGAATCCTCTCCTGGAAAGGAGACCCCTGCCATTTGACCTGGCTGATATCTTCACTGCATGGAGAGACCCAAGAGCCTTAGTGCCAGCTGCAGAGCAGGGAACCATGCAAATAAGGCTCATCTCAATCCAGCTTTTAGTGCTGTGGCTCAAGAGAAACCTGGATCAAGCACAAGTAATAGAAATAATCAGAAGTCTAGCCAACGGGATGTGAAAGAGGGAAATAAGCAGGGTTCCTCATGCAAGCAGAGATAAAGACTGAGGTAACTTCCAGTACTACTACAAACCAGCAAGCGCCAAAGAAAGCAGTAATACAATGTTCCCTTAGAACCTGAGTCCTCAATAACAAACCTGAGTTGCAGCAAACGCTATGTGAAAAAAACATTAGATATAGCGCAGCATTAAATCTAACTGCCAGGGTTAGACAGGAAATCTCCTCCAGTGTTGGCTTTCGGGTCAGACAAACATCTCTCAGGAATGGCTCAGGCAGAGTTTTAAGACTGAGGCCAGAAGCACCAAATGCATTCTCTTGTTTGAACAAGTGAAAGTGCCAAACTCTGCACCTGGAATGGGGCAGCCCTGGACATATGGACTGACCGGGGAATGAGACACTGGAAAGCAGTGCTGGAGAAAGTCGCTGAAAATGGGCATGGTGGGGGGGGTTCAGTGGCAAGTTGAACATGAGTCAGCAGCGCCCTGGCAGCCAGGAGGACCAACCCTGGCCTGAGGGGCATCAGGCACAGCATCGCTGGCCAGGCAAGGGAGGGGATTGTCCTGCTGTGCTCTGCACTGGGGCAGCCTCACCCTGAGTGCTGGGAGAGTGTCAGGTGCCACAATGTAAGAAAGGCATTAAACTGTTAGAGAGTATCCAGAGGAGGCCAGTGAAGATGGTGAAGGGCCTTGAGGGAAAGGCATTTGATGAGTAGCTGAGGTCACTTGGTCTGTTCAGTCTGGAGGAGACTGAAGGGAGACCTCATTGCAGTTACAACTTCCTTGTGAGAGGAAATGGAAGGGCAGACACTGATCTTTTCTCTGTGGTGACCAGTGACAGGACAAAAGGGAATAGCCTGAAGCTGTGCCAAGGGAGGTTTAGGCCGGGTAGTAGGAAAAGGTTAACAAACTTTCAGGTAATCAATACATACTGTGTTACAGAAGCATTTAAAATGAGGCCTAATCCTCTTTATCAGCCTTTAATTTCACCACATTATGGTGCCAGCTTGCTGCCTTGAAGAGTCCTACAGAAACACTAGACAAAGCTACTTCAGACCAAACAATAAAAGTTAACTCTTAAATTACCCTCAATTGCAATCCACTACTGCACAATCCATTACTGCCTATGTAGCTCAGATATCCCACTCACTTTAAAGCCAACCCACAGTCCAGGCCTGGAAGATGCTGACTAACTGCTGTTCTCAATTAAACAAGCAGTCAGAAAACAGTAGTGTCTCCAAAGATCATGCTTTGCAATAGCTTTGAGTAAGGGAAGCAATTTCCATAACTTTTAATTGACCATGTGAGAACATCTGGCTACATCTCCACTTTTTACATACTCTAACATTGGTTTTATTCCTCCAAAGGAAAGGTTCACTATATCAGAACTATTTATCATAATTTAAAAAACATTGAAGAAAATCATCTCAGTAAGGACAGAACTTCATTTGCTAGGTACTGCATATATTTATTTATGTCTGTGCTAATAAGCAGGAAGATAATCAATCATGCTATTCTACAAACTGTTGGACATTAAAAAAAGTGTTTCTTCAGCTAGTTCAACTAGGGAAGTGTAGGAATCCAGGACACAGGAAATATTCCTTTGCCTGTCCTGAGATGTTTTGTTTTGTTTCTCAGAAGAGCACAGCTTTTAGTCTTTGTCCATGGAAAAAGCTTCCAGGACTTTGTGAGAAGTTGAGTTTTTGTTAATACACAGGGTGAAAAAGTAGTTTTTTGGGTTTAGTATGGAAGGTAGATAAAGGACAAGATGGAAGATTTTGGGTGTTAACTTAGTCTTCTTTCTTCTTTATCTACTCCATTTTCTGCAGTGTTGGTAGCACAGTGATTGGTTAGACAAAGTCACAATGCAGATATTAAGTGACTGAGGAATAATCAAGAATTGGTAGAAAAATAAAAACTATGTGTTAGGTACATTGTAAAACTTAATTGGATAAAGTATCCATATAAAAATCCTTGGAATCATCCATTTTGCGTCTTGTTGGCACATGTCACTGAAGAGTGCTGAGCCTGTTGTCATTTAAGGCTCTGAATTGTGATAAAGAAATAATAAACAACTGAGGACCAAAGCCAGTGAGTCCCGCTTGTCTCATTTCTGGTCCTGACCCTGGCACAGACTTTTTCACAGGGGATTCCCGGTAAGGGAACCCCTGGTGTGGAAGGTAAATCCCACAAATGGTGCCCCTATGTGAGGAGACAAGAAGATACTGTGCCAGGAACCTTCAGAAACCAGGAAAAATCTCCACAGAAAAGGTCATTTCATCTTGCTCCACAATCCAGCAAACAACACCCCCCTTTTGCCCTCGCATCCCCCCAAAATCTTAAGGTCCTAAAACAGGATTTGTGTAGGATTTATGACTATAACTCACATACTTCAGGTCTAAAATACTTTTCTTGCCTGCTAGATACTTCCAGAAACACAATCTCCCCACCGCTCACTTTCTTAAAAACTTTAAGGATCCAAGATGATTACAACATCTTGTATGCTCAGTACCAAAGACAGTTATGCATTTTATAAGAACCAAAGAAGTCCCAGGTTCAGAATCAAAGACCCCTCTAGCAGCCTATATCCAAAGCCACACACAGTAACAGGACTTGAGAGAGACTAAGTGTCCCCTTTCTCTTCTTGAATCTCTAATGTCTGTCAGCTAAAAGACTTCCCTACTATCCACCAGAAACTTCTCTCTGCTCAGGCTACTTATGCTTTTGGTCTCCAAAATACATTAAAATGGAGAATACAAAAACTAAATTATGAATTATTTAAACGCATACCACATTTGGTAACTTGTGGAGTCTCATGTGGAGCTTGAATATGTGACTGAAACACATCTGGAGAGCAGACTAGTAAGCAAAGTGTCTACAGCCCAGTTACCAGTATTAGCCTCCTGCAAAATAACTTGCAGGAGAAAATGCAGATCAATTAATATCCAAATATGATACATAAAGACATATACTGTGAAAAGAACTGAAGGCATTAGAAGCACCTGGAATACCTATCTGCTCTTAACTTAAGGATAAAATAATTAATGTTTTAACAGTACCAAACATATACACAGTCGAAAATAAAGACACTTGATATGTATAAAATGGAGCTTCAAATTACTCTGGGATAGTCAAATAGCTACCCCTTAGCATGCTGTCTGGTCATTGGTACAGAGCAAATCTTTTCTACCTTCCATTCAGCCCTGCATATGGGTGTCCTAGGTAACAATGTAAGAATATGCCAGAAGGTCTGTATTCTATCTCCATCTTCATGAACTGTTAAAATCAGGAGGGGCAGTGTTTTCTTTGCC
>VXBU01014117.1:181785-245496 GCA_013400315.1 Bombycilla garrulus
TTTTGTTTAATACTGCATCTTGGTCTAATTTTCCTATTAGGTTGTAGTTTGTTGGTTTTTGTTTTATTTTATTTATACATATTAAAGAACTGTTATTCTTATCCTCATATCTTTGCCTGAGAGCCCCTTTAAATAATTTGGAGGGAGGGGGTTTGCATTTTTCTGTTCCAAGAGAAGCTCCTGCCTTCCTTGGCAGGCACCTGTCTTTCAAAACCAAGACAATGGGAAACAGCAAAACAAAGCCACTGCAAAGTCAAACTGCACACCTGGGCAAGGCTGACTCCAAGAAGTCATGGGCCTGGGCTCAGACACCACTGAAGCAACAGGAGAAGCAGAGTTATATCTACCCTGCTGAATACCCTGTCGATTAACAGGAGAACATCTGCAGAGTAAAACAGTTCAGTATTGAGGCCCCAACATCTGCATTTTGGAAGGTCCTCCTACTTCAAACTAGGTTTTGTGTAATGCTGTGGATCAAAGGACAGATAATTGAACCCCTCTGGTAGCTCTACAGCACATCTTCAGACTTTGTCTCATCTGAAAGAAAACCAACCCACTGTACTACAAGATTGTTCTACAGAGCAAAGGAAAGCATTGTAAATGGGACAATTGGGAGATTCCTTCCAAAGGCTCAGCACCTAATCCAAACTAAAATTATATTTGGGCCAGGGTCCATTAAATACATTCAGCAGTCAGTGGAAAAAGCAGCTCCTGGGAAGGCCAGTAAGCAGAGGCTAAAGCTTTCCAGAGAAGGCTATAACCCCCTGGGTACCACAGCCAAATATTCATGTTCCGCTCATAAAAAGGTAGAGCAAAATGCAAATGTAATTATTTCACTCACCCACCACTTTACTTTTTCCATTCTAGTCAAAAAGGCCACTTGGTGCAATTTCACACTCCAGCTCTCTCCTGAACTGTCAAGACTACCTGGACGAACAGCAGAACAAACCAAACTCCCAGCTGCTGAACACCCTTTGGAGTCAGAAGCTACTGCTGCAAAATTCACCCTCAAAGCAGGAGGGCCTAAATCTGCAGGAGCTACAACTCCATAATTCCTTAGTTTGTGTGTACCCCTCCTTTATTTCTCACTCTTAGTACAGATGACACACCCTCCTAATTCCTGCTGAGATGCTCAATTGATGGCTGGCTCCATATCTGTTTCAAGTTAAAAGACTAGCAAACAGAAGAGTACAAAACAACAAGTCTCTTGCATTCCCTGACAGATTCCAGGTACCAGAGTAACCAAAATACCCAGCAATGACCTGATGTAGCATTTGATGCCACAAGCTCCCCCTGCTGCAGTCAGCAGCAGCAGCTGCTTGTCCTCAGATTCCTTCTCCTTTCCTAGCAATGAGACATCACTATACATAAATCAGGTGGAGGAGGAAAGGGAAGGAAACCTGGTATTCAAAATAGCACCTTTAAGAGAAGCAATGGAGAACACTATCTGCAAGATTTCTTAAGAGGGAAGACAGCTCAAGCATGTTCTCTTCAAGCCCTGCATTTTCCACCCATCAGTTCATACCAATTATAACCCAGGAAATTGCTGCCTCCTTAAATATATAACATTTCAGAATTTAGTGTACTGAACATCTGTGTTGCAGCAGAGTTGAGAAGTCTGAAAGCTTTAAAATATACAAGAAGAACAGATACTTTTCAGCTGTTATTACAAAAGGAAGCTTGACACATTGGCAGATATTTAATTTCCCTCCTCTAATTTATATTGAATTTAAGAGCACGCATTTAGACTTGAACAAAAAGTTACATTTTTAGATGTTTTAAGGATGCTTCCTCCAAAGCACACCACCAAAATTTCCACCTACAGTTTACATCTCCAGATAACACTAGAAAATCTATCTCCCCAGAAAGTCACTAGTGCAAAGCTTGGGGCAGACTTTTATCATAAATTTTGACCAGTGCTCCTACTTCACAGAACATTCACAGCAGCAATGTGACTGACAAACTGTCACTCAGATCTGTAACGTGTTCTCTGGCTCTCAATAACAACAGTTAACAGGATTTATGGGCACAAGCCATAGAACTCCACAGGTTTGGTGAGAGTCCAGGTACAATTACTTTCAACAGCAGCAAGAACACAAGCAAGAAGCCACAAAACCAGAAGGGCTTTGTCCAGAGCACGTCCGGGAAATATGGGGGTTGAGTGCCTAGCAGAAAAATATCTGAGTCCTGACTTGGACAATTAATCTCTCTAGTCACTTGGCAAACGTCAGAAAAATTTTGCTTTCTCAGGTTACTTTCACCTCACCTGGCAATGATGTAGGATGAACTTTCCTCACAGCTGTTATTTCTGGGCTGAGTTTAAGGACATCAGGACTATTTGGGTAAACTTACAATTTCCTGTAACATGACTATCCTGAAAGGAAAGTAGTTATTTGCCACCAGCATCTCACAGAGGAGGCTCCAATGGAGGTTCCAATTGCAATAGGCTCAGACAATGGTGGGCGATGGAAAGGAAATTCCAATAAATTTACAATCCACAAAACAAATGACAGCCAAAGGGGCAAATGAAGAGAACAGTGCATCAGATCCACACTCTGGGTGAAAATTAGGGGCAATAATTTCAGCACACAAGAAGAAGCTTAATTTCCATTCCTCTTAATCCGACATTTCTAAAAAACATTGAGGTTTTATAATATCTTTAATAGCAGCATTTTTAATATCAGGATCTTCATAAATATTTCACATTAGAGCATAAACTACTACTTCCATAATTTTCTAAATGCAGGAGTAATCACATTTTTAAATGTGCTTGACATGCATAACAGTTAGTGAAACAGTGGGCAGATTTTTGTATGTAGCAACCTTTGTAATTCATATTTGTAACAGTTTCTATCCCCTACAGTCCTTCTCTTCAGATTTGTTGCATTTGTAAATTCCTTCAAACATCACAAGAGTTCACAGATAGGCACGTGAATATCGGAGACATTTCTCCTCTAGCCAGTCCACAATATAAATTAAACAGCGCCCCGCTGACTGTTTGCTTTTCAGTCTTTCACAAAGTTTCCAATGAAGCCACCAAGATCCTTACATTTCCAATATGACTTTACAATAAAAGCAATTTACAGTAACATCGAAAGATACATTAAAAAGGGAAAAAAAGGTGATTGCTTGTGCACTTTATTTGATGGCAACATGATTCTGCAAGCAGTGCTGACAGTACTGTCACTACATATGAGAATTTAGAGAAACAAAGAAAAACGCATACCACTGACTCCAGGTCAAATCTGTATCTTTAAAAATGTCAGGCTATGCAGCACAATGGCAAAGACAACTTGTGAATAAAATTCTACTCTGAAAGAGATCTTACAAGACAAGGAAGTTCACAAAAATCAATGCAATCCTTGGCTTGCAATACAGCTCCTTCTTTTACTGGAGATGGTAGAAGAAAAGGTTTGGTGGATGTTTCCAATCAGTACAGCTCATCTACAAGAACTGTCAGCTGTATATTAATGCCAACTGCAGGTGATTCAATCCCAGTTCACCATGTCCCTTCCCTCGTTCCAAGAATCTCTAAGCCAACATCCATCTATCTTCACTGCCTCTGAATAAATGCCATGGATTGATTAGAAAACAGGTGAGTCAATTAACAGTAAACTGTGCAGTGCTCTACAGCTAATTGCATTATATTGTGAGATATCTGTCATTATTATATAAAGTTCTAAATACTCCAGAAAGAAATTTTAAAATTGGTAGGTCTATATCTGGGCTTTTATATCACAAAATTTGTAACTAAAGACAGTCAGATTATGGTCAGGACCTTTTCATACCAGCCTCTATTTAAGCACATATTGTGAATCTAAAGTGTTTTGTTCCAGCTGTCAAACGAAGAAAAGGACCTTTACTATTGCCTAACCTGAATATACTGCGAACACCATCCTAAAACATACTGTTTGAAAGATTTTTTTTTTTTGTGTGTGAGAGAAGCCATAAAGTAGTACAGATAATATAAGCAGTGTTCCACAAAGGTTTATCTTCATACTTTTAAAAGGCATGTTGCAAAAATGCAGAAAAAGGAGCACAAAGCCTAGGCTAAGGTACACCAATGAGTAGATGTAGAGCTGCTTTAAGTTGAAGTTTGAAAGAAAACAACACAGATTTTGAAGTGTGGTGTATACTAAATTGTGCTATGTTTCCCAAGGACTACAATAGGAGAAGAAACCAGCTTGCAGTTCTGCTTAAGCCACCAGCTACAGATCAACACCATCAAAACAAAATGCAATTAGGCAACATTATCTCCCTTCTGTGGCAAGGCATGCTGATGAAAAGGTATAAAATACTATTTCGTATTGATTGAACATTACCACACAGAGAACTATAAGGAGAATATAAATGTGTGCATGCAGCCCCAAAGCATTTGCTCTGAAAACTGCAGTGGGGAGCCTTTCCTTGTAGAGACAAGGAAACTTGAAGCTTCTAGAAACCAAAGAGGAAAGAGAAAATAAAGTAAATCTTTGTGGTAACAGAGCTCAAAACGGTACATCTATTCATTATGGAGAAGTACCTGGATGTCAGATTTTTAATTTAGGTGAAAGCAAACTTTTTTCTGCCTCTCTTGTTCCCTGCATTCTCCTTCTTGAGCTCCCACAATACTGCTCAATGTTTGCTTGTACTACAGGTCCCCGCTCTAGCATCAAATAGTCTACGTAATCACAAATATATAAATTTAACTTCATTGTTTCTTCCTTATTCCCAGTGCTCTTCAAGAACTAAAACTTTACCATCAAATTAAGTTGGTAGCCTTCCTGAAGCACTCTGCACCAGTAGATGCAAAACCAAAAACTGTTTTAAAACTATTTTAAAAAATCAAGGCATGTTAAAAATAGCAAATAAAAGATGCTAACTTAGTTCAGCCTAGCCACTTTTCCAATTTCTACCATCCATCACTGTTCTAGCACACAGGAGTTACACTGTTTTACACTGTTCTGCTTTATACAGTAAAGGCCATATCCTAAGAAATCAAGCAATAAAAGAATGGTTTACAACATTTGTCATTTGTTCTCAGACTATTCTGAATGTCAAAACAAAAAAGGGATTCATAAACATTAGAATTTCATAGAATCATGCAACGGTTTGAGTTGGAAGAGACCTTTAAGGTCATCTAGTCCAACCCAACTGCAGTAGTCAAGTCTTCAACTAGACCAGGTTGCTCAGAGCTCCATCCAGCACAACCTTCAATGTTGCTGGAGATATGGCATACATCCATCTACCACCTCTCCACACAGCCTGTCCCAGTGTTTCAAGCACACTCATTGTAAAAAAAATTCTGCCTTGTATCTAAGTCAGATCCAGTAATTTCCACCAGGATATTATTGCTCCAGGAATCAGAATTCAATGGCAAAGAAAATTATTTAAACACAGAACAGCTGCTGACTGTTAATATTTGGTGACTGGTTTCCTGCCCTTCCATTTGAACTTGGCTTTATTAATCAATTCCCTCTCAGCAATTCATGGGTACCCTTACACAGCAGTTTCTCCCCTCACTGTTTCTGCCCCTTGACCCTCTTTCCCTTCCCACATCTTCCAGCTAGCATCTACTTCTCTAGTCTTCTTTCTTTTCCAAAAAACAGAAAAAAATACAATTTTTTTAGCTATCTGACTTGCACCTACAGTTTGTTTAGCTTACATACACAAGTACTAAACTCTTGTCTATTCCACAACTACCATCTTCAGCATTGCTTTCCCAAGTCTGTTTTTGATACGAAAGCATAAACACAAACCCATTCAAATAATTTGGGGTGGTGGAACTACAGCTGGATCCTGTAATTTCCTTTACAAGGCTAAAAATCCCAAAAATATCAAATGTAAAAGCTACATACCATTTTCTATTTTTCTCCCTCAGGCAATTAATAGTAAGCACACTTTGTCCTATTGATCCTGAATTTCAAAACATCCTGCATTCCTGACATTCCCAAAATGTCACCAAATTCTGTAAAAAAACCCAGAAAGTTTGTGGGGGCTCAGAGCAGTGCATGAAGCGAACTTCTCTGAAGAAACAGTCACAGGCTGCACTGGATCAAAGCCACACCTCACTGCAAGAACCTCAAAGGACGCATTTCTCTGCTATCAAGCTGTACTTCATGTTGGCAGCTTCTTATTAGTTTAAGCAGGTTATTATTGTAAAAATTACTTGTGTTCTGTTGAGCTGATGACTCAGAGACATGAACTCCCTGAAACAGATCTCTACACTTCATGGCATTGGGACAGTCAATGCCACCACCACGTTCAACCTGTTACAGAGCCTTACAGAAACGACAAAGGCAGCAATTTCACCAAGCTTAGTCTTGGAGCTGCCCAAATTCCACCATCAGGAAAAAGAATAGAACAACTAAATACAAGGCAGGCAACTACCCCACACTATGTGAGGCAGGGTCAGAAGATGATGAAAGGCTTAGATGATTTGCTTAAGAAATCCAACATTCTACAAACAAAGCAGTGTAAGAGTATCTCAAAATTCTCTGTTTACCCATCCTCATACATCCACCAGTATTTTTTCAGAATTATTTTGTGGAATTATCAGCAGCTCAGGAGTATTACAGGAAGCAAAACAACAATCAAGAGTTGTTTGATTTCCCTATGGGAAGCTGACAAAACATTGTGCCTGCTCTGCATTGAAAAAATTTACATAAATACCTGAAAGGAATTCACATATAAAACCTCAACAACATAGGTATATTTTCTTTATTGCTGGTTCCCATAAGCCTCACAAAACACCGGATGCTAACCAAAGTACCACAGGAACCTGCAAATCACAAGCATAGCATACAAAACAAAAAAAAAAAAAGAAAACCCAGGAGTAGTTATAGACATAAGGAAGATGGCCCATCTAGAAATAGTCATTTTTCTTAGCCCACAGTTTATTTTTATGCATCTACACATACCTATATTTTAAGGCAAAGAGAAAACATTTGGGATATACAATTGGCACGGTTTCATGAACTGGGTTCATTCTGCCACGCCTGTGCCAGGTGACTTCAAGTCACACTGAGTATTCTCCCATGAACACCAATTCTACAATGCTGCATTACCAATAAACTTTTTTCTTTCAGCTTCTAGGTCCTCGGTCTGTAAAAACACAGATAGCAACAATTGCTCCATAGGGGCCTCATTAGGCTTAATTAACACCTGTGTGAGATCTTCAGATAAAAGGATAGGTGTAATTACACAATCTGAACTACTCCATGCACAAGAAACCTTGTATTAACCCTTCCATAATTTGAGCTTTGCAGACTGTTCCATTTAAAAGATTCTGACCCACTGGAGTCACCTCTTAATCTTCTCATTTCAAAAGCAGATAAAGCCCATCATCTTTCCTGTTGTAACAAATGGGATTCTGGAGTCTTTTTTTTTTTTTAATCATTATGCCCCAGCTTCCTTCCTTTCTTATATGCACTTTACAACACTCCTTTCATCCTGGTTCTGAGCTCCTGGAAGTGTTTCAGGTGTAAGAACTACTCCTCAAGCACGCTGGACAGCAGGTAGAGCTGCACAGGAGGAGGTCAGCAGTGAGAAGAACAAAGGCTCTCTAAGGAAGTTCCACAGTTCTTTAACTCTACTTCGGTGCCCTTCAGCAAAGCAGCTAAGAATGAGACAACACTTCATCGACCATGAAATGCAATCAGAAGCCTGGCTGGATTGTGGTCACAGAGGAACAGCAGCGACCTGCCAACAACAACCGACAGCCGCTACAAGAAGTCCAACCTCCTCCAGCATGCAGATCCATGGAAGTGCCTCTCAAATGCCCAAGCTGAGTGCAGTGCAGCAGTGCCAAGGCACCTTCACTGGTGCTCACACTTCAAGCTACAAGACTTGAAATTGTTACATATAGGCTCACTGCCTTACACAGCCTGAGCCCATGAAGTGTCACTGTCTCCAGCAGGCTCTCCCCCTGTTCAGCAGAGCCTCCAGAGGCTAGAAATGAAAGCTGCCAGACCAGTGTCTGCGCTGACAAAGCTAGGTGGGAAGGGGAAAGAGGAGCAAAGTGGGACTCTGATGGATGCACAGCTAGAAATGGAGCTTGAGGAGAGGGATTTGGATATTTATTGCCATGCTCTCCAGAAGGAGTTCAGAAAAGCAGGTGCTCCAGATGAGTGAGAGATATGTCATTTCTATAGGAACCCACATCCAAAAGACAGAACGTATTTCAAGTGTGATCTTCTTGTAGACCCCAGAACTGCAGCTCACCAGATGCAGGTTCTGCTACCAGCCCCTGCAGCACATCTCCTGCAAACACATAAAGAACATGCATTCAAAGCCTGCTATTTTTTGTGGTACACATTAGCTACAAATGAAAACTTTGCAAGAAAATAGTTTTTCTTACCACACAGTTTCACAATAACTGATCTCTATTTTCTATAGCATTGCTACACTAGTGAATCTTGCTATGATTTTCACTCTATGCCAGTACCCCCACACAACCTGTTTTACCACAGCAAAATAAACATTTCAATCCAGCTTTCCACCTTGGCTCTGTCCAGCAGCATCCCCTGCTATTGAAATTGTTTGAACAGATTGTCTTTGAAGTAACAAATAAAATGTTAATGTGTCTGTTGTTAACAGCAACCTATATAAACACCTAATATTTTTCCCCTTCCAAATATCTCCTGCAAATCCAACAGAAGAGAGCTGAGCTGCTTTCCCCTCCCACACCCATTCAGCTCCTTTTCACTTTAGCTCAATGGACAGCTTAAGAAGAACTGTGGTAAAAAATACAGATCAGAGAGATGGTGTTTGCTGCTCTTTTCTCAGTCCTGCTGCTCAATGGTTTTAAAAAGCCATAATAATTCATTACTTAGGTAGTCTCAGGTAGATCCTGAGCTCCACTACAACTTTTTCTTATCCATTTTGGAGGTAGAATTATTTTATTTACAGGAAGTATCAGAGCCTTCCACCAGAGCAGAAAGATACTGGATTAGAACAAGACACCTGAAAAAACTGACTTTTGGTCTTTGTTTTTAAGTTTCTTCTCAACAAGCACAATCCCCTCCCTACTTTATTTTAACAAATGTGAAGAGCAGCTGACATCTGCACTTCCTAGTTGGAGCAGTGGGGCAGGATGGTTTGGTTCTCCTTTTATGGTTCTCTTTATTCTATCTACAACCCTCACTCTAGAGTGTGCTTATAGCTCCTCACACCTCCCCACAAACAGAACTTCTCTCTTCTCAAATTATATCTAGCCTTTATTTCTCTAATACATTAATAAATAACCAAGAAAGCTATTATACACATACACACACACGTGTGGCCATCCTCTTGAAAGACATGACTTTCTTGTCATCTACTGAAAACTGTTTATCTTCTATTCATCTTCTCTTTTTATAAAACAAGTAGCAAAATTAAAACACAGAAAACCATTTTTATTTGGTTACAAAGCAATGCAGAAATAAAAAGATAAGCCAATAGATTTTACTCTGAAATACCAGTGTTTGATAAGGTTTACTGGAATCTCAGTTAACCAGCATTCAAGTTGCGATTTAGGCAGCAGTCATTTCTAAGCAAGTTGTTCCTTAGTGCTAAAAGGCATGCAAATAAGTTCTATCACATTATTTACTATACTCTCCACATTTCCACACATAACTGCTTCCAAACAATAAGTTCCTGTCAAGTTAGTGTTCCATCAAATCTGTCAATTGCAACTCATTTAGCACTACAGGACAAGCCGACACATTGCATAAAGGTCAAGTGGAAAAATGTCCCTTCCACTACATCAGTGTCTAGATTGGTAAAGGTCACTCTATCCAATAATTGCTACTACAGAAAACAACTTTGCTGTAATCTACATCACAGAGAAAAAAAAAAAGAAAAAAAAAGTTCAAGTACTTCATTTTTTCCCAAGACATGACAAACTAACATTACTGTCATTTCATGACTGGAGTTCAGTGGGCTTTAGAGTATCTAATTAGAACTCAAAGGACTGGAGTATGGCAAGTGACAATACAACCATTCTACGGACAGCTCACCTGAAGCAGACGGAAATAGCTTGCCTGAAGTTAAAATAGCAAAAAGCAAATGTGACTGTGTAGACTACAACAAAACAAAACAGGAAATCTGTTGTGGGTTTGGGTGGTTTTTTTTCTTTCTTTTAGCTCCCTATTCCTGTCTTATCAAAACCTTTCTCTTCTTTTTCAAAAAGTAACACTTAATCATTTGTAGCATCACAGTATGCCTTAAAATATAAAATTAACAAATACAGAAATTAGCATCAGGCCACTCTAATGCTGGAGCTGAAATCCTGAGGCTAGGTGACCAAAAACCCAACCTACACAGAAACATGATCCTTGTCACCCAGGGAAGCCTGGAGTTTTATTGTGCAATGATGGAAGAGAAAGGGAAAGGAAGATGTTCAGTTTCTCCTCATCTCACTACATCACTCCACCACCCAATCCATACACAACTCAGTTTAGTCTCAGCTTCCATTACTAACAAAAGATTCAAAAATCAACACTTCTGCTTAAGAATCAGATTCTGTATCATAAAGACAAATTTGGAAGAAATTTGGCAGTTACTGGGAAGAGTGACAAATATTTTAGAGTCAACTCCAAAACAAGCAAAAATAAGATAATCATGCAATCAATATCCTGATTGCAAGCACTGGGTTTCCAAATTTACTGCAAAGCAGGTTAGGTCTTACTAGCTTTCCAGATACTAGTTGAATAGAACTAAAAATTGCCAGCATCCTAAGCAAGCTCTAGATTAAAACAAAAAGAAACAACATTCTGTTAAAGAAACAAAGTCAACCAGAGATAGCTGCAACTCCGTCCCTAAGACGGAAAATAAACAATAACTATCTGAATGTTTCCAGAAGGAGATAAGGGAAATTAAATCACCAGGAAGAATAGAATCAGGCTGTACTGTCAGTAAGTATTCTAAGTGATACAGTAACAGGTATCTGAAGCCACACACCCCTTGTTCAAAGCATTATCTCTCCATTAAAAAGAAAAAAAACGTATAGCACAGTAACGTTTATCTCCTTTCATAGGTTTGCACTTCCACAGGGAAGAGAAGGCTGGAAGCTGGCAAAGGGACAGGGTGGCATTCTTCAGACCTCTTCACTGCCACATGCAAGAATGGGAGTGATGTGTGTTTCACCCTCTGGCAGGTTTCCTAAATGTATCAAACTCAAGTAGTTATTCAAATATACTCAATAACAACACTATCAAGACCTTAGAAAGCCACGATGGTTTCTTCAGTGACAAGCCCAATGAATGATGGCAGCATCAGAATGTTAGGCTGCAAGCACCTGCAGTAAAGAAAACAGCTCCTCAACAAGAGACAGAAAATTTAACTTTAAATCTTTTTAGGCTAATGAAGCACTGTTTGATGAATGTCCCTCAATGTGTAGATCCTTTACCTGTAACTGCATTAACCTGTAACTACACTGACACAAAACAATATTCTGCAGACTACCACCCACCACCCCCATTCTGGAAGAAGTTATTTGTTTACTTGGAAGCTTCATCAAATAGATGCATACAGGAAATAAAATTTGCCTTTGCCTAGCTGTCTCCTACCTGAAAAGGTGAAAGCTTATGGATCCTGAATATAAAGAATCTGATATCCACTGAAGCCAGTGGGATTCTCAGATGCACAGGCTGGAGTGGTTATATGAGCTTAAGTTGAAGGGAAAAAAAATTATTTAGCTTTATAAAGGGCTAAAAAGAAAAGTTTACAGATGCTACCTTACACCTTTGCCAGCACAATAAGTACATACAAAAAAACATGGGCATATTACACCTGCAGAAGAAAACAAAACAGTCTTGAAGTGACAAGAATTGCGAGACTAGATCAGACCAGGGTCCATCCAGCACAGGATCCTGCCTGCAGCAGTGACTACTGGATGTCTCAGTGCTTCAAAGGACAGAGAGAAAAGCCTACAGAGCAGCCTGCCAGCCTCTGCAATACTGCACCTTCCTCTGGTGCTGAGAAATCCTCCACACCTCTTTCAGCAAGCTCCAGGATTTACCAGGCTGCTATGCCTTACATTTAATGCAATCTGTGATGAACATTTAGAAATAAACCCTCAGACAAAACCCCTTCAAACTTTAAAAAAAAACTTTCCAGAAATAACTTTTTAAAACACATTTAGGCAGAAGGTAAAATCAGGTTCAATAGGCAACATGTCAAATACATGAAAGAGTATAATAAAAAATGCAACAAAGTATTTGCATAAAGTTTCAAAGAAAGTAAAATTCTAACCTTATTCTTTAAAAAAAAACTCCTATAGAATACTTCCCTCTGTACAACTGCCTTATCTCCTATATTATACCCCAGTTACTGAGCTTCACCGGTGATCAAAAGCCTTTGTTCCTAAAAAAACAAAAAGTCGGTAGAAGTTCTCCCTGATGCCACATCATTTGCATTGTCATCACATTCACCTTCTTCCTCCACTGTTATTAAACAGGATAATTAGCATAAAAGTAAAAAAAGTGAGAAACAAATTCTGTTATGAGCAGAATTATGAGCAAAAATATCTATTGTTCAGTTCAGGCATTTCTGGTCTTGTACTTAACATGACTTTAAATTGCTTATTGTCTGAACAAAGGGTTAATATATGCAGATATTAAGATATCCTCTAGCACTGTGGCTTCTTCTTTCCTAGTCTGGCTTTATTTCTAAAACAGCATCTGCTGGGGCTGAATTTGCACAGTAGGAGCCGAGGCAGCTCCTCACGGCCAAGGTTAAGGCAGTAAGCAAATAGCTGTTGGACAGTCCTTTTGCCAGGAAGGGACCCCAAGCAGAGTATCTCTGAATGAACAAGTACAAAACACCAGAGGACAAAATCCACCCAGAGACAGAAGTTCTGACAGATCTGTATTTCCCACGGGTGTCACCCTGGTAATTAGCACTTCTCTGTTCACTGTGGTCATCCCCACTGATTTCAGTAACAAGCAGCTGCTTATGCTTGAAAGCAGCTGAGCAATAAAGGAAGAGGCCATTTAAATACTGATCAAAAACCGAGCACGGCAAGAGCACAACCTGCACAAAGACTAGGCACAGGCAGTTCAGCACTGAACACACCATAATACTGCTAAACATACCCCAAATCTACAGGAAGTTTCTCAAAGGTATCTGAGGCCAAATTAGGCTACTCACCAAGAGAAGAAAGCAGAATCAATGATAGAATATCAGGTTGGAAGGTACCTCAGGGATCACCTGATTCAATCTCTCCTAGAGATTCACAGTCTAGACAGGACAGCCCAGGACCCTGCCCAGCTGAACCTTAAAGGTATCCAACTTCGGGAAATGCACCAATTCCCTAAGGAGATTATTCCAATAACTGATTGGTCCCATTGTGAAAAATTTTCCTTGGGTCCAACTGGTATATCTCTATGAGTAATTACTGCCCATCACTCCTTGACTTTTCATGTGATTCCTTGCAAAAAGGGACTCTCCATCTTCTTTGTTGCTTCTTTTTACATATGAGAACATGGTGACAAGGTTTCCCCCTAAGCCTTTTTTTCTAAAGGCTGAACAAACACCATTTCCCTCAGCCTTTCCTTACACTGTCCACTTTTTTTGTGTAGCAGGGACAAAAACTCAACTCAGTACTCCAAGTGTGGCCTAACAAGTCCTGAGTAAAGTGGGGAAAAGGTCTAAAGCAGGACAGTCATGAACTTCATGAGAGTGATGAAATATTCATTCAACTTTCTGACCTTACCCTGAGCTCCCAAGAACATTCTTTAATTGGAAATAAGCACAGCACTAGCTTCATCCTAACCTTCAAATGAAGTCTGCAGCAGATAGTTAATCTTGGCTGAGCAGAATATTAACATCAAGGAAGACTCTCTATCTCTCTATTGCAAGTTGGTTTGGGTTGTTGCTTTAAACCCTTTTGCATAGAAGGGATAACTGGTATTTTTTGCAACTTTTAACAGATCTGTCTACTTGCTTGGAAACCAAGATGATAGGTTTGCATGCTACACATCGCTCCAAAAAAGACCTCCAACTGCCAAGAGTCAATTGGCCTGCAGATGAGAACTGAGAAAAAAAAATAGTATTTCACACCACTTTCTTGATTTTTCCAAAGGTTATCCAGTCTACTTTGGCAAAGGGAGCCTTTCTGATCGCCTAACAGGGCTGTAAAAATGTTTTCTTTGTTCTCTCAAGAGTGCTTAAAAAGTTCTGCACCCCAGGTAACATTCAGCAATATTTCTTTGAGGTAGGCACTGGCAATACTAGGAACACTGTGTGTGTTGTTGCATTACAAGACAGATAAATCTTGGATATTAAAAATGGACTTCTGTAATTCTGGGCAGATATGAAGTGTAATTTTATAGTGGATAGGGGAAAAGAAATTAAGATTGTGTAAAAAAAGCATGAGAAAAAAGACACTCCTTAGGCCTAACAGGCATCAGCTATATGTATCTGAACAACAAACTACCCAAACCCTTTAGATCTCCCCACAGACAAAGAAATGTTAACCCTTAAGGCATCTGCCTCACATGAAAGAAACTCAAAAACCACTCACCACTCTTGGCTAAGAACACAACAGCTTGGATCCTGCTCCAGCAGCAGGGAAGGCACACAAGCCATGGACCTGCCCACTTCTGTTACAAAAGGAATGGATTTGGGGAAGTATAGAGAAGGCCAGGCAGCACACTGGACTCCAGAGCAGGGAAGAGGAAGCACAGAAGTTCACTTTTCTAATGGAAATAGAGGAAAGGTTGCCTCTTAGGAAAGGGAGAGCCAGGAGTGTTAGGAATCAAGGAGGGTACACTTCCCTGAAGAACTAATTTTCCATCCCTCCTAACTTCAGAAATCAAAACTGATTTTGTAAGCAAACATTCAGTTCACTATTAGTTGCTCTTATGAGCAGTCATTCTGAACAATTAGAGGCATTGGCAAAGAGGCTTCTATTAAGGAATTGTACATTATAAAAGCAGGGGCAAAAAGGGCTTCTAGACAAATTAAAAAGAGGCACAGCATGCAAGGCAAATTTGGCCCCGACTTCAGAGAAAGGAGAAATGAAGCTGTTTGCTTGCACCCAAGGGAGGCCAGGAAATGTGGCAAACATCTAAACAACTAATGGTGCACTTCCTACAGGAGCATTCATGGAGGTACAAGAAACCTCTCAGAACAGGCCTATTTAAGTCAAACTTCAAGTTTGCTTCCTTCAAGCTACAGCCCAGAAGATGCTTATCCAGCAGAACCAGCAACATTATCCCCCTGAAGGATTTCAGCCCTCACACAACCTACAACTCTTACATTCACCACAGAACTGAGCACTGGCTTGAACAGGAACTGAATTCATTGTTTTCTCCTCATCTGAGCAAAAGTAGCATTTTTCAGGACACTTTAACAAGCAGAAAAAGCTTCATTTCACCTTTTTTTTTTGACATAATGAATATTTTTTTCCTACGTTCAACAAACAAGCGTGTCACAAATAAAGAAAGTCAAATACAGCTCAGCCGCTTTGCTGCCTACACTGTTCCCAACTAACTCCCATCTGTTTGCACTGGTGAAGCATTAGCCATTCACACACAGAGAGGCAGCCTCACCTTCTTTCTTGATTGAAAAGGATTTCTTGTCTTTTTTTTTTTCCCCCTGAGAGAAGCAATAAAAATGGAATAATTTGAACATGTAAAGCTGCCCCCATATATTCAGCCTGAGTGGGTCTGTCACTACAACACCTATAGGCAGGAAGAGGCTAAATATTTTGAAAGCAGGAGCAGGACAGAAACACCTTCTGTATAAAGTAAAGGCCAAGTTCACTCAACAAAGTGGCAACAGTGCATGACCTGGGAAGTAAAGATTATTTGTTTTTCCTCCATCTTACTTGGAACTTCATGATTGTTTTCAAAAATGTTCAAAAAAATAAAATAGCCATCTAGATGAAATAACAGCATCATATGTATTCCTCATAGTAAGTCCTGGGAGTTACAGGTGGGAAAGGGGAAATAAGCACCTGAGACAGGAAAGGTTAAACTGCACAAAACTCAGACTTCTCTACATGCAGGCAGGAACAGATTTGTGATGGCAGAATAATTTTATCAGAAAACCAAGCTAATAGCAGTGTTTCTGCAGGCATATTGCTCTAAAACAGAATTAAATTTTAATTCTGAACTAACTCTACTCTGGATTTATTTTCTCCCAAAATATTTCTTTTTATCCTCCTTGGCATTTCTTTCCCTTGAAGATCTTGTCACTTTACACACTACAATGAATTGGTTTGGGTTTTTTTACACATACATGTTGAGTCTTCTTACCCTAGGTTCTGCAAGGCAAGTGACCTGATCAGAACCTCTTTGTTTTCAAGCACTCCTCACTGTTTTCAGTATTATTAGACAGCACCAGAATAACCAGCTGTTAAAGCCTACCTGTGAATGGGGCTGTTTCAGCTCTTGCTCAAAAGTGTTTTCTCCACCACATAAGGATAGTAATTAAAATATTTCAAACCAACACCCTGCACTTTAAGATGAATTTGAGTTTGATTTTAATTACAGCTGTACACTTGAAAGAGCTTTTTGTTTTATTCCTTTTTTTTGTTCTTAGATAGCCTAGGACAGCAGATTCTCCATGAACATGGGCAACAAAGCATGGCGTTCAGCCTGTGAATACAGAGCAGCAGATACTGCTTGAACACATTTGAAGGAGGTCAGAGTCAGTGTAGCTTCCTTAAGTCACCAGGGCTACTTTCTCAAACCTGTAAACACAAGACCTCAGCAGAACTACTAATGGGCTATTGAGCTTTCTGCTTTCGGTTCACCAGTCTGACTCTTGCTCAGATTAAGGATTGAGAAATCAGTTCCCCTTCAGTGGTATTTGACAGATGAGGACTTTTCAGCCATAACCCTACTAGCAGGCTTTGCACTGTGTTATGGGGTACAGCAGTAGCATTTTCTCTCTGCATTCCTATGTGCTCATAATTAAGAGAGACATTTAATTTCAAATGACTCCCCATTAAGAAAGTTCTTGCTGCCACTCAGGATTGAGACTGAAAAGAGTCCAGCTTCAGCCCAGTCCAGAGGTGCAGCAAAATTCATCCCATTACATCATATGCTTTATTTAAAAAAATGAAAAATACATGAGGGCATTTCACACTCATTTGACAACACCAGAAAATTTCACTTACAGGCTGTATTGCTTGAGGGAGTTTTCAACATACATTTCACTTTAGAACTATAAAACTCTAAGGACTAAGAATTATTTACTTCAAAAACAATGTTCCAGAATTGGGCTGATATTTGGCTTTTTTTATGCCATTATTCATTTCAAATTATGCACAACTCTAGAAGCAACAGGTCACCAGTGTGACAGCATGGCTGATCTTCACCTTATAAGAAAAACTAAAGATTAAAAAAAAACCTACACCCTTTAGTGATAACTAGCTTTTCCACCTGTGCTTTCAGAAGACCTTTTATTAGCAAAGTTCCTCCAGAAGTCTCTAAAAATACTTTCTATTTCAGCAACATTTGTTTTACTGCTATTGGTATGCACAACGGGAAATTCCAAACTACTTGCTTTTCAATTTCCAGTTTTCTAATAAGTGATCAGTATTTCTTTTTCATAAAAAGAAATCCTTCCTAGATAGTGATTTTAGTTCTCTATGTGTTGTCTTGGTTATTCAGATTTAAGGAAGTAGGTAAAATTGGTAATGTATTTGATATTATCAATTACCAACTACTACAAAATACCAAACTGGCAGTTTTAGAGAAGCAATATATTCTCAACTGTGAGGTTTCAAAGGCAAGCATGGAGTGTACTATTTTGTAAAGCAAAGCTAGAACCGTCTTTTCCCCTCACACACATCACAGCACTACACTATCGCCTATAATACATTTATCACAGCACCACAAGACAGGCAGCACAAGGCTTGTCCTGCTAACTAGTCAGCCAGGGCAACTAGTTAAGTTAGAACAGTAATATAAGGGCATGAAAATTCTTCCACACCTGTGTGTCCAAACACTTATTTGGTTATGGTCAGACTCAAAGACATTTCCCTGTGACAATCTTGTCTGCAAAATCCTACACTGAGAATGAGTGTATTTAACTCCAGAAGGTCAACACCCATATCCATAGTAATGATTAATCTCATTTGCCTCACAACACAAAGGGATGAGAACAAAGAAAAGCTTCCCACATTTTGCACAACTGAAACACTAGAGTTAGACAAAAATCTTACTGTGCTGGTTGGAAAGCAGAACCAGTGAGACTCCAAGTCAGAAATATAATTTAATAGGAAAAAGTAAAATACATGCAAGTAATACAAAAGAAACAAAAACACTGGCAGAGTCAGAATACAACCTGATACCCTGCTAGTCAGGGTGGTGGCAGCAGTCCAGATGACGTGATCTTGCTGAAGTGGTGATCCTGTAGACAGGTCTGGTAGCTCTTGTCCTCTGGAAACCAGTGGGTCAGGGCTACTTGTTCTGTCCCAAGCCCCACATTATATCCAGGTGGGAATGCTTGGNCCAGAGGAGGAGGCAAAGAAAAACACTGCCCCTCCTTGGTTTCAACAGTTCATGAAGATGGAGATAGAATACAGACCTTCTGGCACATTTTTACATTGTAACCTAGGACACTTACAAAGCACATTTGTTCAAGAATGCTTTTTAAGTATTGAAGTGATATTTTTACTCCTGTCAAATTGGAGATGTCTATGTATTCTCACTCAGTGTAACTCAACTACACCAGCTTTTCAGAACATATCAGTTAGTACACCTCTGCACTCAAAAACCTTGAAAGTTTCTTCAGGCAAGAGGCAGAAATTGAAATGTCTGAAATTTAGATAATTGCAATTACTGATCTTAGAACAACCTATTCCAAGTTTAGGGTGGGATATTAGGACAGCATAGAAACATTTTAGGTACAGTACATCATGAAAAAAATAATTCAGATAAAAACCCCACTAATTTCTGAGCAGGTCTTATTCTTGAGTCCATTATCCCAAATGCTTCAATGTATAACACACTGCCTAACACACTGGTGCAAGGCAACTGATTCTCTGTAGGGTGCCACAACATCTATAAACCCAAATTAGTTTTGTTATTTACTTCTCCTGAGTTTCTCAAGAAGCTGAATGACCTCTGGAGAGCTTCTAGCAACCCCAGGGTTAAAGCCCTTTCTCCAAGATGTTATTTCTCCAGGGAGTCATTAGCAGGGAGGTATACAGGGGCACTTGGCAGTACCAGAGGCACACACAAATGAACATACACATATGAATCAGATCAACAGGACATTCTGCCGCGATCTAAACAAAAAAAGCTGTACATCCAACATCATGTTAGAATTATGCCTCCAAATCACAGCACCTCACCTTGCTTTGTTTCCCACTTTGCCCAACATCAAACCAATTCAACTTAATAATTTCATCTACTTTCTTCACACTTTAAAAAAATCTCAGTGAGCACAAAGGTGTCCCAATCACTTTCCACACTTCAACTCAAAACCCACCTGGAATCTTGACTGGTATTAAAGTGGTAAGCAAGTTTAAAGCGGTAAGCAAGTTTAAAGCTCACATTACCTGACATCATTTTGGATGCTCCGATAGTCAGCACTTCCTATGGATTCACTGAGTCTTTGTCCAGCACATGCTATTGTGTAAGAATGATAGGAATTTGAAATTTCCCCCCTTGGCTGTTTTCATTAATGCCTACTGCCACAAACTTATCTCTGTCCTAGGAGTACTAGAGATCTCCATGAAACACCATTTTTGCTACTCTTACCTTCCATGGGTTAACGATAAAAAAGAAACACACAGAAGCTTGCATATGCCAAAGGCAGGGCAGTGAAGCATTGGAGAGCACAGACATCTGCAGAGCTATGAACACACCCTGACATGGGCAGTTTGACCTGGACACATGCACATAGAGGAGAGGAGGGAAATCTGCAGAGGAAGCAGAAGTTAATTGACTGCAGGCAATCCCCCTTTGCAGGGGAGTTTGGAAAGCAACGGAAGAACTGCAGAGATCTCCAATAAAAACATCCAGTTAAGGAATTTGACCAGACACCATTCAAGAATCAGCAAAGAGCATTACCATTTCCCCACAAAAAACTCATGATTTTCATGCTTGCTTTCAAATGGTAGTCACATTCATTCAGCATCTTTTTAATCCAAATTCACACAGAAATTGCATTATCATGACATCTAGAAGTTTCTGCCCATGTCCAGTCATTTATTAAGCAGATAATTGAAAAGAGCAGGTGTCCCCTTTCCCTCAGAATTTTTATATCCTAAGTGTAAGACAAGGGCAGCAAAATCAATTTCTAGTTGTTGGTTGAATTAATAGCCATGCTGTATCCAGTGGTCATACTGCAAATGAAACACAGTTTTCTTATCTGAAGCTAATATTTCCAAAGAGCTAGGGAAAGATAAGTCTGTCCTGAATACAAAATTTGTTTTCAAGTGCAAAGTAAGCAGATGGGCTGGCTGGGTATCAGGAGAGCCATGTCATTCACTCAGTGGGTACTGTCCAGATAGCACATCAACACTTCTCCCAAGTTACACCCATCAGAACCCAATGCTTCAAACAGCAATTCAGCAAGTAAGATCTTAAATTACCCGTAATTGCTTATTTTGTTCGTATTTTTGTCACTGCTCGTTTGTTTGTAAGAGACTAGCCAGGCTGTCTGGGAACAGCTTGGCTGCATCATGGACTGAGAAACAAAGCCCGACTACCCTAGGAGGGTGGCCGGCAGTGTCAGTTTTAGACAGCAGATGGCCAGGAGCAGAGACAGCTTCCAAGCACTCTGTATGCCAAAACTTCAGCCATTTTCCTCTTGTCAAGCAGCTTCCAGAAACACAAGACATGGCTGAACCTCTTCACTCTAGCCAAGATTAAAATACAAGAGCATAGCAGAATCCCATAAAATACTACCACTTCCTAAAAATATTTAGGCTGTATGGTTTAAGCAAGATACTGCATGACTACAGCAGTTTCTGCTACAATACTGGCTAAGGAGTTAGAGATACAGAAAACATAACTGCATTTTCAACATGGAGCATAACTAGAGCAACAGCAAGATCTGGTTCTACCTCAATGACACTCATTGATGTATAACAGAACAATTGGTCTAAAATAAGGATTCACATCAAAAGCATTTCAAGACCCTGCTGAAGATGCATGTGTTTCTCATGTAATGACTAAAAAAAAGAAGTCAAAGTACTCAGAAATGCATACCAGACCTCCCTCTCATAAGCATTGATCACTACTATTTTAGTATTAAAAAAGTTTTTCCAGTTGTCTACCTGACACCAAGATAAGGAAATTCATACCTTTAAACTGTGACTCCTGCTCAGTTTTGCAACTAAATAAACCAAAACCCAACACAATAGCAACTGGACAGGCCCAACACAGATTGCATAAAAATAAACCGTAGTGTTACTGCTGCTTGTAGACAGAAGCCAAGATGAAGCATTTGAACAACAGCCTTTTGGCCCACAGTTTCAACTAGCACCAAACAAAAAATGTGCAAAAAGACTTGTAATTTTTTATTTCAGTCCACTATCTTACAGGAACATGGACAAGATGGTGGAGGTGCAAGGCTTGTGCTGCCTCTGTTTTGTTGCAAGGTCAGTTAAGTCTAATGAATACTTCACATAAGCATTTACTATCCTTAACCTTCCAAACTCTTTTGGGAAGGTTATTTGAATTTCTCAGAGTAAGACAAGATAAACAAGATCCATGTAACAAAGATTTAGGTTTGAGAATTTTTTACAAGCTCTTTTCCTCCCATACTCTTAATAACTTTACATGAAAGTTATAAAAAGGAAAAATGAAACCCAGAAGATTTACCCACAGATTTCAGGAAGCTTCTACAAGCTTGTGATGAAACAAGGCTCTGACAGCATGGCACAACAGAAAGCCCTCTTTGTTCCATGTACCCCAAACCCATTGACGAGTCAGTGGCCTGCAACTGCAAGTTACAAGCTTGCACTAAGTCTCCTGTGTCACAGCAGCTCCGCTCCTCCAGCATTCACCACTTTTTATTTTGTCAGCAGCCTCAGCTTGAGAGCTTCTCTAAACATACAGCTGGGTTTGAAGATTCAGCTTCCAAAGGTACATGCCACGCTGAAACAAGTCCAATACAAAGTAACATGTTCTTCGAGAGTTATTTCCAGATATAGCTTCTCTCAAATTCCCTGTCCTTCCTCAGAAGGAAGCCAAGATGCCTTCATTTCTGTGTCCTGGTATAGCAGCCATCTGTCAGGCAAGCAGTTCAGTTCAAAATAATAGAAGCACAGTAAAGCAGGGATTCTATCCAACCCTCATCTAGAAACAGCTCTTCCAAGAAAAAAAAAGAAATTAAAAAGTAAACAAACAAAAAAGACAACAAAAAGAACAACACACCACCCACCTGTTTGAATATCAAATTAGTTCAAATGCTTAAGAGCTATGATCAGTAATAGTACTCCAGTGTAAACTGCAAAAAGAAACTCGTAAAGACCAAACAGCTACACATCTGCCCAAGTGTTCAGAGTTCTTGCAAAATCCAGTATTTGCAAGTACCACTGTAGGAAGTGACAAAGGCCTTCCTCTGAGTACCACTTAACATTTTCAACCCAAGCATTACTGAACATGATTCTCCCTCATTTACTCTCTCTGCAGTTCCCTTAAAACAAATAGCTGGTTCAAGTGAGCAACAGCACCTCTTACAGTGTAAACCTACAGGAGACTAACAGCTACAAAGTCTCTCCCTTCCTATTCTTGTGATTAAGGGAAAATGTGCAAAATGAGACTCAAACTCCTACACGCACCATAGGGTTCCGTCCTTGATGCCCTGCAGATCCTGAGATATGGAAAGGACGATTGATATTATGAGGTCTTAAAGAACAAAAATTAAGGAAAAACATGCAAACTCTATTTTTCTGCAGAGTATACAGTGCACAATTCCATGGCAGTTCACCAATTCACACAGCTCATCCTTTGAGGACTCACCTAAAATAAGTGAAGGCTTGCATTACTTTAAATATATCTACAGATAAATCTTTATTGCTAAGATAAGATAGATTTTTGCCACCACAGGCATAAACGTTTCTGTGTTCTTTTTGTCATATTGGACTGATGAGGAGCTGCCCTGATCTGCTCGATGACCTTCACTGAAGAACCCTAAGTCTGAATTGCATGGGAGAATTAGCATTTCCTAGCAGTTGCAAGCAATGTATCTGCAAAGAAAAATTTTCTTTAAAAATAATTATCATAATTTAAAAGAATCAATGGTTCTGCAGAAACTTTTTGCTCAGTAACAAGATGGCATGTGAGCCTGTAGTGGAGTTCAGCAACAAGACTTGGTCCTGACAGTTACCAATCCACTTTCCTCTTGCACCAGGCAAGGTTGAGGAGCTCAAGCAGCAAAGAACAGTAAAAAGGTTTCCAAATGTTCGGGCAGTAGATTTGTACTGAGCAAAATGCACTGCTCCCACCGCAAACACAACTCCCACAAACACAAAATATGCAGCCCTTTTTTTTTTTCTCCTGCATTCAGCAGTGTGTTTAACCTTGGAGCTGTCAAGCTCCATCATGAATAATGAGCCATGACAACACTCCAAGTGATCCTTGGAGAACAGACCAATTTTTCCTATATGCTATGCAAGGCAAAACGCTTATATTCCCATGGTACAGTACCTGCTTTGAAAATATATAGTAATGTGGCCATCAAGAGGAGACCACAGGTAAATACAGAAAAAAAAAATCATTTCTTTCCCAATATTTCAGCACCTAAAAACAGCAAGAGCAATAAAACACTTAACATCCCAAGGGTTTCTCTTTAAAATTATACTAGGATTGAGGATATTTGTCTCACTGAATATGCATTTCACACAACCATTTTGCAGCCGAGGAATATCTGCATTTGAAACAACCCATGCCAGCTACAGCATGAAGAGAGAACACCCTGCAGGTTTCACAGCACTGTGACCACCACAAAATGAGCACCAGTGAGGGACATGGGGGTGGCCTCCATCCTGAGCAGCCCCCAACCCTCCTGGAACAAACACACTCCCCACCCCACACACACAGCACTGCCAGAAAGAGCAGAAAAAAATGTAGTTATCTGAATGCCTGATTGAAGCTCCTCTACACCAATACCCTAACCATGCCAAGGCATGTCTTTCAGAAGGCACAGCACAGGTAACCAAACAATAGCAAGAGTTATTTCTGCTGTGCACCTCTCAAGCTGAAGGGGAGGAGGAAGACAAAGCAAATAGATTCACCTAAAGAAAGGAAAAACTAGGAAGAAACAAGCTGAAGACAAACAGCCATTCCCTTGTCTCTTGAACAACAGTGGAGGGTTGGGTTGCCCATAACAAAAAAATCTTCCCTATTCAGGAAATAAATTCTAATGCATTAACACTAACCTGGAAGACATCATGTTCTCTAACAGCTCAAGCAGCATGCATTTGTCAGGTGTTTCTGCAAAGTGGAAAAACAAATATATCCTTGTTCCTGAGCTGTTTGCAACAAGGTATTTGTCCATGGTTTTGTAAGTGGACAAGCTTGCCTTTGTTTCTGTGTCCTTTCCTAGTCTTGTCACCACAACTGAAAACAGGGTGCATCCCTTTTCCTTCCCTGTGGGACACTACATTACTTATAATTCAGTTTCAATGACTACCTTAAACTACAGGAGCTTTCAAAAAGCTCTGTAGAGCAGGAAAGCAACAGTGTGAAACCTGTGATGCTTGTCTTCCCTTAAGGTGTGAAGTTTACAGTTGGCAGCAGAAAACAGCTCTGAGCACTTAGAGGAGTTTTAAGCGCTAACACATCTCCCTCCTACCAAGAGGGCTTTCCTCAAGACTAGATGACTCTTAAAGAACTGGAGTCAGAAAATCTCTTGAGTTTCTTGACTGTGGTTGAAGCTGGAGAGGAGACTCTACCACCAAAGCAATAGTTATACATGACAATGTATTTATTGGAAATTTAATTTTCCCCTTGAGAATCCAGCCATACATACCCCTCCTCCACCTGCTCTCCCCCTCCCCTCTACTCACCTCTTCCATGTCCAGGGCGTTTCACAGCTATTCTCATCACACTAGGTCTATCCTTCCCCTGCAGTATTTCTAAACGAGCAAGACCTGAGTTGTCACCACACACAGCTCTACTATCATCTTTGATTCAAAACAGTTCTGCTCGTAACAGAGGACTCACTCTGTAGTCAGAGTCATTCCCCAAATTACAGGATCGGTAATTTTGTCTCTAGTATTACAATTAAAATGTCCTGAGCCCTCCCCATGCACCATGTCCATTTCTCCCACTCCCTGATCGCCATTTATGCCCCACATCACGGCTCTGCACATTTAGCAATTCCATTCCCTGCTAGCAGTATTTGGCAATAAGATCCCTTTAAAGAAGTCTAATTACAGATTTCATTTCAACAGAAATTGATACTGGGATGATCTGTAAGCTCCTTAACAAGCTCTCAGACTTACACCAGGGAAGACTTTGTTCTCCACCAGAAGCAGCAATATAGCTCTAAAAGCTTTGCCACTGCAAGATGAGGAAGGAAGGTCACAATTCTGATTCTCCTTGCAGCACCGCACCTTCTCCATGCATGTCTTATCTTGAAGATACACTGCCTATGCTTCACAAAAGGAAAACTAAGGGCACTAGTTCAGCTTCCATGAAAATAATGAAAAGTAGTCATAAAAAAACCCCAGTTGATAGTTGTATCAGAAGCAGAACAAAGACCAGTATGGAAGAAAACAGGTCAAGGACTCAAAAGCTAGGAATTGATAAAATTCAGGATGCCTAGTTGTATACATACATGAAGCATGTCATTTTCTGAGAACAACAGTGTCAAGGTGGACTTCTAGTTTTCAAAGGGGTGGAAGAACTCAAGTCAAAGTCTCTCAAGCACCTCAGCATCCAGTACCATATCCAAGACAAATGTTTTCTGCCTGTGTATGTCAGATTTAGCACAGAAAATCACAATTCCACCTGTAGATTGTCCTTACCACTTTTTTTCTCTGTGCCCACAACATCTGGTGAAATAACATTTCAGCCAGACCACTTATCTGAGGGGAATTAATGCAAGATTCTGCAAACCACCCTCTGTGCCAACCAGGTATGCTAGCCCTGCTTGGTAACTAGGGTGGAACTAAAAGGGGTAAGAGGAAGTGATGGTCAACAGACAACCAATCCTGGTTTAAGGATACAAAACTAATGCCCAGGAAAACTACACAAGAGCTTCCTGTGCGAGACTGAACACAAGTCATCATTTTCCCTGTGGTCAACAACTATATGGCATCACATGGAGATATCACACAGAGATATCACACCTAATACACTGAAATACTGCTGTCAGACTGGCTGGCTGCCTAGAGAAACCCAGCTGGAATCGGTAGTAACCATGCACATTGAGTACACAGCTGTTGGGAAGTCTCCAACTGTGAGCTCAATCCACAGGCACTTAAAAAAGAAGAGTGATGAGTTTTACACATGTAAAGCACACACATTAATAATGTCTATTTGACAGAGACTAAACCCATAAATATCTATTACATACTCAAATTTTAACACACCAAAAGGTTTTCCCCATTAGGGGATGCCACACTAAAACAATGACTTGTGACAGTAGCAGACTCTTCTACACACAGGCAGGTCTTTAAGAGGCCAACAGAACCACTCCTGCAAAAGTGCTAGACACTATATTTTCATCTTGGGGACATCTTTGGGGGCAGGAAAACAGAGTCATGGTACAACTGCAAAGCATCACACTAATTCGGAGAGGCAAACCACAAGTCTGACTGCTGCCCAATTCCTAAAAGCCAAGAGTACAAAAGTGGGAGGAAAGGAGGTGTCTTTTTCCACACTTATTCTCTGAAGTAACCATGCAGATTTCAGTGAAACGTTTGCAGACTCTTCCAACTGAATATAGACCTAGCAGGAAGAATTTACCTTAGAACCTAAAGATTTTCAAAATATGAGTACCTGAAGACAGACTACAACAGGAAACAATAAGAAACCCAACATGTGCTAATAGCTGCTCTAATTATTAATGTGCACACATACAAAACTTAGCAGAAAGAAAAAGCATTATTCAAAGATAGGTATTTGCCAGCATATGCATCACCACCACATTCTCCAGCTGATTTTGATTGAACTTAGTGGACATCAACTCAATCTCACAGGACAGTATCATTCACTTCTGTAATAGCTACTGACCTTATTTCAACAAGCCCTGTTGTAGCGTCATGACCAGAAGTGGCAAGCAGCAAATATCACTGTCAGCTGCCAGTGCCTGTCCTATCTCCTTCTGAAGCTTCCACTCATTTCTGCATTTTTTTTCAGTCATGCTGCTTCAAAACAGCTGATCCAGATGGTGGCTATTTGGATTTCAACCTTCCCACATGGTGATGTGGCTCAAGAAAATAAAAACTGTTGCTACCTGCTGCTGACCTACTTTAATTTGTTTCCTGCCATATGACAGAATAAACAATACAGTTAATTGAACTAGTTTTCCACACCTAATCACTACTATGTAGGAAATAAAAAATAAAACTAACAGAGAAAGAAGGAAAAAAAAAACAAGGCAGCATGATCCAGTGGGGAGTAGGGAGGAATAATTCTCACCTCTGTCATAGTCATCTTCCTCTACTGCTTTTTCTTGAAGCCTCTGAAGCCATAAGATCAAGGATTTTAACTATGCAAAGAAAAAAAGTTAGTTATGAAGAAGGTGCACTTAAAAATATATAGACTATTAACTTCTACACAATATAAATTTAATGGATTACTACATCACTACACTGGCCAAATTTGATAGTTAAGCCCAGTACTTGGTAAGCAGACAGACCTACTTGGAAGTCAGCTGAACTGCAGCTACTTGAGCCAAGCATGGCTTTAGTCCAAACACACACAGAGAATAACAAATTATATTTCTTGAAAAGCAAAGGAGAGCATGCAATCGCAGGATATTTTTCACCCTTTGAATAAATGAAAGTATGATTATTAGAAGATTCTGTCAGCATGACATCTGTTTCTGATCACATTGTACTCAACAGTGTGCTCCCAAGCTCATTCTGACAATATTTTACCTGACTTTTGCAGGGAACCAATATAAAATTTCCATACTCAAAACATATTTTATTCTGTACACAGAAATGCAGTATGAGTATTTTGGAACAGGTATACACATGTTATGGGTCAGAAAACAGTGTTAATATGCAGCCAAAAAGTTTTCATTAAAATACAATTTAGGCTCATCTACATAATGTTGATATTTGCATTTTTGCAACGCAAATGCTAGATGAGGAAGAAAAGCAGAACACCAAGAGTACCTGAACCACATTCAGAGTACTCTCTCACATTCCAAAAGAAACTTACCATAATAAAGTTTTATTTCTAATGTTAATTCTTCTCTTTGTTAACATCAAATGTCTGGACAAAAGTTCTAAATTTACTAAAAATTTGTAAGGCTTTTACAAGTTTTTGCTATTAAAAGAAATTGGTTAGACGGTAGGTTTAGTCCTCAGGCCTATCACAGCTGCAGTTACATGACTGGAATGTGTTTCTTATTAAACTTATGCATGACCTGCACCAAACAAGCCACTATCAGCCCTGAAAAAGGTAAGCCTGGAGAAAGAAGCAGTGTATATTCTCAAAGCCTGAAAGTGCTTGGGAAAGCACTAAGACTTTAGACGTCCTGCACTTAAAAAAGATTTCCCTTCTCCCTGAAGCTCTTTCACATTTAATCCTCTTCATATTTAAACTCTAAGTTGAATACAGAAAAATAGGTACAGCCAATCAACAACATATAGAAGCACTCAGCTGTCAAGACTACACATCGACACACAAATTAGACAATCAACACACAAACCTTTAAATTCTGGATTTCCCTCTAAATATGGTATGTGAAAGTGGACTAGTAAGAAAATAACTATAAAAATAAAGCCAGGAAAGTATCCAAAAATGTTTGATTAACAATAGGATGCTCCAGAAGAAAAACAAACAACAAACATTGCATACATTCCCATTTCCTCTGTGCTTTGCTTTATTTTGGTTTTCAGTTCCTGAAACTCCTGTCTTTTTTCTCTGAGGCTAGTGAAGAATGCAAATGTAACTGAAGGGAGGAGCTCTGAATCCTCACTACAAATTATTTTCTGTGTTTTATGTCTGACTTTTTATAGAGTTTTAAAGAAGCCTGCAGCAGGAATGATTCAAGTGACCCTTATTTCATATACATGATGTATAACAACCACCTACACTGAGAGTACAGCTTTGCTGCTCCTGGCAGTGTTTATTCCATCATGCACTACAGTGGCAGGTCATTTAAAGTCAGCTTGGGTACCACAGCCCAGGCACGCCCACGGCAAACTGACTGATGCTGCCACTGTAAAGTGCTTTCTATTTGCAGGCTGGGGAAATATTTGGAGCTCAACTAATCAAAGACCTGCTCCTGCCTCAGCATGGCATGCCCTAGATGTATACCAGATGAACATCACTTTTTAAGTACAGAGAAAGCATAATTTTAACAACTTTGGTCTTGTCTCCTTTTCTTGACTACAGTGTCCTTTGTTCCTTTCTAAAAACTTTAAGATTTATTCATTATCATTACAATAGGAAGGTGCTTCAAGTTAAACATACACGACTGGCTAACCAAGGGCAAAGACATCTAAGGGCACAAATCCCAATTCTCCATTCAATGAATTAATGAATACAGAAATTAAAGATAGGAGTGCTTCTTTTGTGCCCATCAAATAAGCAATACTGAAAAGAAAGAAAAATAATTTCCTATTTGGATTGTGTTATATATTCCCAAACTTGCCGCAAATTGATTTCCCAAACCACCTCAGACCATGAGCACATTGCAATTCCAGGCATGAAACCAACAAAACTGCTCCATGCCAATGTGTAAGAAAATAACACAAAAAAGAAAGTATTACAGAGCACTGTAAGCCCAGGTCAGATGTCATGGTAAGCAAAGAAAGAATAAATGTTTCTTAGCCTTCTGTCTTACCCAGACAGTAGGTTTGTGCAAACCCTCCCCAGAGCAGGTTGTTTCATTAGGCCTAAAGCCAATACAGCACATCTCATCAGGTATGTGTGTGAGCTGAAAAGTTACAAATATGTCAGCTTCTGAAAGGCAACCAAAAAACTCAGGCACTAGTGAGACAAATTAAATTAAAAAAAAAAAAAAAAAACAAAACCCCACCAAACACCACTGAAACAACCCAAAAAAACCCCCCCAAAAAACTACCCACTCAGTGCACCTTGAACAAATTAATGCAATCCATTGTGTCCATATTAATCTCTGGATTACAGTTTCTTGTGTGCACAATAAAGCCAATACTTGGCTCCTTTGATTGGGTACGCACAGAATGCCCATCCTACCATCATAAAAATATAACACAGCTGATCCTTCTTAAAGTTTCCCCACCCCTCTCCTATAAAGAGCACACTGAATGACACTGGCTGTATACACTGTAAGTATAAATGTGGAAGGGGAAAAGAAATAAAGGTTCAGCTCCCAGCTGGAGACAGAGAGGGACTTGACACACATTCTTCTTCATGTAGGAAGATCACCTATTAGATTACACACTACTTTCACAAAGTTGCCTAATTCTTAGAAATCTTTTGCTCAATTTTTATATTTCCAATTAAAACTTCAGTGTTGTTAAATGATGCTACTTAACAAAAGAGTTCTCACTACTCCCTAATTTTATACTATATATAATGCAAACTGCAGACAAAACAGCCACCTGTGAAAAGAAATGGTACTTACTGAAGTCAGAAACTGATGTGTGATGTTAGAAATTAGAGGATTAAAGTTTCAGTAGAACTTAGAACAGGATACTACAACAATATTGCCTATTTTTAAAGAACCAAACAAAACTTGTAATCTCATTTTTATCATGTCAAGCTCTACTGTAAAACTCTGAACAAAGGCAACAAAAGCCAGTAGCATCTGGACTCCTACATAAACTTTGATTTTAGCGCTATAAATAAAAATGTTTTGAGGAAAAGGTATCAAAAACAAAGTGAGATTACTGACCTTTAACATACTGCGGTTGCCAAGCAAGCAATCCTGTAGCACTGGTTCATATTTTTTCATCAAAGCATCCCAGTTATGGTCACTGACAGTAAAGCTACTTTCATAGCCTGAGGTGACAGAAGAGCCAGCAGATGCTGCATCCGAGGAATCTGTAGAATACGAAAATGTTGCATCTATATCCGAGAGAGAGACAATCTCACAGTCCTGTAATTTATCATTTACTGGGCTCTCACATTCATGCTGCAAATCTTCACCGGACCTGGAGAGGCAACACAAATCTCCCAAGTGCTTGTGACTTCGTGCCATCTCTTCTGGCTTCTGCAGATTGTCTGTGGTTTTGGGATGCAGAACGATCTCTGCTTCCTCAATAGATTTGCCTTTGACATCATTTACTCCAGAGGCTGAATTCAGGGAGAGCTGTATGAAGCTGAAACTTGAGCTAAAGCTATCATGTGCACCAGCAGAATGAGAAATACCATCTCTGTTTTGATATTCACAGTTGTTATTAACTTCTGCCTGATCCAAAGCATACATGTTTGGGGGCTTGTCCACTTTGGTGCTGTGGCTTTTGTGCCATATACAGCACACAGCAGAAGCATCTCCTTTGCCTGCTGTGGCAGCAGGGCAGACCCCTATCCCTGTGCTACCTGACCGTGGACTATCGCAACATGAAAGATTTTCGCAGCTTCCTGGAGTATTCCCTGTAGCAGCCAAGGCTGTTACCCCCTTAGCAGGAGCTACAGCACTACTCGCTGCCCTACAGCATAGGAATTCCAAGTCATTTTGGTACTGTCTCTGCAGAGCACAGTTCTCAGAGCCTCCACAGTGCTGCCTGCCATGATGGAGCTCTGCTGGGCTGAACCCTGCGCAGGCACCCAGGGACTGGAACTCGATCTGTCGCTGAGCTTCTGGCCTCATGTATCCAGGTCTTCTGGCCAGCTTCTTTTTGCGAAGAGAGCCCGCTGGCATTAATTGCTGGTGATCATCTGGGAAGGGAGAAAAAGTCAGTAAGTGGTTCTGCAGTTTCCCAGGCTTAACATACCATGGCATCTGAAATCAGTTGTTTCTGAAATCTGAAGCAGCATATCCTTTTCCACTGCAACACAACACAGACACTGACCGTACTGCAGATAGAGATCACTGTGTGTATTCAAGAGTTTGCACCTGTTTTTAAGTGAACTGACTAACAAGCTCCTCCATCAGGACACAAACCTGGGTCCAATGTATCACATCATCTTCCCTATTCACAATATCACTCTGCTTTTCCATTCTCAATTTGTTTAATAGCATGCTGAAGCAGAAACTTGGTTCAAGTTTCTCTGATCCAAAATTATTTCAGACTTACAAGCACATCTAAGATAGGACTGCCTCTGCATCCAAAATGTGAGAACCATGATCCCAGAGAAATTTTGTTCATAACCTGTTGTTGCTGAGTGTTCAGTTTGTGTTCATATCCATGCTTTAACACTATGAGTAGCAAGTGGTTCACACTCTGCTGCTGTAACAGATACAGCTGTAACACCCTGCGGTTGCAGGTGTTGGTCTAATGAGATATTGTACAAGCTGTCATTTAGATTTATGATACTACCTATTGTCCAAAATGTAAAGTTAAAGGAAAAGCTTTGCATGAAGAACCACCTACCCTAGAAAACTTAATTCATATCATTACTGAAGTATTAATATCATTAGGAAGCAGCCTCTGCTCAGTAACTTGATTTCCTTACACATATATTACTTACACAGATGAGAAGATAGATTTGCTGTTTGCAGAGAATCAGAAAACAAACAAAAAGCCCCATCCAAACAAGATTAAAATGTCACAGTAAACGTTAAGTGGGAGATCAGAATTTAATGTCTGTGTTTTCTGTATATTTATATATACATATGCATATAATTGGTAAAAGATTACATGATGACTACTTTCAATCTCTCATGGATTTACTGCTAGTTAAAAGGTATTCCATTTGTCTGTCCTGCACGATGGGAATCAATGGGAATACAAGCCCTGCACTATCATCCATTTTATAACACAAAAAGATATTGACTGGACCTATTTGCCAGAAACACCCTTCAAGGGGATCTGATGCCTAGCTGAATTATGCCCTCTATTAGCTGATCTCTACTCACAGAAACAAAATCAATTGGATGTTAGAAATATTCATATCACCCACCCAGACCTCTTATAAAAACACAAGTTTCAGGTTTTTTCTTTACATTTAAGATTCCACTCTAATCACAACCTTTGTCAGTTCTTACATTGATAGATATGCACATAATCTAAACTCCTCAGCAGCTCCTTATCCAGGCTTCATACACACCTCACTAGGATGGCATCCCATACAAGAATTTAAGCGTTAGAACTGAAACTTCCCAGGAGAATTTTCCCAATATTCATTACATTCTCTCCCAATAACCTTCAACAAAAGCAATTTATACATTTTTCCATATACTACAATAGTGGCACATCTCACTATGGGACTGCAGTTAAGCTTCTGTATTCTGCTTCCTATCACCATAAATTAGAATATCCCAGCAGTCTCTTACATTCTCTTTTGTCTGAGGAAAAAAAGCATCACAGAAATCAGAAGTTAAAAAGGTCATGGAGACCATCAGCCTGTCTGCTATAAAAAGACAGTGAAAGGCTGTACTGGGAGTAATTTAATAGAAGTCTTAACAAACAGGAATCACTCTCAGAGCAAGGGAACAAAAACTGAACAGAATGTTTTTTAAAATTTAATTCTTTTAGTTTATATACAAAATAACAGCCTAAATTTGACTTCAGCAGAAGAAATCAGTCATGCATAAAAGTCGTTCTAAGGCTGCATATACTTTATGGCCATTTAAAAAGGCCTGTCACAGGCCTCATTCGTAAAAACACAAAAGATTCTCTGGTTTAATTAAAATCAGTTTGAAATTGATCTCACTAAATCACTATGAATTTCTAAAGCAGACAGATTATAGCTCCTTAAACACTAAATTTAAACCAAGCTAATGTAAATAAGGTTTAAATTGGCCAAAGCATTAGATATTCGCATTAAGGGAACTGGATGCAATTCTAAAAATTATTAGAGCCAAAAGGGTAGAATCCCAGTGTCCTGAATGTGATCACACACAGCCCAAGCATCTCTGCACTCCTCACAAGGTTCATAGGTAGCCCTCTGGACAGGTTTGGCATTCAGTGTCTCCACAGACTCCAGGTCTGTCTCCTGGTGAGTCCACCCAGCAGCACAAACCACTCACCTGGATACCAGAGCACTTCCCGAGTTATACTCAGGATTAGTTAGACCAAGCCAAGAACCATCCAGAGGATGCTACAGGGACAGAGCTGCAGGTCCTTCACCCAATGTGGCTGCCCCTGAGAGCAAGCCAGAGTGGACAGAGCTGGGACCAACATGAATATGGACACTCACACTTTCCCCAAAGGACAAGGGGGAGCCTGATCTCCAGGTCCAGCTAGAGAGCACTCACAGTGCCCTCAGCCTCCACAAAACCCAACCAGGAAGTTACTATTGCCCTGGGTGTACTGTTTTGTTTACACTTGTGCTATGTCCCTGTTCTCAAGATCAGAATAATTTCAATTGTTTATTATTACATATCTGCAATACAGTTATAAAAACTTTCTCTGCATAGCCTTCCAACCATAGCTTGCCTTGTCTGCATGACAGAAGTTACACTGAATCAATTCAGCTGGCTTGCTAAAAAAAAAAAAAAAAAAAGGACAGGCCTTAAATTCTTCTTATCTTACCTCAGTTTGAAGAACATCAAATAACTGTTGGTAATTAACTACAAAATTACCAGAATGAAAACAACCAAAGGCAATTTTAAAGCCCTGCACTACAACATTGTATGAGACACACATTTCAAAAGAGAGAAAAGCCACAAATTGAAGAGCCTGTCAATTCTAATACTAAAAATCAACATTTTAAAAAATACATTTTACAATCTTAGAAGATGATGTAACATATATTTAATGGCAGACATGTGCAAATTACTTCAAAATTCAATTATGAAAGCTCAGAAATATTCTTAACAGCTCTTTCCCCATAGCAACCTTTCCAGATGATCAACATGTCATGTTCAGATCCAGACCACATGGAAAAAGAAAATAGTCTATTGCTGTGAAGCAATGTTGTTCACATCTTAGTTGCACCAGTGAGATGAAAGAGGGAGAGGTGAAGCCTAAGAGCATTTCCCACTGATGGAAAGAGCACATTCTCTTGTACCCAGCCTAACACTAAAGGACAGCAAAACAGTCATTAAATTTATTTTAGATGTTCAGTCTCTGTTTTCAGCCCCAAAAGTGGAAGTTCAGGCTTTTTGACCAAATGTTCTCATAGCATCTGTGGATGAAAAGGTGTAAATACCTTACATGTTTGTTATTCCAACAGAATTTTATAGATCAGTACAGAAACTCTGAAGTGATCACTTCCTCACTCCTGCTTTAAGCATGTGATGCAGAATGCTTGCGAGTTCATTTAAGTTCTCCCTGAACGTGAGAAATTATACATGCAGTTTTAAAGGTAGCTCAACTATCTGACTACACCTGCATTACACACAGTTCATTTTAATTAGAATAACAAATTCATCTTCAGAGCATTTGTGGGTGGTAACTGTAGCGTGGAAGAAAAGGTATTTGGTGATATTCAAAGCCAGCTATCAAAGCACTGCTCCAAGCAATTTCTCTAGTGTTGCTTCTCTTAAGGAAGCCCTAAACAGCTGCATCAAACAAAGTAAGTGGGTTCCAAATATTTATTTACAAACATACACACAAATTTTTAACCTATCAGAAACAAAAATTAACCACTCTTGGAGATTATTCTGACATGACAATAGCCATTACTGTTCCTATGTCACAGAAATATGTAAAATGTTGCAAGTTCCTAATCATTTAGTTTGACTCATTTACTGAATTTCAAAGACGCCACTAAATACACAAATTAGGATGGCACTGATCTCAACACAGCCTGTATTGAAAAAAACAAGTACCACCTCTTTGGAGAAACAAGCTTTCAAAGAAAGTCACTGTCAAATAAAGATTTCTGCAACTCCTGAAATGAAAGGTCTCACTCAGCTTTTTCATCTCACCTGTGTTAACTGTAACTGTGGTTTACCTAAAGTTTTATAAAGTGTATCTATAGAGAGAAGCACAGCTTAGTTACCTTGTATTGGGTATGATACAAATTATTTCCTCGCCAAGGCTATCTGTGATTTCCAAGGTCACAAACTGGGTTCAGTTACTCAACTGTTGAATTTCCAAAACATAGCAAATAACATTCTCTGAGGTCATTAAATGCATGTCAGTATCCATTCTTCATTAAAAAACACTTCAAAGAGTTGTGCATTGTAAAAGCCAGAATGCTGCTCTTTAGCCAGGGTTCGTATAATTGTTTTTATTGACACACTCCCATCATGCATGCCATTGTGTTGTTACAATCAAGCCACTTACCCCCTTAATGCAACAACTCATTTTAAGATATTTGATGAAATTACACCACCTCTCTCTAAAATTAGAATCACATCAGCTGATATTAACACATACATCAAAATTTTCACACCTCAAGAAATTTAAAAATAAACTGGTCTAGCCTTAACACTAAGAATGAAAAAAGAAGTCTACCAAAAAGTAAGTTGGTAAACAACAATCATTTCCTATGTCAGTAACAACCACCTATTTAGTCAGGGCAATAAGAGAAATAACCTTTTCCTTAATTACATATTTGTTACTACAGCTCAATTTCCAAACTTATCTCTGGTTGATCAGCCTCAACCCAATCACTCTCCAAACCTCCTTACACAACTCACCAATTAATTTCTCGCAGCACACTGATACCTGCCTTGGCCAACTAGAACTGCCAAACTTGCATCACCAGCTGCCTAACAGAACAGTTCTCAGGCTCCCCAATCATCATTAACCCTACACCCAGCTCAGTGATCCTTCCTGTCAATCCATCTGATCAACAACAAACAAGCATGAACACAAGCAGGTCTGGGAAAATAAGCCAATACCAGCACTGGATGCCTTCAGCATAGCTAATAACAGAAGACATTTCCCCACAAACATCCAGCCCATTTTTTTCCAAACGTGTAGGCAAATTTCTTTTTAACTTAAGTCAAGTTATTGAGAATAATTTATTCACTTTCCAAAGAGGCAGATGGACACACAAGTTGCAAGCCTACAGAGAATACTCACAACAGAGAACCAATGCTTATTTCAGGAGGCGGGGTGTGGGTGTGTGTAACTTTTGTCGTTCTTCCTGGAGAAAACCTCTTTTGTTCCCAGTTTCAATACAAAAGTCTGTAGAGGCAGTCCATGAAAATGCCTTAAGTGGAGAGAACACTCTGATTCTTTCAGTCAAGATCTGACAACAGCTTTAAATATTACACAGAAATAGGGGAGCAAGAATGTTACATAGAAACTGTAAAGTTTTCTTAAGCCATAAATTAATTTGTAAACAACACTTAATGTGTTTGCAGTCATATCCCATAAAATCGTTTCACCAAACACTCACAAAACTATGAAATCAGTACAAAGAAGTCCTTTTCAAAAATGGTCTATTTAACACACCACACTTCTCTTTCATCACTCTGTCTACAGAGTGACAGTGTGGATTCCCACTACTTCTGCGCAGTCAGATCATCTACAGCAAGACTCTAATATAAAACTCATAGGAGGGGAGGGAGGAATTTAAAAAAAAAAAAAGTGAAGTGTGAGAGCACATTGACAGCAGTCAATTTCTAATTCAAGCACAGTTTGAATGCTCCAGCTTGGAGATTTGAATTTTTAATTTCAGCAAGAGAGTGGGTTCCAAATTAAGCAAGAGTCTGAAACCAGAATTGAGTTTACTGAAATAGAAAGTAATTTTCTCTTAACAGCTCAGTAGTGATCACATATAATGAAAATAAAACAACGTGGCAGCTCCTATATTGCCAAGGGTGAGGAGTCAGAAGGCTTTTAACTTTACAATTTAATATCCGAGTCCCAGGACAAATGCTCCTCCTTTGCCTGCTGAAGGAAGTTCACCTTGTAGCCCCAGTCAGAGTGTCAGATGCAATGTACATGCTGTCTAGGCAAGAACAGAGATGGCATGGAACTCCAGACATCAGGAAAGCTGAGCACTAAATTCCCAGAGAAAGCACAGCACCTCAGGATGCAGTTTAAATACCAGACACTGCAAAAGCCAGGCACAGACACAAACTGCAGTTACAGCAACGTATAGGTCACAAGGCCAAGCTGTAGCTAGAAGAAAAGCAAAGAAATGGTGCTCCTCCCTCACCTTGCTCCCCTGAAAACAGGGAAGCCCTGCAGCTCTTTATGCTCAAACAGAATCTCTGCATTCAGGCATTCTTTGTATCTGCAGCTCTTTGCAGCAGCAATTGTGTGAACTGTACTTTTGCCAGCTGACAATAAATTGCTGCTCCGAGTGGTGAGATGAAAATCCTCCAGTGAACCCATGAGGCACAGCCTGCAGCACCACTCTCCTGTCGTCAACGCCTGCACAAGCGGATTAAGCAGTTAATGCAAGTTCTTGCCAAATGCCAGCAGATTGCTCAGCATCATCAGTCTGCAGATGTTACAAGCTGCGAGGGGTGAAACTGTGCTCCAGCAGAGAGCAGTTCCCTTGGAGACCTTCACCAGCAAGTGCGAAAGCCTTGATATCTCTTATGAGATCTTCACTGAGAATACGGCTTGGCCTTTACAACCCTTACCCAAGGCTGTAGACAGACAAAACAGAAGCTGGAAGTTTGTTTTACTGGGCCCCAGAACACACATGTGAAGACATCAGCTATATCCTTTTCCTCTAGCATAGAGGAGAAAAGTAGGTTGTTCAGATGAAATTCTGAGACTATCTATGAACAAGTTACAGAAGAAATACTATAGCAGAGATTGCTGAAACAGCAGCAGAATACTAACCACAGCCAAGAAGATTTCTGGCAGAAATCACAGCTCCTTCTAAATACAGTGGGTCAGAAGTCACTCTGCCTAGAGCAAGTCAGATATCTTTTAAAAATAGTTTTAAAAATTAGCATTCCAGGAAAGAACAGAGTTTCTCTCTAGAAGGTAATTGCACTGAACTACAGAATTTAGCAGATGTGGTAGCACAGAGAGAAAAGACCTGTCAACAAAGAGGTTGAAAAGACCTCAATAAACAGCTGGAGAGCACTCAGAGGAGGCAGCCACCAGCACTAGACAGTTCATTCTCCATATCTTCCTATGTAAGAGCCCCAGCACTAGAGGCCAAACTTGCCATTTCCAACCCACATGGTAAGGCAGGAATACTGAGACCTGAGCAGCTGCCAGTGCTCGGCTTCAGGCAGGAGCTGAGAGTAACCCCCTGCACCTCACACCAGGACTGGAGACTGAAGACTCAACGGGACCAAAGCCCCTTCACAAACCTTCAAAGGCCATGGCCACCAGAAGCAAAGATCAAGGAATACAGTCAAGCAGCAGCCAGTCAGACTCTAGACTGAGGGAGGACATCACCAACAGATCTGTTTTGACTGTCATTCACTCATTTTTGTCTCCCTCCTAACTCTGCTAATACCAACACTACACATTCTTTCCACTTCTCTCATCAAACCCTGCCTTCTTTTACACTGACTTTCACTGCATTTCAATCATCACTCCCCAGCTACTCCTTCCAAAACCAAGGGCTCATTTCTGTTCAAGTGAGAGTCAATCCAGAATCTTTCCAATTCCTGCTCTGGAACTTGGACAAAAACTCTGGACAAGTCATATTTCACAGTCTTAGAACAAATACTATCCACAAAGCTCCCAAACGGTGTTCCAAAAGCCAAAGAGAGATACTCTCCCAATACCAATTTCCTTAATACTGCCTCTCCTGTCCTTTCCAATCTTTCCTTTTTTGTCACAAATGCAACATGCACAAGCCTCTTTCCAGCCCCCTTAACAGCATTTCTCTCACAACAGCAAATAAGCACATCTCAACTTACCCCAAAAAATCCTCCTCATATAAGCTTCCAGGCCCTCCACCTCCTTAGCCCATCCCATCCCTTCCTAGGTGGAGAGCCTTTCCTGCTTCACATTGCCCATATGCAGGGCCCAGAATTTTCTAGGCTTCCCCAGGTGTATTTAAAATAAGCCATAAGCCCATTCCCACTTCATAGGTGTTCAGTGATTTCATCACTTCTCTCCAGTTGCTCAGCTTTTTGGCTAGGAGAACTTCAGATAGTTCTCTTTTATGTCTTTCACAGCACGCAGAGTATGGATGACAATCAAAACCAAACCTCACTGTAAAGGCACATTGACTCCATCACCTTAGAGATCACCTCGATGAAAACACTCTTGTGAGAGCTTCTTTCCTGTGACTGTAAATCACTGCTATTCATGTCTAGGAAATCAAGACAATTACCTGTCACAATTTGCCCTGACATTCTCCTTGGGCTAACATACATGAGCTAATAATACAGGCTACTCTAACTAACACGTCTACTCTTACTAACACGTGTCTACGCTGCTCAACAAAAGCACAGACCTCTACCAGAAGTTTTTTTTAACATATTTCTGTCACGCTGTTTGTGATTCACATAAGTACTACTACCTAAGTACAAACTCACAGTATCTGCCACCTTCCATTGAACCTTACCCATCTGTTTTTATTACCAAAGTAAATGAAAGCACAGTATTAATCTTCAAAGAAGTTGTACACTCATAGTTTGTTTCTCATGTGCCAGGGACTCTGCAGGATACTGCAGTGAAACAAAGTCTTCAGCAAAATACTTCAAGCCAAAACAAAAAAAAAAAGTCAACACAAAATTCAGACCTCTCAAAAAATATTCTCATATTAAAAGAAAAAGCCAGTGAACAGTTTTTCAGTTCAACATATTTCAGATCCATCCTAGCATTTTAAGCTGATAAAGAAGGTGCAGAACGTACCATATGGCATTAAATACACACACCTGAACAGATCTGCTTCAGTAACAAAAAGCTTGGCAGAGGAAAACTTTGAGTGTCATTCAGATAGTTTTCCAGAATAAATACTTGTTAAGATTGTTAACTCATTACTTCCAATACTGGGGTTTTCTAATATATTATTTGCTTTAGAAAACCTGAATTCATAATACACTATCAGCAGGATCCTGTACAAGGTAGCTCATATTTGCATATCTCTTTCAGGTGTATGGGATAGGTCCCTGTGTTTTTAGGAATTTGTTCTGTTTCTTTCAGGTTTACACACAATATTCCTGACAACTTTTATCATTAAGATGTAGCAGGCAGAACTGCTGCAGCTTCCTTTCAAGGAAAGCAATGCAATTTCAGAGACATTTGATCTCATGAGTTCTGAGGTACAGCAGTAATCTGATGCATTTGCTTTGTGGGTGAAGCAGACCATGTGAGAAACTACACAACTTATCCCAGTCACAAAGCATGCCCAAGACAGAACAAAGGACTAACACAGGACTCCTGAAAGACAGCTAAGTATTTTCACTATCAGAATACAACTAAAGCTTTGTACCTTTAGAACTCCTGTCTTCATGGAAAAGGTTGGAGATTTAAAAGCAGCACTGGGATAGAATTTTATCTTTATATTATCTAAGCTATCAAACCTTAAGAGCCATAGGTCCCCTTGAGGCAGATCCTGCAATAATGCTATTCTGTCCAGTAATTTTTTTACTGGAAACTTCAGGTTTAACTTACATTTTTCACCAGAAACATGAAGCAAATACAAACACCGTATTTAGAAGACTCTTTGTCTATAATGACTTGCACCTGTTCGTGCTTTTGTACTCCAAATCTAAACAAGTCTGAGATCTGAGACCAGAAAATTGATTTATAAAATATCTGAGTCAAGTAAATCCACTAAGATAGTCTATACACATATGTGGTTAATTGACAGGCCCCCTCTACTACTGTGTGAAACAGTGCTACCTTTACATTGGAAACCTTTTAAATTTTCTCCTGACTAGGCAGAAAGGAAAACTCACAGTATTTTGAATGTACTTGTCATAGTTACTCAACCTAGAAAGCATCCTCTCTCTCCAGCCCTCTGTGAGCAGGAACACCTTGCATGACTAGCCTTACAAAAACAAAGAGGTAACAACAAAACCATGAGACATACTGACAAGACTGAGATATTCATTTCTGAACAATGAAAGTGTCATAGTGCTTCACTGAACAAAAATATATGAAATGTCTTAAATTACCTTACAGTCTGAGTCATAAGCAAGGATTCTGTACCAGAGAAAGCCAGGAAGGCAGAACTAAGAACATCTTTAAGGTTAGAATGCCCTCTTTGGGTATAAAGACATACTTGCAGCAATAGTAAATTTCATCAAATACAGTGCTATTTTTATGCTATAGGAAGGAAAGCAAAACAAAGAATGCAAGTGTGCTACTCCAAGACTTGTAAAGTTAGAAATTACTCTAATTACCCTCTACTAGTAACACTGTTCTGAAGATGCCACATAACAGTGAGGATGACAGCAATCCATACACAGCAGTGCAGAGGGGCAGCACAAGAAAGAGACGGGCATAACTAAAAATAGAACAGCTTCCAACTGGATACAAAGAAAAACTTTCACTCTGAGGGCAGCCAAGAGGTGAACCAGGCTACCCAGAGAGGCTGTAATATCCTTGGAGGCTTTCAAAGCCCAACAAGATAAAAGCTCTGAGCAACCTGACACAACCCCAGAGTCAGCCCTGCTTTGAGCAGGGAATTGGACCAGAGATCATCTGAGGTTCCCTCAAACTCAAACTGTCCTAATATACCTCTAAGATCTAAACACATGCCTCAGGATCTGCAGTATTCTACTAGTTAAATGAACGCACAACAAAAATTTCATGTGTGGAGATGCATCCAACCTTGCAAGAAAGTAACTTCTGATTTATAACTCCACAAAGGAATCACTAGAAGTTAGCAAACAATAGTTCCATCACATCCTGGAAGCTCAAAACAGCTCACTTTGCATAAATAAAATTCAGAATAATGTTCAATACTAGAATTAAATAAGCTCTCAAACAGCATTTAAGCACCCATCATTGACACAGAGAGAGAGAAATTACAAGCTTCGGTGATGGTCAGGGCCTTAGCAAGACAGATACTGTAAAGCCTAACAACACAGAAACTCCAATTGTTCCACAGCAGCAGGCCTTTAATAGTTAGCTGGCGATTAAATGATGCTCATGAGCATCACTTAAATGTCACTTTGATCTACTGCAGTTATTTCACAAATATCTTTATTACTCAGGTTTTTTATTGGCTGTACAAACATTGGCAAGCATTTCTCTTTGCTATATTAGAAATTATTTTGATACCTATTCCTAGGCTGCTTGCCAACTGGAAGACCAGATGGAGCCATCTGTGAGACTACAACTCTCTGAAGACACTTGCCTTTCCAAAACATAATCCCTTAAATGGTGCCAAGGTCATTACACACAAAACAACTAACATCACGTCTGAACAGCTGCAGCAAAATCTGCCTCTCCCACCAATTCCCCAGCAGAGGAAGGAGGAAGACCACATCTGCCCAGGGAGTATTGCCTCTACCCTATCCAGTCCATGAAGTCTGATTATGACATGAGCATGGAAAAAGTCACGCCTGAGTACTCTGTCACACAGATGTATCAGGCAGCCAAAACTGTGCCAGAGATCTATACGCTATCTATAACTGAATTTAGTAGCAAACACAGCTATTTCTCTATCTTCTCTTCCTTGGTTTGTTAAAAATTTGAGAGATTTTTGGGGCTGGTGTCTTTTTTGCACTATTTAGCAATGTTGGTGCTCAATATATGTACACAGGCTAGAGAATTCCCTATATCCTCTGCATTGTCTTCACCTGGTCTGTTTGATTTTGATTATTATTACTCCTGCTATTATTCCCTACTTGCCTCCTGCCTTGTAATTCTTCTTTTACAAACTCCTCTCGTATTTTATATCATGATTTCCAAGCCATTAGAGATCACTTTTAGCAAACTAACATCTAGAACAATTTTTTCTAAGACGTGCAGGAAAGACAGCAATCCCATATACTTCTCATGGCTTGCACTGAAGAGTCATACTGGCCTCTCAGCATTAAAACAACAACCAATTTAAACTTGCAACATCACACTTAATGCCCAAGCAAAGCACATGGAGTTTCACTAGAGCACGGCAGCACACAAAGCAGTAACACAAGAAGCACGTGTGCATTCAGATCCAGGAGAAAAGTCCGGACGCTCATCAAGAAATTCAGTGCCATACCAAACCCACCAGAAACACAGCAAAACACTTGCTACACACCATGCTCACTACTCGTAGTAAAGATAAATTATTTTAAAATAATACAAAATCCATTCAGAAAGTGAATGTCATGAATATACACTGCCAACTTAACTCAAAGATGGAAAACCTTACTAATTGCACTCTAAAAGATAAACACAAGGCTTTGAAGTACAACAGGGCAAGATAGTAGGTTTCACAAAGGGCAATCAAGATTATTCCTGATTACAGATTATTCTTCCCAAAACAGGTTTTTACTTGCCAGTCCTACCACACAGGAAAAGATGGTAACAAATCTAGTCCTGAAAATCTGTATCATAACTATACTCAAGGTGGGCAAAAAGCATCTCCTTGGCTAACATGAAATGGATCTTAACTTGACCCTGGAACAGATGATCCCATGGAAAAGTCTGTCACTGGCAAAAGCTGGCACCATAGTAGGAAAATTCTCAATCAGCTAAAAGAACAAATACCCAACTGCTAGTGCTCACTGCATCCGAAAAAAAAAAAAGAAGTGGAAGCTGATCTTTTCTTACCTTAAAGCAGCTTGAGACCCCCTGGCAAAACCAGATTTTCCCCCAATCTTTTTTCTCATAGGAAGCAGACATCCAGTTCTGACAGACTGCTCAGAGGAAATCATTAACTGGAGCAGCTCTTCTCTCACAGCCAAGTCTGTACAAGCCCCCAGCAGACCACAAACATGTGAACACTACAGCAGCTCTCTCACCACGACCCTGTTCAGGCTTCCCAGGGGAAAGGGAAACACAACACCTGTTGATTATTAACTACTTTGGGAGCAGAACCACACAGAGGATCAGCTGCTCTGGTTCTGCACCCCAGGCAACAGTAATCAGATCCTTCTTACACAGTTTCAGTGAGGGTCTCCTCAAGATTTTCACTGCTCTGAGCAAATTAAAATGTCCTGCTCTCCTAAATAAGGATTCTGGCAGGACAGGAGCAAAGTTTCAGCATGGTGCCCTGTTAAAAAAGTGCTGTCCCACTGCAGTGGCAGCACAGCCTGGGACCATCCAAGGTGCCCAAGAGCACCTCCTGCCCCTGAGACCCCACATCACTGCTGAAACACAGATATCTGCACCCTATCGACATCACTCCCACCATAGACACAGCAACCAAAAAGATGTCAGCAGCAAGGAAATCTTACTACAGCAATGCAGAACATCACCAAATGCAGCAGATGCAGCAGCTGTGTGTTGCACCCTCCCGAGGCTGGTGTGCCTATGGCTCTCCAGGAGCAGAGCTGGGAATGCAATCCAGCCACAGCTCAGCCTGAGCTATTAGTGCAAATACTGGCAGGTTAATGCACTACTCATTAAATGGGAAAAGCCAAGCCTCAGCAAACAGCTGTGCTGCCCATTTCCCTCCATCACCGGGATCTCCACAGGCCATTAGCAACAGGAAGCACCTGAAACTTAGACCAGCACAATGAAATTCAATCTCATTCCTGCCTCAGGAATTCCTTGTCCAAAATCCTAACAGAGAATGGAAACCTCTTGTCCCCAAAGCCATGCTCTCTAACAACAGGGGGAAATTAAGTTTATATGATCAGCCTAGCTCTTGCAACAAAGTCAGATATTCTATGGAGCTGAGGCTACCTCAATTTACCACCCTGAACAGGTTCAGGAACGTTCCTTCCTTTGAACCTTGGGGTGTTTCCCTGAAGTAGAACATTTATGTGTGGAGGAAGGGAAATGACCAACCACAAGAATTAGATAGCCATAACATAAAGGAAAAGCCTGTGGCTATAAGCATTTGGCCTTGCAAGTAGTCTCCCCCAGCACCATTCCAAGTGCCTGCATATCTGCAGTAATGATAACCCATAAGACTAAGCTGGTATGTCAGTGCAAATAATGCTTACCACTGTAACAGAAACAAAATACTTCAAGTATCCCACTAAAACAGGAAGAAAGCAGTTTATTATCATGAAAAAAAACCTATTCTTCCCTTTCCCATACTCTCTGGAGACTTGATGGCTCCGCAAAAAACAAAACAAAAAGATGTTAAAAATGGTTTCCTTTACTGCTTAAAGCATATTTTTCAGACCAGCCTGATGATTTTCACCATCATCAGACTGGTGATCTAAACTCAAACTGCTGTCAGATAGATGAGCTGAGCTAGGGACTGTGGTGTTCACCCCATTAATCAATAAAGTTGTGAAGCCATTGACAAACTTCATTATCTACAGACACATTCAAAACCTCACTATTATCTGATTCTGATTTTCCATTAGTGTTATTATCCACCATTAAGCAGGGTCTTGAAAAGCTACATCAATGCCACATGCCTCACCTTACACAGACCTGGAAACTTTCAAAACAATTCAGAAAATACTAACAGATACTAACCCTTTCGTTTTATTTAATTTAGTTTTACAATACACCCTTCCATTTTATTTAGTTTTACAACACTCACTATCAACATCTTGACATTTCGCTCCACAGGTTGCCTCAAAGTTTCTCTGCTAAGAGATTTTCCTCTGTAATGGTTTCCTGCCCCACTCTCAGCCAAGCAAAGGAAAACTTTCGACAGGAGCACATTAAACCTCTCCAAACAACCAACTCTTCAGCCACTGCAGAGAACAGAGAAAGGTCATATGTGCTACATCCATTCTGCTCTTAATTTCAAGGAGCCACTTTTCCCACACAGCTCTTTCCCAAGGAGATTTTATAATCTAAGCATATTTAACAAATTTAAACATATTTAACATACAGCATATTTAACAAATTACTGTTCAGTTGTAATTCTGGCTTGGTTGCACTTTCATTCAATCCATAAACACAGGTATTGCATACAAATTTAAAGGAGCTAGCTAAGCAGTACTAAGAAAAAAGGTTTATGTAGTAAATATTTACTATTCAAGGTAAAATCTAACTTAGTTGGAGTTTTTTTACACTTTTCAGTGTTATGAATAAACAGAGTGACAGAGGGCAAAAAGAGCAGAGTAACAAGACCATTTCCCCTGACACCACCAGGGTGACACAACTAAGACACCTATTTGCAAGGCAACAAGAGAGGAAGGGAGGAGGGGATGAGAAAAATCAGAAAGCGCAATTGATCATACTCATTAGACAGCTGGGTCCCAATTAGAAATATATCACACAGAGATAATAAGAGGTGTTCTGGAAGGAAGCTTGGCTGCGAGATGAAGGAGGGTCTGAAACACAGCAAGCAGCATTTTACCGTACATACGGAGGGGAGGCAGAATCCAAATTCTGGAAGTCCCAAAGGAATCACACCAAACAAAGAAACCCCACTTGAGGCAAGGATATGATCTCACCCCTCTGCCTGCAGACTTCAGATTACTCATTAAGCCACTTCACATTCTCAGCATCAATAAATAGGGAAGCAACTGCATGTCAATAGCTAATTCAATTTCCACACAGCAAACTAATATTTAGCAAACAATGTCCATAGTGGATCTTGGCTTCCACAGCAGCAGTAACTTGCAGGCATGATAAAGCAATATTTCTCCCTGAAAGCATTTTTCAGGTGAGCTGTTAATGGAATCCACACTTATATGCTATGGGAGAAGAAAAAAGAAAATTACATGGTGAGTTAAATAGTTAACACTACACAGAATTAAGGAAACACCTTCAAATAAGGATACTACCATGCCTAAAATAGGAACAGCAGCCTTTGTTCAGTGCCAGAGGGCCAAGTTTTTTCTTGTGTGACTGCTGGTTTACAAAGGGAGCATTCATTCCCAATACATAAGGGCTTTGCAGCAGTTTTCCTTCAAGAATATTGAATAGTATTACAACATACCCTGGGTTCAATCCTAATCTAAGTGATGCAGCATGGAAGGGCTGCTTTCTGGAAAAAGACACAAGATGTTAAGGATGAACTTGGAAATCACTATGGCAACTCTGCAGGTCCCTTCCTGTTCACCTTGGAGGCCAATACTCTAAAGGAGGTAAGAAAACCCCTTTCCATAGGAATCGTTAATATGCAATATGGCCAGAACCAGAAAAGGTCACAGCCTGTCCCCGCTCCATTAGAAAGAGGGGCTTGCTCAAAGAAACACAATACTAAAATGGGAAAAGAAAAGAATCATAACTCCCGAGGAGCACTCGTGAGGCGTCACACACTCGAGTAAATCACACTTGAAAGGTCAGCTGGTTCAGTAGCTGTCAAAGACCCAAGCTATGGCAAGCAAAAAAAGCCTAACCAAGTGTGCCTAATTTGTGAACAAAGTCAGAATTAACCTTCAGGGTTTTCGCTTTTGTCAGTACAAAACATGGTTTGCAGTGTTTTCTGTCCTCCTGTTCATCACAATTAATTTATCCTGGTGCTAATAAATCCTCTTTTCTTACACAGACCAACTACAATTCCACCAGAAGCAGCTTAGGCCCAAAGTTTTGACTTCACTTTACTGAAGAGAACAAAGAATGATTTATCTAAATTTAAAGAGGGAGGAAGCCAGTGGCAATACAATACTTGCCTCTGACTTTTTTTGTAGAGTGCTGCTGCACTGGAATCATCAGTGTCGTGTATGAGAACGTGCCATTTTCAGTGCCCAGTCTCAAAGAGAGCTATAAAGAAAATTGATAAGTCTGATAGTATCAAGCACTGGGAAGAAAAAAAGACATATTGGATATAGTCGTAATCTCAAGTATACAAAACTTCAACTTGCCACGAACCCAATATCTTAAGTAACCACAGATCTCTAAACTCAGCCTTTTTTTTTCTTTTAAATCAAATATTTATTTTAAACACCCCTACTTTGCAGTTTCATAAGGGTCTAGAAGCCCTATGAACAGTAAAAAAAAAATGTACTATAGCTTGAACTGGAAAACCACTGTCAAAGCCTTCCCAGAAGGAACCACAATTTGAGCTTCAGCAATGATGTGGGGGAATACTCACACAACATCATTAAAGGGACTTCAGTATTTAAACGGAAAAGTTTTAATAAGTACAATTTCTCCCACTTACAGGAGTTAACTTTAAGGCAAATAGCAAATTAACAAGTAAATTAACCAATAGGAAAGGACAAAACAAGAGATAATGCATCCCAGGGGACTCTACCCATTTCTTTGAAAACTGTCATTACTTCTAATTAGCAGCAGCACTTGCTGCTATACCTTCTGCAGCATATTTTGTGAGAGCCTTTATTAGAAAAGCACCTCACTCAGAACTCTTAAATTGCTATTCAAAAGCATAACAAGAAGTTACTCAAGCACTTGTACACAAAGATTAATGTGGATTACCGAAACAGGAATGAGCCATTTTCTATTAAACTGTTGGCAAGGACAACTGAAGTGTTTGCAGAAAGTCTTGTTGGACTCATGGAGCTGGGAGAACCACGTATCCCAAACAACCCAAAAGACAGAACACATACCTATTGAGAAATACACCTTTCTTTTCCCATTGTCTGGGGAAAGGTGAATTGCTTTTTTCCAGAATTTCCCTGTTGCTCCAGCCTTTTGCCAGCACCACTGTTGATAAGGAGGGCAGCCCTAGCTCGGACCACCTGATTGCTGCTGCTCTGAGAGAAAAGGAGAGCAGTTCACCCACACTAGAGGTCATGGTCTTGTAAAATTCACTTATTTATAAAAGCATATACACACAGAGGGTCCGCTGAGAAGGCAGTTTTCTTTTTCCTCCTTAAGCCAGGACTGGAGACATAATGTGGGTGACTTTTCTAAGAGCACCATTACTTCCCTCTTTGCAGTTAGTTATTAAAAAAATAAACAAATAAACCATACCAAATAAACCATTGACATCTTTGTATCACTATAACTGCGCTCGCACGGACTGAAGTGAAATCAAAGCACCTTATTTATTGAGTTAAAAAACGATAGCTACGTTATCTCAAAGTTGCAATACGCTTTCTTAGGCTGCATTAACCGCGAAATAAATGCTAACATCACCAGGGCCTTAAAAATTTATTAAAAAAAAATAAAAGAAGAAAATACTAAAAAAAAATCCTAAAACTTTCAGAGCGTGAAATGAAATATCCGTTGTTATGTTTTGTATTTTTCACCAGAAAAGGAAAAAAAAATAAAATAAAAAACAAACAAACAAAAAAACCCAAAACCTGCATTCTCGCCATACTCAACACGACTCCCAAGAGCTGTCGCCGCTCCCAGCCCGAGGGCAGCATCCAGCCGAGCCGCCTGGCCCCTCCAGCGGGGAGCAGCGCTCCCGGCCCCGGCAGCGGTGCCCACGGCCCCCGCGCACTCAGGGGCTCCCGCGGAGCTCTCCGGCCGAACAGCCCCCGCCTTCTCCCGCCTCCTCCCCTCCTGCCCGTGGTGCCCCGGCCCCGCTCACCTAGGCCCACCACGTCCCCGCCGCCGCGGCGCCGCCTGTCGGTACCGCCCGAGCGGGGCTGCTCCCGCCACATCCCGATCCCGATCCCGACCCGCACCGGGCGGAAAGCGGCCCTGGCCCGGCCACTCCCCGCCGGGGGCGGGCCCGAGGCAGCTCCGCCGCCCCGGGGAAGGAGAGGGCGGCGGGCGGGACTGGCTCCGGTGGGTGGTGCAGCGCAGCGCGGCGCGGCCGGGCGCAGCCCCAGAGAACCCGGGCACCCCGCGCTCACGTCCGCGCAGCGGTCTCAGGCTGTGCAGGCTCTGTTCCCGCAGGTCTGCAGCATTAAGTTAAGCGGGCGAGGAATCGGGGAATCACAGAATGGGTCAGGTTGGAAGGGACCAGAGCAAGCTCCCTGCTCAAGCAGGGTCATCCTAGAGCACGTGGCAGAGGATTGTGTCCAGATCGTTCTGAAGTATCTCCAGTGAGGGAGACTCCACGTTGTCGCACAATCTGTACCCTGCAGAGTAAAGTTCTTTGATATTCCTGTGGAATTTCCTGTGCATTGGTTTCTGCCCGTTGCCTCATGTCCTATTGCTCAGCACCTGGCTGAATCCTCTTGACACCCTCCCTTCAGATTCTTAAAAAAAAATGGATAATGTCCTCTCTCAGTTGTCTCTCTTGAGGCTGAACAAGCCCAGCTCNGTGGCAGAGGATTGTGTCCAGATCGTTCTGAAGTATCTCCAGTGAGGGAGACTCCACGTTGTCGCACAATCTGTACCCTGCAGAGTAAAGTTCTTTGATATTCCTGTGGAATTTCCTGTGCATTGGTTTCTGCCCGTTGCCTCATGTCCTATTGCTCAGCACCTGGCTGAATCCTCTTGACACCCTCCCTTCAGATTCTTAAAAAAAAATGGATAATGTCCTCTCTCAGTTGTCTCTCTTGAGGCTGAACAAGCCCAGCTCCCTCAGCCTTTCCTGACAAGGGAGATGCTATGGTCCCTTAATTATCTGTGTATCCTGCCACTGGACCCATTCCAGGAGCTCCATGTTTCTCTTGTACTGAGGAGCCCAGAACTGCACTCCAGATGTCCCTCACCAGGGCTCATTAGAGGGGCAGAATGCCCTCCCTTGAAGTGCTGGCAGTGCTCTTCTTAATGCATCCCAGGATTCCATCATTCTTGTTCACGTGGGTGTGACCACGGCCCACTGACAACTTGTTGTCCACCAGGATCTTCAGGTCCTTCTCCACAGAGCTGCTTTCCAGCAGGTCAGTCCCTAATCCACACCAGTGCTTGGGCTTATTCACCCCAGGTGAAGGACACAACCTATGCTACACATACAGACATATGGCCTCCATCTCCCACATCCCAGCATAACAATAAATATATATACTAAACATACTCTTGGAAAACAATTTATTCTCAGGTTTAGCCATGCTGGGCATTGCTTGGTCTCAGAGCTATCATGTGACTGTTTGTGAGCCCTACTCTGGCACTCTTTTGCATGTCAGATACTCACTGAATTTAGCAAAACTTGTGTACAGTTATTATGGTATTCATTGGCTTCAAGTAGCCGTGAACATCTTGGAAGCAGGACTTAAGGGAATACTAAGAAAGTTTGCAGATGATACAAAACTGGGAGCAACTGTTGACTCCCTTGAGGGCAGGGAGGCCATGCAGAGAGACCTCTGTAAATCAGAGGGCCGGCCAATCACCAACCATATGAAGTTCAACCAGGGAAAGTGCTGGACTCTGCACCTGGGATGGGGCAACCCTGGATGTATGGACTGACTGGGGAATGAGATGCTGAAATGCAGTGCCATGGAAAGGGACCTGGGGGTCCTGGTCAGTGGCAAGTTGAACATGAGTCAGCAGTGCCCTGGCAGCCAGGAGGGCCAACCCTGGCCTGAGGGGCATCAGACACAGCATCGCTGGCCAGGCAAGGGAGGGGATTGTCCCTCTCTGCTCTGCACTGGGGCAGCCTCACCTCAAGTCTTGTACGAGAGCTGGGCACAACAATAAAAGAATGACATAAAGCTCTTAGAGAGTGTCCAAAGGAGGGCAATGAAGATGGTGAAGGGCCTTGAGGAGAAGCCATATGAGGAGTGGCTGAGGTCACTTGATCTGTTCAGTCTGGAGAAGAGGAGACTGAGGAGACACCTCATTGCAGTTACAGCTTCCTTGTGAGGAGGAGGGGTAGGCAGTGATCTCTTTACTCTTGTGGGCCAGTGACAGGACCCGAGGGAATGGCTTCAAGTTGTGTCAGGGGACATGTATGTTGGCTATTAGAAAGGTTCTTCACTCAGAGGATGGTTGGGCACTGGAACAGGCTCCCCATGGAAGTGGTCACAGTGCCAGCCTGATAGCGTTCAAGAAGCATTTGGACAACACTCTCAGGCATATGGTGTGATTCTTGGGACTGTCTTCTGCTGGGCCAGGAGCTTGACTTGATGATCCTTGTGGGTCCCTTCCAACTCAGAATTTTCTGTGATACTGTGAATTCTATGTACGTATTTTCATTGCTTTTGTATGACTCCACATATCTTTATGCCGCAGAGTTTTTACATTTTGTTGAAAGGTGCTATCATTTATATAGAGGTATGGAGTTCTGTTGGTATAGAGGCAATTTTCTTCATAGTAGCTGACTTAGGACTCTGTTTTGGGTTTGTGACCGGATTCAGGGATATTTTAGCTGGCAGTGCTTACACTGCTTCTTGAGCTGCCCTGCCAGTGGCTGGGGTAAACAAGAAGCTGGGAAGGGACACAGCTGGGACAGCCTGACCTATGCAACCCAAGGGATATTCCAGACCATATATCCACATGATGTCATGCCCGACAGTAATGGCTGGGGGAAGGAGGAGGAAGAGAGGACATTCAAATTTTTCTTCCAAATTCACTGTTTTGCATGATGGAGCCCTACTTTTCTGGGGAGGACTGAATGCCTGCCTACCCATGGGAAGTGGTGAACAAGTTCCTTGTTTTGTTCTGCTCTGCTTGCGCATGTGGCTTTTGCTTTAACTGTTGAACTGTCTATGCCTCAGCCCGTGAGTTTTCTCACTTTTACCTTTCTGATTCTCTCTCCCATCTGTTGGGGTGGGGGGTGTGTCAGCAAGTGGCTTCATGGGGATTAGCTGCCTGCCAGAGTTAACCCTTAATATGCAGTGAATCATTTCAAGTCCTTTTCCCAAGATCACTGTACCTTTCCTGAATCTGTCCTCTAGAACTTACGTATCATTGGAACAACATGAATTTCTGCTAAAATCCCCTTTCCTGTTTTGTGTTTTAGGTAATTTTAGTCCTCCACCATTTCCAGTGTATCTTCTCCTCCCTAGTTAACATATACAACATATTTTCTATCCCTAATATTTCTCTACTGACACTTTTATTTATTTTTTATTCATAATCATGAGCTTTTTATAGGCTTATGACTGCCCACTGACTGCAACTTTTATTAACTTTGCTTCATCATATTCACTATATTAATCATGTATATGAAATCAGTGTTTTCCAAATGTTTCAATCTATCCTAGTCTTCAAGAATGCTCCTTCCTTCTCAGATGCAGAAAATGCAATTGTAAGGTAAATACACCATCCTGTGCACAAGGAAGTTTTCACAACATTCAGAAAAGCTGCTCAGAAAAGCCCAGGTTTATCTAACAGCTGTCATCTTACGGATTTTCTCTGGTTTCAGCCTATTTACTAAGAAATACAGGACGTGCTAAGAGAGTTTTGACCTCCTGTTCCAGTCTGTGCCCTTCCTGACTTGTGAGAGAAGACAGCAAGCAGATGTGCCTCATGTGCCAAAAATAGCCATGCATCCTTCTCCTTCTTCCTTCAGCCTTGCTCCGCTGCATCTGATTGAAGTGATGTCAGTGCTGGCCCCCATCATTCAGAAAGAAATTGGTTGTAAAAGGGCAGCTCTATGGGTGCAAACAAAGGGCCTGTCTAGCACAGCCCTGCCTCCTTCTCAAAGCCAGGGCAACTGTCTCAGCAAGAGCAGGAACAAGGCAGCACCCACAACACTTCCCCTCTGGACTGTTCTCCCCCACCCTCTGACCAAAGGGGTCTCAGGGAGTTCCTCAGCTCTGTGTGGTTTGTTGAGTCAGTAGCCTGCAGTGGCCTCCAGTGGTTCTCATGCTTGCCAGCCCCATCTTGAGCCTGCTTCAGCTTTTGGCCCACACAGCATCCACAGGTGAGGGGTTGCCCAGGTCTCCACCTGCTGCACAAGGCACCAGCTTCTGCTCTGAGCCTGGCTATGGCTCCCTGCCTTTGAGAGCTCCTGGATTTTTTTGCTTGAAAAAACGTATTTTTCCCAATGTGTCTGTGCCTCTGATGGTTTCCTGTGTTAACACGTAATGTAGTCCCTTTTCCAAACTGTGCAATGCTAAACTAATCAGACTGACCTTGTACACAGCCTCTCTCTAATATTTTTCTGTTTCTGCTTTCTGGGATGAGAAGACTAAGTGTTCAGGTTTGCTATGGATTCCTGCAGTGGCATCTTCATATTTCCTGTTCTGTTCTGTGTTCCTTTGCAAATGATCTGTGACGTTTGATTGAGTGCAGCCACACCCTTCACTGATGTTTTCTGATATGTGACTAATGCCATGGTTTCCTTCTCAGTGGCTGTGGTCATTTCAGAGCTTTTCATCTTACATGGGAGACTAGGATTTTTTCCCTGTAGGTCCTGATTCAATCTACATACAGTCAATTTCATCTTTGGTTTGATTGCCCAGTTATATAACCTCACAAAATCCTTCTGCAGTTCTTTGCAACCAGCTCTTGTTCATGCTACCTCAAATAACTCAGCATCAGCAGCAGACTTTTTTCAGCTGCTTATATGGTGAACAGGAGAGGTTCAAAAGACACTAGTCAATACAAAGCTACCAAAAGGTTCATAGTCTCCAAATAAATATTTAAAATAAGCAGGGCATGAGATGTACTTGGAAAAAAACCCTGCTAGTGAGTTCTTTGCATTTGCTCTGAATCTACTGGGAGAGTTAAAGTTTATCCCAAGCCTCATCTCTTTTGCTTCAGGTGAGCTTTTCTTGCCTCATGTGTACTCACATTAATGTGTATATTTAAGAAAAAAGTCCCACCACAATAGAATACTCAGCAGACTATAATTAATTTTCTCCAACAATAATCAGGAATATGTGTGAATATGTGTGAGTGTGTACACAGAACAGTTCCTTCAACATAACCATGATCATTCAATTGCCAGATCATTGGAAAGAAGTTGCAGGGGGATGGCAGATAGTTTTTCCTGAAGACTTTAAGCATAACTGGAGAAAAAGGTGCAGGTACCCTTCTGAACCAAATGCTAATAGGGGAGAATAGTATCCTTTGGTTTTAATGCTGGTTTAATTGTGCCTAACCCAATTATAACCATAACCGTAAGTCTGATTCAATGACACAGTGAGACATCTGGAGATGTAGAGAAATCTACCCTACTCCAGTTTGCCCTAATGCACTTTTGGGCAGTAGTTAAGTGTTTAGATTGAGATGGATGGTGTAAGAAATGACACAGAAGAGCATACCTAACAGTGGGTACTCTACATACCTAATAGTGGGTACTATAACTCTGTCTTCTAGTTTAGATTAGTTGGGAGGGAGCTGGAAAGTTTTGCTATTTCTTAATTTCCATTTTTTATTATAATGGCACATACAAGCACAGATGGCAAAAGAAATTGTCCTGCCTGCTCCCTCCACTAGTTCTCCAGTTGTGCCTGCCTTCCCTTTCCCCATACTACTGCCTGCTTTGCGCTGGCAGGAGAGTTTCATTTGCTCTACAATGAAGTAGGAATTTTTTCCCCCGCTATAAACTTTTCTCCACTTAAAAGCAACTGGGAAGCTACAGTATTACATGCTGCATCAGAAATCGTACCAAATTTTAACAAACCCTCTCTGTATTGAAGGCAGTGCTGCTGCCTCTTTCGTTCTCACACCACTTCCTGAGCCCTCATGCAAGCTCCAAATGGAACTGTTTTCCACTGCTTGTCTTGGCCTTTCAGCTTCTCATTATCTACACATAGCTGCTGCTTTGTGTGGTACCTTCACTTCCAGTTGACATCAGTGTATGGGAGCTCCCTCCTGCACCTGCTGCCATAAAGAGCAGATTTCCTGTAGCCCTGTCCCTTGCGACCTCTGGTTAGTCCCACAGCTCAGCTGCAAATTCTGCCTTTCTTCTGCTTGCATTCATCTTTGTTTTTCCCCTCTCTGCCCTATCACTGCTTCACCAGAGACCTTTTCTGTTTCAGTAGTAAATAACCTATTCATCAAAACATGCTGCTGAAGGGAAGCCAGCTCTACTTGCAAATTCAAATCAAATAAGAAAAAAAAAGGTTTTGCCTGGCATAAAAATGAGGAAATCCCAGACGTGTTAGACTTACTTACTTTTATCTCTTGAGGATAAAGACATCTTGATCTTTTTATGCTGGGCTCACATGTGGCACTGTGGCATCTATCATGGATCAGAAGAGTAAAAAACATCATGCTCATGTTCTAACACGGATTTTTTTTTCCAGCTATTCTTCTCATCCTCTCTCCTTACCTTTAAGAACTATTTACATCCTTTTGAAGGATGGCTGCAGCATGGACTGGGACAGCTGCAGTGAGGTGGGAGGGTGGGGAGGAGTAGTGGATGTGGAGCAGCAGCATGGGCTGGCAGAGTGCAGTGAAGTAGAGCACCCAATTTTCCAACACCAGAAGAAATAATTTCACTTGCAATGATAATGTTCGTCACCAAATTATTGTTTTCTATCAAAACCCAGTAAAAGCGAGGATATTTTGGGTTAATATGCAAAGAACTTTTAAATATATGTATTTTTAGGTCATCCACAGAACTGAAGCAAAAATTTTTTTGCATGTCCTCAATCAGTGCATTGGTTAGATATACCATCACACCGTATCTAAAATGAGATGTGTTAAATTTGTGCTTTAGTTAATTCTGTGGATACTTACAATACCTCTGGAATATCTGGAATTAGATAACACTTTGTGATGTGGTTAGCATAAAGGTAATCTTCCTAATAGAGAGAGAAATACAATAAATTGGGGTGCCTAATGTGAAAGGTAAAAGTCTCAGGTTCAGTTATTAAACCACAGAACTCCTAGAAACCTCAGCTAAACCAGGATTGTGTAAAAAAAAAGAGAAAACCTACAGCTTTTTAAGACAAACTTCTGTAAATCTGAAACAAAAAGATGAGATTTTATTGTGATTGTTGTTACAGGTGAATACATTCTACTTTCCATAATCATCTGTTTCATTATTCATCTTCAACTGTAACAGAGCAGCTCTTTGGTTTTAGTTTTTTGGCATCATTTTCTGATCCTGCTCCAAAGACACTGATTCAGCTGGTGTCAGGGTAGGCTTCAAAACAAGAGTAAAGCTGATAGCTCATTATCACGCAATTCAAAATATTTATAGGATTAATAATCACATATTATGAATTACTCAAAATGTTTGAAGTCCTAATCCACTGGTATACAATTCAAAAGAGTTAAGCTTTTCAATGTTTATTTTGACTGAAAGACTTCCCATAAATTTAAATTAGTCAAAGAAAATAACTAAGCTTCCCTAGAAATATCTGATCACTAGCAAACGAGATGATTCGTACTACTGTTCTGCAGGCTTTAAAAATGGATTTTACTCATAGTAGTGTGATCCAGCCATAATTATACATCAGTGGGTCCACTAAGAACAAAACTGTGAGAAACAAAAGCAGGAACACTGGTGATTTAAAAAGCAGAATAAACATATTTTTCTCTTCAACTGTCCTTTTTACTGAACTAATCACCCCAAATCCCAAATTTCCTCAGATTTATTTCTCACACTGTTCAGCACCTACTGCTGTCACAAACTGGGATTTAAACCTTACACTACAGCCACAAGGTAAACAAACATCCCTGCATTAATTTTTTTTTTTTTTACGTCTGCATACAGAATTACTTTCTGCTGAGCTGTCATTATTATAGTGGGAGCTTTTTCATGGCACATGTGTATTTGGATTTGAAGTTGTCATTATTTGGCTGTAGCATTAATTTAAATAAACCTTACTTCTTTAACATGTCATCTTAGAATGGCCATTGTATTCATCCATTGTCATATGTGGATTGAGTGGGTCCCATCGAGGGGAAGGCCATTTTCTCCCATTTCCATACCAACATACCTTGTAAGTGAAGAATCACTGAAATAATGTATTAAACAGAAATTCAAGGCATTGGAAGTTCTAATACATAAAACATGTTCCCTTGCACGCCAGAAATCCAAGGGGTACTAAAGCAGGATTGACATCTGGGGATTGAAAGCCCACACACTCACTTTGCCTGGGAATGTGCAGATGGGCAATGTAGCAGGCAGCCAGGCATTTCTGAGGAAATGGGAAAAAAACTACTCTCTTCCCTGACCTTCACACGCCTTACCTGTTCCCAGGTATTTTCCTGACTGCTAAGCCAGGAGCCTCTGCCTGATCAGAATTGCAAAAGGAAATATTTCTCTGGGCGCTGATACAAACCACACATAAAAATTCTAGGAAATTTTGGTTGTCGAAAGTAGATTTATTTTTTAAGAAGTAAATTATATGAATTAAAAAGTCATCCTCATTTTATTCTCCAATTCAGGAAATGCCATGAGGTGACACAAAGTTTTCATTTATTAATGCCTGAAAAGAGAAGAACTGATTCCATTTCAGACACCATCAGATAACATTTTTGCCAGAGGATGTTAATACAGGTTTAGGCTAAATATATAATATAAATAATCTGTCTTCTGCTATACTACTGGCTGAAAACAATTATTGTGAGATAATACAGGGAAGTTTGCCAGCTAGGCTTGTTACATTTTCTAGCTCTACATTTATAATTTACATTAGTGCACAGCACTATCTCCGAGCACAGCCAAGGCCCTGCCGTTCTATTTACGAACCCACTTTTCATATCAGTGGCAAAATTATAAGGTTGAAATAAACCATGCAGTGAAGTAATCTAAACCAAATCCTTAGAAGATATTAATTTCCATTCAGAAAATAAGCACCACCTTTAAGTGGACCACATTCAATATGAGTGAATTATAATTCCAATTATTCAGCCAGCTTTACAACTTGCCCATGGCTCAATGCCAGCATTTTGCTTTGCAGACTAATGAAAATTTGATTATCAAAGGCACCAGGTCAGCTGCACACACAGCGGCACTCAGGGGGCAGAGAGCAAGCTGTAGCTGCCACCTTGGTCAGGCACAAGGCCAAGGAATTATCCATTACCTCATTTCATTATGTCAGTCATAAAATTAACAAACAATGCTCCAAACACTATCTGGGCCTAAGAACAGGTAGATGTGTACCCAGTTTTCGCTGCCCCAGTGGTCTGCGGAGAAGGATAAAGTGTGGGAAAGCATATCCTGCTGATCCTGCCCTGGGACAAGGGATGTTCATAAAGGAAGCACTCATCCCTCCCGTGCCCACAAGTGTTTATCAGGGAAGGCAGGGCAAAGATGCATAGGAAAGGGGAGCGAGAAAACCACTTCAACATTTTTTTTCATTCTTGGACCAGCAAGTTGCAACTGCACTGGATGTGAAATCCTGGGAAAGCCAGTGACAAAATCTCACAGGCAGATCATAGGACCAGACTTCTACAGAAAAAAACTGATCCTTACCATGTAACAGCTTGTCAGCAACCTCAGAATACAGCAGAGCATGCTCTGGGAGGGTTGTTATAATGTATTTTCTTGGTCTGATCACAGAAAAATGGAAAAATCTCTTTGGGAACAAAGGTTTGGATGGAGATAAGGCTGCATTTGCAGTTCATGGCTCCTGTGTGATTTGCTGTGGAAAAGGCTAAATATGGCTCCATTCAAAATGTTGAAGTTAGCCCCTGGGAACCAGTCTTCCGGTGAAATGAAAGTCATGGAAACTGTGAGGATGCCCGCTTTTAAATGTCTGTGTGAGAATGAAAGTTTTGTTTCCCCTTTCACTTTTATTTCCTTATTCTTTACACAATATTTATTTCAGAGCGAAAAAAGGAACAGGAGCAAAAGTGCTTGCTTGAAGTTGGACCAAATGCTTTGTCCACAGCAGAAATGGGACTCTGGGGTGGGGGGAAGGTTTTTGCAAGGCTCTGTCAACTGCTGTGCTGCAGATGACTCTTCTCCTGACAGCCAGGCTGTGGGCAGGAGACTGACACCTGGGAGGGCAATGTTGGTTAGAGGGAAGATCCCCTGATTTGTGCTTCTCATCCATCTGACATGCCGAAACTCAGCAAAAGCAGGATTTGAACTAAATAAATTTGGGACCCCAGTTCAAAGCCTTTAAGTTAGGATATTTGTCTGTTTTACTGGCAGCTCATGAGAGGACACGAGTCTTCACAAGGTCTTAAGACAGCCTCAAAACCTGAGTCACCTTCTGTGTGTCAGATGGGAGTCAGGCTCCCATCTCTTCCAGATGACTGCAGAGGGAACCAAGGAAGGTCACCTTCCTCAGCTTAGCACACCAAACTGTGGAGGATGACTCTGAGCTATTCAAATGGCCATGCAAACAGAACTGCTGTGATTCAGCCCTTGGGCAAAATAACCAGAAAAGGAGAGAGTGCTGCATAAGGTTTGGCAGAAAGCAAGAGGGAAAACAAGAGAAATAGGGAAGGCAAAAGAGAAAAAGAGGAAGAACTAGAAAGGAATGAACGTGAGCTGTAGGATGGAAAGCAACAGCCAAAGGGAAATAACAAAAAGAGGCTACAGGGCTAAAAGTGTCTAAGAGATCAAGCACAGGAAAATCAAAAACAAGTGTGACAAGCGTGAGCATCCTGTGGAGAAGCTCATCCCTGTGCCTTGGCAGAGAAGCAGCAGCTGCCCAAGGCCGCCAGTCACTGGCTCAGTCACCCACAGGGCCTGGAGGGAGCCCTGCATGAAGGATACTGCAATTGGCTCTGTCAGAGTCACTCTGTAGGGCCCCTTCTGGCGTTCCTGGTAACAGCAGAAATTTAGCCATTTGGTAGTCAGCAGACAGAGAACAGAATTGTCTTTTCCTCATGACAAACATACAACACTGTTCAGCAGACACATGTCAGGGGTTCTGAGATGTGGTACAAGCAGAAAGAATTTTTCAGCTTTCTCTTTTCAATTCTCTTTTTGACATGAAATAGCTGGCAAATTATTCAGGGCTTTTTCCTTGCTCTAGTGCCCTAATTATCTCAGCACGACCAGGGTAACATAAGCACAGAGAAGCCTTTAAATATATTCAGTGAGTACAGGAAATCTCTGGAAACACTTTTGGTTTAATTGTTAAATATCTTTCATACTTACGATGTACTTGGAAAGTTACACAAATCTATATGTTATACAAATCCAGTGAATAAAAGTCACTTAATGGTTTATAACAGTAAATATACTGCTGAATGGCAAAGTTTAGTATGGTTACTAGAAAAGAAAGTGGGAGGCATTAGCCAGTGTAATTTCTTTGATAGAGTCCATTGTCTTTAATGGAGTTTTTACAATTGTGCACACACATGTACCCGCAGTGAAGACCCCAAATTACAAATAAAACTCTGGTAAAGCCAAGCCTCAACGTAACTATTTAGACCATTGACAGTAGGACCATCCTTGCAGATGGATTAAGTACTGTAAAACACAGTGAGATTTCTCTTTGAGAAACCTTTCTGATCACCACCTGGTGCCGTGAGGAAGCATTCCTGAGGGGGTGCTTGCACATCTGGGAAGCAAGCATCCAGGCTGTGGTACAATGTGCCCAGAGCTGCAGCAAGAGGCCAAGGGAGGCACAGAGGAAATTCTCACAATTGCCTGTTTCCCTGCGACGCATTAAGTGACTGAGTGATCACAGGCCACAACTGAATTACAGGAGTGAGTCACAGAGTTCAAAACAAGAGCATCCACTAATTGTTTCATGGAAGAGGCTCAGGGAAGTCTGAAGAAGGATTTTGTAGGATATTCTTTTACTCGTTGTGAGCTTTGTAGTCTTTTGTAGCAAAGGCAGCCGTTCTGATCTGAGAGTTTCTTAAACGACTCAATGCCCAGGGAGGGCTGTGTTCCAGGGCTGGGCATCCATCCCTCATGGGCAGCTTTTTCTGCTGTGGAACAACTTTGGAGCTGTCTTCCGGAGCTCTCAGACACCACCAGATGGCAAATGGGAGAAGGGGATAAATGGCCTTGTTCCTCATCTAGCTGCCCCATCAGCTCTGTCCACATATTTTGGTCAGTTTGATTAAGATTTGCTCACCTACATTTCAGGTGTTCAAGGCAGGAAGATGATCTGTAATTTTCCTGGACAAACATCTCTACCTCCAAGCCTCTAGACTTGGATAAGGTGTCTCAGCAATGATCCCCTGAGCCTTGCTCAGTGAGGCTGTAGTGCCACACACAAAGGACATTCATCCACTGACAGATTGCTCTGGTGAGGTGGTCACTGAGCATGAAGATGGCTTCCACAATGCTTATTACCACAAAGTTGCGAGCACACTGCAAGTTTTTGGCTTGGGCCTGCCTCATGGCTGTGCTTTGGCCCTTCCCTGCCCCTTTCTGACCATCACCCTCAGCAAGATGCTGCGATTGAGACACACACACAGTCCACTCACTTTTTCAGTGCTGATTCCCTTGATGTGTTCGGCCCACGTCTTGGAAAAAGAATCTGTTACCCCTTCCGGATAACTCAGCTCCTCCATAAATGCTCTCGCCCCCGATTTGTCCAATTTGTGTCATGTCCTTCTCCCATAGCTTCACCTCTATTGTGCTTGAAGGTATTGGGATCCAATTTTCAGAATCCAAGAATGCAGAAAATAGTCCAGGATCCAATGTGCACTAGTGATATAGAAATGTCTGCCAAAAATGTCTTAGTGTAAGCTGGATTTCAATGTATCCATTTCTCTAGATTTTTCAGATTTCTGGTCTCCAGCTGCTGTCTAGTTGGTAACCCTGAACTTTTCCTTTCTGCTGCTCTCTCTGTCCTTTGAGACACAAAATCTCCTCTCATTCTTGCCATCAACTTTCTGCTTCCACATACCTGCCTAAGACAGGAAAGGATCACAACCTATCTGTTGGACTGTTGTTTTCTGAGCTAACATTTATTCAGTATCTGAGAACTCTTTACAGTAGTTCCTCACAGATCAGAGCTAACCAAGGCTCAGTGCCTCATTTGTCTGGAGTCATATTCTTTTCTAATTTCTGTCCCAACCTGAAGATAAAAAAAACAAAAAAAAAAAAAAAAAAAAAAAAAAAAAAAAAAAACAAAAAAAAAAAAAAAAAAAAAAAAAAAAAAAAAAAAAAAAAAAAAAAAAAAAAAAAAAAA